>JAJTUV010002845.1:0-176603 GCA_021653895.1 Mastomys natalensis
TCTCTCTTGAGTGTAGCAGTTATGCTAAAGTTATAGGGGCTCCTTCTGTAGATTCAGATTATCTTCCTGATGGGTAGCCATCTGCTTCTAAGCTCTCTCTCTGATCTCTGTGTCATCATTTTCTCCCTTGCTCCTATAAGATGAAAAGGCCTGCCAGTGCTTCCCAATGCTGCCCAGTGCTGCCAGGTTGATAGCTTTTCCCATACTTTCATCCAAATTCTTTGCAATCATCACTGCCTGCACCTTTCTGTGACGCTAACTGATATATACCCAAAGTCCTATAATCTCTTATCCCAGATTCTAGCCTATAGTTCTTTATTTACTGGGCAAAATAAACTAAAATTTCTTACACTTCTCTATAGCTCTTTATTCTTTAGGTACTTCCTTGGACCTCTGCTGGACTTAAAGATTAGTTTAGTTGTTGGTGTAACAATTGGTTATTATTTTCTTAAGCTGTAAACATGTACAAATTTATCAACATGAAGCGCTAGCTCCTATAATTTCTATTATTTCTTCACAAGATTTATGTGCATGAAGCTGAACCTGATTTTTAAAAAAATTACAGTTTTATCGGGATGTAATTTGCATACCATAAAACCTTACCTACAAGGAAGTGCCTGGATTGTTCAGTCAGTAGAGCATGAGACACTTAATCTCAGGGTCATGGGTTCGAGCCCAAATTTGAATGCATATTTATATTTTCATGCCCTAGAGGCTTTGCAGGTGTAACTACCATGTCACATGTATGTCACTGGGTGGCAAAGAAGAGAGAGGCTATGTCTGTACTCAGTGTTCTGATCTATGAACATCTGAATGGTTAGTAGCCTAAAAGTCTGAAGGGATCACCAAGCATCACCAAGATGGGGTCCCAGGAAGGAGAGTAAGTGAGAGACTAGAAGAACCCTGCCTGGATTCTAAGGAGTTAGACAGTAGAACTGACCCTGGATATGGGGGCTTTGGGTGAGCTTAAACCGAAGGCCTAGTCACGGGAGAGCTGACTCTGCCTCTTGTCTGTTGTGCATCAGCTAGGGGGAGATACTTTCCCCTCCCTTTTCCCTCTCCACTAGCAGTGAGTGAGAGAGTTGGCCCCAGTGGGGTCATGAGAGCAGGAGAGCTGTCCCTGCCCATCAACTGCTACAGCACTTGGGAGAACAGACCCTGCATCTCACCTGGCCAGCACAGTAGAGCTGACCCTAAAGGACAAGAATTCAGGTGAGCTGGCCTCCAGGGTGTAAGCCTGGGAGAGCTGTCCCTGCACTCAGCCTGAGAAGCACATTAGTGCTGGCCCTGAATGTGAGGTGAACTGGCCCCGAGGGCGTGAATGTGGGAAAACCAGATCTGCCTCTTATCTGCTGGGAGACAGAGCAGTGAGAGAGAGAGACCCTCTTCCCTTCCCTCATGCCTCCTTATCTATGAGAGGTGGGAGAGCTGGTCCCGGGTTCATGGGAGTGAGTGAACTGCCCATGTACCTCACCAGCTGCAACATTTGGGAGTGTGGACCATGCACCTAGCATGGGCAGTGGGTAGAGCTGGCCCTGGTTGCAGGCATTGCTAGTGAGCCTGCCCCAAGGGTGTGAGAAATGGAGACCTGCTGGGCTGACCAGCTCAGAAACATCTCAGGTCCAGATCCAGGGCTTTGAATTGGCCCACCCCAAATCTATCCCATCAATGAACTGCTGGAGTACACAAAGGAGTTAGTCCTACAGATATACCAAACTCCAGAATCCAAGAGGAGTTCCAGTCCAGTGAGGTTTTAGATAGTATAGCAGAAGCCAGAAGCTTCGACTAGACCAATGAGTCATTGCAATGAACATGTGCAAGCGAAGAAGTGTGAACAAAAGGGTATACTGTGTGACACACTACAGGTTCCATAATGAGATTTTTTTTCTTTGTTGAGGAGGAGGTTCCAAGGGTGCGGGTCAGGTACAAGGGGAGGAAGAGATGAGTGGGATTGGGTATGTGATGGAAAATTCACAAAAAAAATAATGATTTTTTAAATTTTTTTTAAAACCCTACATTTATAGTAAGCAATTAGCACAATGTAAAATATCAAGCAACCATCCCTAATATCTAATTCCAGAAGACTTTTGTCATTAACCCACCAACGCACTTCACACATATTAGCAGTTACTCTTCACACCTCTCCTCTGGTCCTAGAAATCATTAATCTCCTTTCTATCTTCCTATATTTCCTTTATTTGTATATTTCAAACCAATGGCACCATACAGTAGGTGGCCCTTTGAGTTTGGTTTCTTTCATTTGGCATAAGATTGCAAATATTCATTTATATAACCACATAGAGCTGTACTTTCTTTTTTTTTTTTTTTTTTTGGTTTTTTCGAGACAGGGTTTCTCTGTGTAGTCCTGGCTGTCCTGGAACTCACTCTGTAGACCAGGCTGGCCTCGAACTCAGAAATCCGCCTGCCTCTGCCTCCCAAGTGCTGGGATTAAAGGCGTGCGCCACCACCGCCCGGTCGAGCTGTACTTTCACTTTGTGACTGAACAATATTCTATTACATGTATATGCTATAAGTTTACCCCTTTACAAACTCAATGACATTAGCACTATTTTTGTTTCCTGTCTGTTTTGAGTAGTATTCTTATAAATATTTGTATACATGTCTTTATTTCAATACTTGATTTTAATTATTTTGCATACATACCTATATTTCTAGACAGCATGGTAATACCATGTTTAAATTACTGAGAAACACCAGACTATTTTCCTCAGTGACTGCACACCTTGTTTGTATGTGTACATGTATGTGGTGGTATACATGTGTACAAATGTGAATTATCTTCTTTAATCATTCTGCCTATCTTTTTATTGCGATAGTATCTATCTATCATGCAACCTAGGACTCATTGATCTGGCTAGTCTGGCTGTCCAAGAAGCCCCAGAGATGCAGCACCAGTCTTTTTATGTGCGGTTAGAGGATTGAACTCAGGTCCTCAAGTGTACATAGTAAGCATTTCACTGACAGAAGCATCGCTCTAGCCTCTGACTGTACCGTTTTATCAACTTCATTTAAACATGAATTGCATCTCTTCTTTATACATATCTCCATAACTAAATATTCTAAACTCATCCTATTTGCTCTAGTTAATCATCCTCAATGAAGGAACCACTAATACATTTGTCTATAATTATGGAAACATGTAAACCACATAGATAAGTAAAAATTAATATGTGGACTCTAATATTGACTTATTTCAAATGTTCACCTGTGTGTGTCATTACAGCTATAAAATAACAGTAATTAAAATGCCATATGGAAGGCTTTGGAAGGAGGAAAAAGAAGAGAGAAATAGTGTAAATACAAAAATTTTAAAGTAAAAGAATGTCAAAAATACTGTATTTTGTAAGGCTAGTGATAGTAATTAAAGCAAAACACAATGAAACCCCTTAGAAATATCCAAAGTGTAAAGCAAAGCAATGCTTTTTCATACATTTAAAGATAAATTTTAGAGTAGAGAAAAAAATTGGCAAAGCTCCCAAATAAAAGGCCAAAATAATTGCACAAATAGTACCTAAGCTGAAATATAGATTATTTGCCTTGTAGGGAATGCCCCGGTTAGCCATGATTTAAGGGACTGGTGGCTAAAGAGATGTTATTTACTACATATCCTTTATCTCTGTCTCTCTATTTCAGCTTGAAAAAGGAAACAGGTGATTGTTTACTTTTAGTGTTCACCACATTTTAACAGATTTTAAAAGTATTTGGTTTAGGAAATGGTTAGTAAATAGGTAAAGAAAACCGTGTTTCTTTATTGAAGGAAAATCCTAGTTTGTGTTATATTTATAGACTTAATCTATAACACATGTTAACATATATGTATACCTTAAATAGTTTCATGACTTATACTAACCCGTTATTTATGTTTTCTTTCCTTACAATAAATTTAATACCTTTTAATTAAAAAGTAATTAGATTACTTTTCCTCCTCACTTTCCTCCCTCTAGTCTCCCCCAGCTACCTTCTCTCAAGTCTCTTCCATGTCCCGAACTGTCACATTCATGGCCTCATTTTCTTTAATTTTTGCTGTGCAATCAAACAGTGAATACACATATATATGTGTGTATGTATGTATACTCATAAATACAATTTGATAAGTCAATTTTTATTGTTTGCAAGGGGAATTTATACCTGGGAAAGGTTAATTCTCCCATCATAGAGACTAAAATAATTTTCTAATAAGGGCAAAACATATGAAGAAGTGACATAATGAAGATGGAGAATCAACTACTATAAAGAAAGACCATGAAACCCTGGGGAAGAACAAAGAAATTTTCAAGTAATAAATGTAGGGAAACATAAATATTAAACATATAATCACTGGGGTAAAATGTTCACAACTATAATATGTTCTGAACAAACATTTACTCATGAACATGGTCATATTTTATAATTAGTGTACCAATATGAGTGCAAATAGACAAAGTATTCAATCAGGTAGTAACAGCAATGTTATACATGACATTGCTCAGATTGCATTTAAATTCAGAAATCTTAACATAGATATTTGGCAACATAAAAACAACTAACTTTCTCTAAAATATTCACCTGTTACATCTGAGTATGTTGGGTTGCATGCTAAAAGAGAATTAAGATTACAAACAAATTTTAATTTGACAATTAGATTTGAATACGTGAGTAAAGATTGCCCAACTTTGTCTAGGCCTCACATTATCAGAAAGGTCTTGAAAATGAAAGAGGGAGTCAAATGGAGAGATCAGAGTTATAGGAAAATATAATTGTGTGACGATGACACAGAGAGACAGATGTGTAGTGCTGGACTTGAAGAAAAAGTATGAGAACAACAAAATGAGAAATATGAGTGGCCATTGGAAGCTGGGGATGACAAATATGGGATCTACCCTTAAAGTCAGTGGATGTTAGTTTACTTCTACTAACACCTGGGATTTTGTTCATTGAAACCCATTTGAGACTCATGACTACTTCAACTGTAAGATGACAAATTTATTTTCTTTAAATCCTTTCAGTGTGTGACATTTTTTTTGCAGTAGCAATGGGAAACTGATATAAGCCTTAGCCATCGTTCAGAATGTTCTACTTATAGCAAGGATTTTGATTAAGGCTATGGCCAAAACGGACTTAATTCTTGTTCCTTCTCATACCAATTAACTGTCAATCTCTGGCCCAGCTATTTCAGGATGAGGGACTAAGAGGAGTCCAAATTTAAATAAGCTGAATTTGAAGTGATGGAGAATATCTAAGTTGAAATGTCACTTAGTTTGAAATGTGAAAATTTTGCTTCCCATGTAGCTCAGCTTTGGGAAACGGTATTATATCTAAGGACCAGAATGTTACAAAAGAAGAATCAAGTGTTGAAAGACAACCAAAATGGAAAGGGGAGTGTTTAACATCCTAGGCTATCCCATCATTTACTGAAATGAAACAGACCTTGACAAGTGGAACAATACAAGAATGAAGAAATTACCAATAGGGGTTATATGGGCTCCTTACTAAAAAAAAAAAAAAAAAAAAAGTATTGGAGAAAACTAATAAGATTGACTAATCTAAGCACACTATTGATCAAGTGGAAGGAGAGTAAAACTCACCCTAATGTTCACTACAAAAGCCACAGTCACTAGTTCATCCGACTTAAAGATTTTGTTGTCTAGTTCATAGACAAGACTGCCCTGCTGAAAACTGCCCATGAGCATTTGAAAGGGTTTGGCCTTAGTGCGTCATTCCCTGGTTCCAAAGCAAGTATAATGCCTAGAAATCATTGTATTTTATTTAGTTTCTTTCCCAACTCTATGACTTACACAACAATATAAAAAAATCACTACTGTTAAGTTCATAGTGCTGTTAAAATTCTAGAGATGGCATATTAAATTTTACAAACTAGCTTGTTTAGGGCCTCTGATCTGCATCTATTATGTGAATTTTGTCAAATAATTCCCTATGTCTGCCTGTGTCTGTGTATATTGTCAATATATAATAATGCATTCTGCCTGGTCTTCACTTTAATTAAATTAAATTGCTGCAGTTTAGAGTCCTAGAAGTTCAGAAAATCAGCCATCCTCCTTTAGTAGCAGTGCCATAAACAATCCTATTTTTCTTCAAGGTTATTGGCAACAATGATTGCATAATTATTTAGTACAGTATTTGGCAAGAAAAAGTGGTGTTTCTGTGAGAACTAGACTTCCTAAAGGTTCACAATGCATAGGAGTCTGTCTAAATTGTGTTAGAGAGAAACAGGGGAACATTAATAGTAATAGGTGCTAAGCTATGGCTGCTTTGTGCACACAAAACATTCCTGAGAATGATGCTTTAGTGTTCATAAATTTTACTTCAGTAAAACCTAAGCTCACTGGGCAGCCATGAGAACAGGACCCACTGAATATTTTAATAATAAATGGGGAGTGCTTTACAATTTGCAAGGTACTTTCACATACATTATTTCATTTTAATCCATATAGCATTCCTGCTTGGTAGGCATAGCACAATTAATTAGATCTCCAATATCCAGAGGAAGAGACTGAGGTTCCAAAAGAGCCTAAAAGTCTGTCCTGAGCAGGAATTCCAACTCAGATGGACCCTGCGTGTCTTTTTCTCCTGTCACTCTTGACCCACCTTAACAAGTACCCAATTTCCATGCCCCAGTGGCTTTCTGTCAGGAAAGCTAGCAGAGATAATAATCTTTCATTTCTTTCCACTCATGAATTCATAATTGTTAACTGAGAACAGAACTGTGTTAGACCGTCAACTTTATAGGAACAGTGCCTAGGGTACAAGTTTTTTAAAGAACAATTACATGCTTGCAACCTCAAAGCAAAGCATGAAAAGAAAACCAGAAAAATCACCGCTAATAAATGTTACGTGAGTGTCTGCAAAACCAAGCATTATGCCAGCTTCTCAGGTGCTATTCATGTCTTCAAACTTAAAGATAAAATGTTTAGTGCAGGGTATAAATTGTGCACATTTTAATATGAGATAGAATCTCTAAAGTAAGAGAACTGAGGGCTTTCCAAGGCTTTTAAATGGCACAATACTCTGATAAGCAAGTATTAGTGTCCATTTCAGTCTGGACAAACTCATGGTAGATTTTAAAACTTATTTCATGAGTCAAGTAGCATTTTTGGAATAATATAATATAATTTAATGGAGAATAATAGAACAAAAGTGATCAGAATACAATAGAAAGTACCAAAATATGCTAGAAGAAAATAAATATTTCATAGGGACACTGTATTCACTGTGTGTGTTACTATGTATATGGTGAGTCACAACAAACTCTTTCTTGTGGCATTCAGAGATAAAAGTTGGAAAATCATCTGTAAGACAGGGTCTAGAGACAAAAACGTCACAATTTATCAAAGAATACAAGAAACAAATCAGTCAAGACAGCATTTGTAAGTATTATTGCCTTCCGCTCCCTTGTATAAACTCATCTCAAGATACTACAGTCCTTCAAGATGTGGTGAAAAAATACTTTATCCATCAAAGCTCGATGCTTTTGAGAGTAAAAGAATATTTCTTTTCTTTACAATATTACAACCCTTTTAATAAAGCATGTTTTTAAAAGCCCATTTCCAAGATAAGTCCTGCTCTTAAACAGCCTACCCAAACAAAACTGTCTAAACAATGTGAAAGGGTAACAATCTTTTGTTTTACCTTTTACTAGGTCAAGTTGGGAATGATTGTGGTTCTTTAGTTATTTTTGATACACTGGAGAGAAAGTGACTACAGCCAAATGGACCTTATTTAAATTTCATAAAATTGCCAAGTATCAAAGTATTCAACACATGCTATTCTTTTGCCTAAAATGATTTTTTTTCTATGCACACAATTCATTAACAGGGCAACTTACAATTTCATGTTAGTGCAGTGGCATCAAAACCATGTGCATTCACTAAGAGCCATACTTTGAATTTTGATCTTTTCCCTGACTAGTACCACATTCTCTGGGATTACTGGGAAGCAGCTGAAAGCTGTATTTCCCAGTCAATCACTCCACTACAAGAGTAAATAACTGATATTATACAATGTTGCTAAACTCTGATGTATGGAAGGTTAAGTATATTAAATGCATTTTTTACTCCAAATATTTTCAGCATGCAAACACAAGACCATTGTTAGTCAAGGTGATTCTATACAGCAGTCCCTCTGGTCTCATCTGTGGTTTCACTTTTCTTGGTTTCAGTTACCCAGTGAACTGAAGTCTGAAAATATTAAATGAAAATTTCTAGAAATAAATACTCCATGCAGTTTTAGGCTGCATGCCATTCTGAGCAGCATAATGATATCTCTCCCCATTTCATCTTGCCGAGACAAGAATAATTTCAGACTAGTGAGATGGCTCAGCTAGTAAACTGCTTTACATGCAAGTCTGATGACCTTACCTGAGTTCCATCCTTAGAACCCAGGCACAGGTAAAAGGAAGAGCTGATTCCACACGGTTGTCCTCTGACCTCCATGGGTTCAGTATGGCACATACATACATACACACAAACAAGTGCATACATTACAATGATAATTTTCAAAAACAAGAAAAGAATCATCTTCTTGTCCAACATATCCATACTGTAATACTAATGGGCTATTAGTGTCACATAGAAGAGTCTGTTATCAAATCAACTGCCATGCTATTGGAGCGCTTGTGTTCAATTAATGCTTAATTTACTTAATGACTCCAAAGCACAAGAACAGTGGTGTGAAACAGACACTGCAGCATGAAACATGGAAGGATAGATTAATTCTGACTACTTGTGTGACAATGCTACAGGGCACATAGACCAAAATACCAGCATAAAGGTTTGCTACTGTCCACAGATCCTGTACATTCCCCAAAAGTGAGAGAGTAGTATTATAATTTACTAAGTGAACTTCTTCTCTTTGTCTCCTCCATCCAACATAAATTCCCTTGTTAGAATCACTCCTAATATTACAGATTTTCCTCTTGTAACACTTACCAAAGCATATGTAAGTTTGTGTGTGCTATTTATTTTTCTTTCATATTTTTTTCTTTCACTAGAATATAAGCTAGGAGGAATATAATGCCAGGAGGTATTCTGTTTTATTCTGTTTTATTCATTCTCATATCCCCAGTGTCCCATACAGTGCCTGTCAACAGGAGGTATTCAATAAATATTGCATATTTGTTGAATGATTGAACAAACAATGAATAAAGTGAGAAGTGACCCCTTAGTCTTACCTATGTAGTGGAGTATTGTGGCTCCACAGTAAGAGGCAGAGACGGGCACACAAAGGAACTCCCAAATATGTATATGATCCCAGATCATCTCTCTAGTCTTTATGCAACTAGACTTGAACAAGTCATCCAGAAAATAATTCTACAACATTGGGTTTCAGTATATAAGACCTATTATGAAACAGTTGAATAGCTCCTAGATATCTTTTATTTTTCTTCTACCTGTCTAATTACATATATACTAACATGACCGTCTTGCATAACCCTTTTTTGTGAATGGATAAGATATGCATCCTCAAATAGTTATACCACCCAAGTCAAATCTACTGACTGGCTAAAAGAATAATGTATCATTATCTGGTTGAATTTAGGACCACAGTGATGGTTCAACATTGGGGAATCTATTCCTATAGCTTAGTATCTTAGAAGATTAAAGTAGGCTCCACCTAACAGATGACCCAGACAGATAAATACCCACAGTCAAACAGTGAATGGACCTTGTGGACTGTTATGGAAGAATAGAAGGATTTCTGGCCCCAAAAAGGATAGGAACTCCACAGGAAGACCAGCAGAGTCAACTAACCTGTACCCATGGGGCTCTCAGAGTCTGAACCACCAACCAAAGAACATACACAGGCTGAACCTAGGCCTCTCACTCATATGTAGCAGATGTGCAGCTTGGTCTTCATGTAGGTCCCAAAAGAGCTGAAAAGGGAGCTATCCCAAAAGCTGTTGCCTGTATGTAGGATATGTTCTTCTTCTTGGACTGCCTTGTTTGACTTTAGTGGGAGAGGAAGTGCCTAGACTCGCAGAGACTTGATGTGCCAGGGTAGGATACTCAGGAGGGCCTACCTACCCTTTCAGAGGAGAAGAGGAGGGGGGATGGTAAAGGATTGTGGGAGAGGGTGACTAGAAGGAAGGCAGTGAACTGGATGCAAAGTGAATAACTTTAAAAAGTTAAATTTAATTAAAAAAAAAGAAACACTATGACTATTTTCTCAAACCCTGAAAAGGAACTCAATATAAACTCACCACCTGATAGAGAAAGTCTTACTAAATTACGAGTTATATAGAAACAGCATTTCAGGCCATCAGACAGTGTGTCAAATCAAGGAACCTCTGCTATAATAAATTACTAGAGAAAAGGAAAAGATACAACTCTGAGAGCAAGTGCTTGTTTATAGCAGATAACATTTTATCGACATAGTTTTGGTCTGTTAATATGGCTTTCCTTTGGTTCTTTGGGTATTTTGTGTCATTTTCTGGTTTTGCATTATTATAGTTTTAATGAAATAGTTATTGTTCCATTAAATGATTTCTCTTGAAGAAAAAGTTTTTTATTTTCTTAGTTATTTTTTAAATGTCTTCAAATTATTTCTAGATGTATTTTGAGTCCATGAAGGTAACAAATTTTTCCGTGGCTATCAGACTACTTTTAATATATATTACATTACATAAATTACAGGAATTATGAATTGAACTATGACCTTAGCCTGAACTATTATAAAACCTCTGTAATCTGTCTTTTACTCATTCACTCTGTCACTGTATCTTACCTTGGCGTTTATATCAATCCTTATCTGACCCAAGATGGAATGGTACAGTTCATTACTGATCTAGCAGTGTGCCTCTTATTTTATTCTTTTATTTTTCTCATTCATTTTATATTTACTCTTGTGTATTGGCCTGTTAACTCTGTGTGAGGATCACATCCTCTGGTACTAGAATTTCAAACTGTTGTGAGAATTTGTGTGCTGAACATGAACCCTGGTCTCTGGAAGAAAATCAGTGCTCTTAACAGTGAGCCACTCTGAAACTCCCCCATTCTTTTGCCTGCCTAAATAACCACATGTTTAAAATTGATTCTGTTCAATTAAAGACTGAATATTAAGAGGTTTTTTTTTATTTGTTTAAACCAAATGCATTCAGAAGAAGACAACAAGCTAGTGACTTTTCATCTACAATATCTTCTTATATAGCTATGTAACCATTTACAAGAGAGACTAACAATGAATACAGAGATGCACTGTGAGAGGACTATGTCCTCATGCAGTATTGCATCATGAACCAATGACTCTCTTAGCAAATATTCGCTTATTGTCTCTGCATATATATGAGCAAAGATACTGGAATCTGTGAATCTAGATGAATTATGGGTTTCACAAAACGTGTAATCATGTCTCTATTAAAGTATCCTTCCAATTGATTTTTCCACTGGCCTATCTGTATTCAACAACATGCCTTGTGCCAATTGTAATCTAAACACCATTTCTATTACTGACCTTTGTATTACGTGTTGTAAATTATATTTTTCTTCTATCATATAATCCTATTTCCTATCCACTTCAGAGTGCCAGAGGCTGAATCTGTGACTTATACAGTACTGTGTTAATGATCAAATGCTATAGGTAACAGGCCAGAAACTGGTCATGGTCCACTCTGCTTACTTAGCGTGGCAGCTGTCATGGTATTGAGCAGAATGTTGTTTCAAAGCTTAGCATTTTTAACACTGGATCCAATATAAATCCCTTTCCCTATATTTAATTATACAAAAGACTAGGGCTTTAGTGCATGGCAGTATGCTTCCAGGAGAAGTTGAAGATTGGACTGCTGTTGTACTTGCCATATTTGTATTTGTTGCATTTTGAGAGCAGTTCAGCATCATAGAATAAAACTTTTCCTTCTCAGAAGCCAATTTTAAGTTCCAGGATTATGCTAAAGTGGACTGCTGTCAGAAAGAAACCTTGCCTTGTTACTATGAGCAAGGAGTTGCACACAAAATACACCAACACGCAGCCATTCTCATTAAAGTCAGTTGGAATTTTGGACAAGTCTTGAGTATAAATTATAACTTTATTAGCTCATAGAGCTTTCTCGGGAGAAAGTAAATCTAATAAAAATTAGAAGGAACTTATTAAGTGCCTGCCTTGTTGCTATTTGCTGTGACTGGGGAGAAAAAAAAGTAATATAATTGTGGGGTTTGCAGCCAATGCACTTTTTTGTTGTGGACTAGAGAGCAATTCAGAGAGCAGATAGGAGGAGGTAAAAAGAGTATGCATGTCTCATTACCATTGCATTGAGAACTGTTTAATTGATGCTTTATGTAAGCGTTTCCTGCTGCCGAGTTAGGATGATCTTTAACTGTTACTGAGGGGGGAAAAGCAGGCTCCACACCATCAACAGAGGTCACCAAGGCACACTGCTTATTTGCAAAACTGCACAATCACCTTCCGAGAAGGGATTCTAGGGGAGCTTACCAGACTTACATTGTACAGAAGGCAGATCCAATAATTGCCAGACATACTGTGGGGAATGAGATGATGGCTTTAAAGGAACTTGCAATTATTGTTGTTGTGATTATTTATTAATCAAGACTTTTAAACATTGGCAAGAGAAGCAGAAACCATGTCATTCTATGCAACAACATCCTCTAACCACCTGATTTTTCCAACATAAGATGCATTGTAATATTTGGCTTGTTAGTTTGATCCTAAAGTTGAATGTACCAAATAATGTACTAAATGGGGAATGAAAAAAATTATTTAGTACATATGTCTTTAATCCAGAAGTATTACTTGGATATTAAGACAATTAATTATCTAAATTGGTACACTTGTGTATATTTGCAGTTTTCTAGGAAGACTATACATAATATTGTTCACAGGTTCACAAGTAAAAACATCATAACCCATAATATCATAAGAAGGACCAATTTTAATGTCCCTCTCCCATTTGTTTACCAATGAAGAGCCCTACTCCCAAAGATGAAGAAGAACTTGTCTGAGACCCCAAAGCTACTTAACAGCAGATCTGAAAGTCAATGTTTTTCTTTCTTAGTCTAAATTCAGCTGTTTGGGGTTGTTTTAAGCAGTTGAAGAGCTATGATGAGGTAGCAGGAAGATTGTAGACAGCATTGATTAACAAAAACAAGTGCAACCAGAGATTACCTTTGAGATTCCTTTAGCTGATGGATCTTATTAACACCTAGCTTCATAAAGAACAGCATTATACAGATACCCTTGAAATGATTTACATTTAGACATTACCTTCATTTTATGATTAGTAATTGCCCTTGCCTACTGATTGCTCTTAATAATGTTGCTTGGTTGAGACTAAAATTTAAAAGAAAATTACTTTGCAGAAATGTGGAGGTGGCTCAGTAGATAAACTGCCTGTTGTTCATGCATTGGGACCTGACTTTAATCCCCAGAATCCATGTAAAAGCCAGGTGTAGTGGCATGCATTTGTAATTCCAGAACAGAAAGGACATAAAAAAAAGATGATCCCTGGGTCTTCTAGTCAGCCAGTTTAGCTGAATTAATGAGCTCCGGTTCACTGAGAAACCACTCCTACCAAAACTAAGGGTGGGGCTGGCAAAATGGTTCAGTTGGTAATACTGGTTATAGCCAAGCCTGATGTCCTGAGATAGATAGATGGCAGCCTAAGGTAACTCCTTCATGTCCTCTAAAGTCCACATACAAATTTGGAACAAGCACATGTAAACACAAGCAAAGAAACCAACAAGCAAATAAATAAACTCACAAACAAATACTTTTTCAATTTAAAAATAATAAAGTAGAGAGCTACTGCTAAGGCACACTTACGTCAGCTGCTGGGCTCTACACATATGCAAACATATACAAATGTGTATTCACACACACACAAAACTACTTCCTATGAGTCTTAACCAATTGATGGCTGATAGAAGTGCAGTGACATCAGTATTGCTTATATAATTTGTGAAGCCCAGTGAAACAAAAATAAAAATACATATTATCTTCCCTTAAAAATAAAGGGTTTCAAAGTCAACTGCAGAAAACTTAGTGTCAACTGTAGAGTTCTTCAAATCATAAGCCACACCCAGTGAAAAGTATTGTGGGATTCCCTACTCCTAAGCTTTATTGGATTAAGAGATCAAAAGAAATGTAACCTGCCCTGTCCAGCAGGGCATTAAACAGGGGTCCAGGGAGATCACCTGAAAGAGAGGATGGGGGACACAGGTGAACACAAAGAATGGCGGCTTGTCTATAGGCTGTGATCAAATCGCTGATTTTACTTTTTTTCACACAGGGTTATATACACAAAAAGGCAGGATGTAGGGAAGGGGATGACGCAGCAGCGTAGGTGTTCAGGGGGAGTACAGATATCTTCCAGAACAGAGTGTCAGCTGGGTGAAGGTTCAGGGGACAGGTCACTATGACTCTGCCTATGATTCACTTGTCCTTATCTGAGTTGGTACTATCCACCATGGCTACCCAAGGTCTATGACTATCCACAAGACCTATGACTACTTGTCTTTATCCAGGCTGCTAAATTTCCACCAAAGCTGCCTGTTTACAATATCTTATAGCTATCTGTTTCAGTGTTTTTCCACAGAGACCCAAGACTTTGTGTTAGCAGGCATGTATGTCAGGCCTACTGCTGATTATAGGCCTATGGCTGATTTTAGGTCTTCAGTGTATAAGGAGGGCTGCCCCTCACAGTAGCCAGCAACTTCAGATTGGCCATGCATTTATAACATTAGAGATTAGTATTCTCATAATCTTAAGGATGGTTTGACTTATCTCTATATGGTATATATATATATATATATATATATGTGTGTGTGTGTGTGTGTGTGTGTGTGTACGTATAATTTTATTACTGTCATATATATTCAAGTTTTGCATAAGCGGTTCAATACTCTAAAGTCCATTTTCTGAGTGCATTTTGCAATGTACAGGAGTGAAAAACCAGCCTTCTACTGTACCTTTATAAAAGTACTAAGGAATTATGCCCTATACATTAAATTCTAGTATGTGGTATTTGTATATACATATATACATACACACACACACACACACACACACACACACATTAGCAAATCAGTTTGTTTTCCTGACTACATAATAATAGCAGTAACCAAAAATGGTTTGCATTCATTTTTCCTTTAGGATCTATTATTCTGCTATTGTTTTAAACACTTGTCTGTCTGTCTGTTTGTTTGTTTGTTTTACCAGTTTTTATAACCAAACAGCAGAGGAGAAACTGAGTTCTCCAAAGTTATCTAAAGATCTGGTAGAGGCTAGTAGTAGAAAGTAGTATCAGATGACAGACTAACTGGGTCTATTTTAAGCTGACAGCAAGGCAAAATCACCACTGGGATGTACAGAATAATGAGCCAGTATTCTCAGGCTTAGAACATTTAGGTGCTAGAAGGCATTTTCAAATTCAGAAGGCAGAAATCAGGGGTTCCAACAGGTAAGCAGGTTCACCAACTGAGAAAATGGCTACAACTTGGTATGGTTGGGCTATACATATTTCAGTAGGGCAAAGACATCTAAGATACAACATTCTGTACTTCTCATTTTAGAGGCATACTAGAGTTCTACATTTAATGCACAACATCTGTGCTTCATAGGAGTTGAAGCCAAATGCTTGGGTGATGTCCCATTGGTACTCTATATGCAGAACTGAAAGCATAATCCACACAAAGTAGGATTTACAGTTGCAGCACTCCAAGCAAACTCAGGCCTCTCAGTAAAGTAAAGGCTGTTAGTACAGAAAATATATGAATGGACTAAATCAATTTTATTAGTGTCATATGTATTCAAGTCTTGCGTAAGTGGTTCGGTACTCCAAAGTCCATTTCCTGAATGCATTTTGCAATGTAAAGAAGTGAAAAAACAGCCTTCACCTACACCTTTGTAAAAGTACTAAGGAATTATGCCCTGTGCATGGAATCCTCAGAGAGCCAATGCCATTCTAAGCACAGTTCAATACTATGCCAGGGGAACAGTATTGCTATGAATTTTACCCCAAATCAGAAATCATTAGCTGATATAACAATCACAGAATTATCAACCAATGTGAACATGAACCAAATATTTTCCAATTTTCTAATATGCTATTAACTCTTCTTTTGCAGTGTCTGTGGGATATGAATATGAGATGTGCCCTGAATTTATTCTCTGGGAACAAAGGACAGTCGTTTTGCAGGGCTTTGAGATGGATGCATCTAACCTAGGAGGCTGGTCCTTGAACAAGCATCATATTTTTAATCCTCAAAGCGGTGAGATAATTTTAAAACTTGTGTTAATACTAGTCTCCTAATCCCGTTTAGTACTCATTTGTTATTGAAAATTGGGTCAAGTGTAAAAATCACCTCAGATGATGTCACTTAAAGATGTCTAAATTAATACATTTGCTTGTGGGCGCTATACATTAATGTTGAGTTTGTTTTAGTGCTTCAGGATCAGAACACTCTGTTATCCCATCCCCATAGTTTGTGATTGAAGCCTTGAATAAATAAGGAAATCAATCATAAGAAAGGATCACATGTATCCAAGTTCACACTGATTTTTCTACTCTGGTCATGACAGCTCCTCTCAAGCTCCTTGGCTTGCTCTCCCACTCCACTTGGAAACTGGTCCTTAGGATTTCTGTCCAGATTTCCTACAAACACCTTCTACTTGTAACTTTTCACCACAAAAAAAAAAAAAAAAAAAAAAAAGGAAAAAATCACATTGCTCTCTCTTTAAACAGGCAGTTTCTACAGGAACCTGTACTAGTACATATACTTCAGAAGGCAAAAATAAGTCTGTCTTTAGTTCAGCCACCTTTCTATTCTCCCTACATTTATGGGATAAATATGAGTTATTTTGAGAGGCCAAGAGCTGTATTTTATGATTGTGTCCATGACCTTACTTCATTTATACATGTAGTGAAAATCAGCTACATAGAAATTTTGATGAGCAAAGGTAACCAGATTTGTTCCACCAATAGAATGGCAAAAGTCCTATCCTAGTCCCTGTGTGAGACCCAGGCAAACAAATCCATTACTGTATGTCACCAGTTATACCTCCCCCTTCCCCTTGAAGAAAGATGCTAAGTTCCATTTCAAAAAAAAAATTACAGCAAAGCTTCAAGTACAGACATAAAATGTCAACTTTTTTTTTTTTCAGTTGTCAAAAGGAGAGCACAGTTTTCAGAGTACAAAAACGAAAGGGCAGATGCCACTTATTAAATTATTAGGGTATTTTTTTGTTTTGATTTGAAAGAGTTTGACATTTTAAGCAGCCATTTCTTTTCCACTCACTTTTATTGGCGTATATGGATTGTCTCTTTCAAACGCCTGTCATTGACATTAAACACAAAGTGGGAAATGACCTCAATGGAACCATCCCCCAGCTGTGTGCTCCCAGTCTTGTATCTTCTTATCATTTGCTTCACATTGATGTTGAAACAGAGGGGAGCCATTCAGAAAGCTGGCTTTGGGAACCACAAATTGCTTACATTCCTAATTCACCCATAATTACTTCTTAGGTAATTAGATATGAAGTTACTTCTGAGAATTTTGAACTGCTTTATTGAAGTACAATTTATACATCATAAAACTTATCCGTTTTAAGTACACACTTAAATGATTCTTAGTAAATTTCTACTTGTGCTGTGATCACCAAAACCCACATACAGAATATTTTATCACAACAAAAATATCTTTTACATTACCAGCAGCCTCACTAAATCTACTTTCTGTTTCTACCTTTCTGAACACTTTTATTGAAAAGGAAAGCTTCCTATTTTGGATAATTTCTCCCGTCTCCTCCAAAGGACATTTATACACTGACCATCTCTTTTGTGGAAGCATTGCGTTTCTCACCAAGAACTGGTCCCGCTTGTCAGGAAATAGAACTGAAGCCAGCTCTGTCAATGCCTTTCAGTTTGACCTTACATACAAATATCTGTCTTAGGGTATTTCTGAAGTCAAAATCCCACCCACAAAGGCAGCTTTAGAAGCAAGATAAATGCAAGGGAGCGAGGTTCAGAACATGGAACACCAATTTAGAAAGCAAAGCTCTTCCCCCTCAGGTCAGATGATCTTTTCTGACTGATTAGGGCAGGAACAATGTCTTTCCAAATTCTGCCACTCCACTTCTCTCATGCAAAAGCCTAACTCTTTAGGAACCCAGCCTTTTTTTTTTTTTTATCTGAGACAGATAGTAGATTAGAAACAGAATCTATCTTCCTCCAATTTCCTCTTGCTGGTTAAAAAGACACCTATAATTAGATTGGATGTCTGCTGCCATTCTATTCTCAGTTTTTCTCTGGCTCCCCAATCATTATGCGGTGGGTAGTTTCCAATAGGCACTGTACTTAGACCATTTGTCATTTCAGGGACCACAATTATATCACCTGACAATTAACCACTGCTTGTGCAGAAATGGTTGTGAACATTCAACCTGATGCACATAGACAGTTTCTGCTTTTATCATGACAAAACCACTAGAAATCCATGGCTTTCAACAATGCTACCCCCAAAGGCACTCCTTGATGATTATATGGAATACATATTCATTCCTTTTAATTCCTTAAAATTATTATTTATTACAGAGATTAACCATGGTTTTTAACATCCTCTAGTGTTTCCTAGGAGTTAACTGTCAAAAAATATCAGAACAATCCACAATACTAATTGTACATTATTATCTATGAGAAATAACAAATTTCTTTAGCCTCCCAGATATGCCAGTAGTTTGTCAACAATTGGTTTTACTGGGAAAAAGTAAAGTGCCATTGATCACACTGGCATATCTCGCACTTTGTGTTATACCCTCTCAGTCAAGTAGTTAGAGAAATACGTATTATGTCCCTTGTTGGTCATAAGTTTGAAAAATGGTTTCTCCTTTGAAATAAGCATAAAGCATCATCCACTAGCTTCCAATGGGAATTTTATTTTTAAACTTGTTTATAAGCTTCAGAACTTTTGAGCAAGGTAGCGGAAAGGTAGGAGTAGAATGTTTTTAAAATGTGCTTACTTTATTATAGTCCAAACTTGGCTCTTTCTGCAGCAGAGAAAGGGAAAACTTGGGGAGAAAAGGTATCACATTCAGTGATATTTCATTGTTGACTAAGACATCCAATCCCAAAAAAGTTGACCTTCATATAAATAACTTGTGTTGTCCCATTTCAAAATAAGCATGCATTGCAGAATAAACTAGAAAAGAAGCAGCAGTAATTGATCAAAATTTCCAGAAACATAAACAAAATTTTTTCACAGCAACCCTTTGCAGAAGAATTGGTGTTAAATCATCGTTGCTAGATGGTATGGCCTGGTTCTGTGTAATGGAAGGTTAAACAGATTCTTGAAACAACAAAAACACCCTTCAAAATGATCTATTTTTCCAGGGCAATACAAAAGGGGTTTGCCCATTTTTGTTTTGATTGCTTCAGCTTTAAACAGAAATGGTAATTTCAGTCCATGGGCACTTTAGTACCTTGCGTGAAAGCAAGACATCAATTGTAGAGATGTAATCAGAAAGGACATCGCCTTATGTTTTATTTCCTTTAATCATTCTTCTTTTTTGATGGAGTACTGGGCTTTCTAATAGAAAAGGGGAGTTGTGGAATTGCAGGCTTAGAGGAATGGGTTAGAATAGCCATCTTTAGTTTTTAAATTGCCAGGAGCCTGGTAATAACATGTCATTTTGAGGGCAGTTGTTAACTATACCATTATATTGATATAAAAATGGAGATCTACCTGTGAAAATAGATGTTAATAGCAAATCGCATACTGCCAAGCCAATAATTGGAAAGATTTTTGAATAGTACACCCTATCGTGAATTGCTGAAGTACTGACATGCTAAACAGTGGTTTCCTCAATTACTAACGAATGTATCATACTCTCTCATTGGTCAGATATTCAGCTAACAATCATCAGGCAATTTCTTTTCAATGATGTTGTGCAACTGCCATTACAGTTGCCTTTACCTCCTCCCATTTCATTAAAATTGCAGTATTGATCACACTACACTTAAATGGTTTTGGGGGGAAATGATATTTGGTCCTATTAATCATATTGAATTAATTATTATAAATCATCAGAATTATCCTTACTGTTTAATAAAGTTATTAACAGTTTAATAAGTAGGTAGTGACCATAAAGTTATTCTACAGTTTTGTACTAAAAGATCAGTTTGTTGGAATGGAAACTTACAGCTACTCTTGAAGTCATGTGCTGAAAAGCTAACTGGAGTCACCCTGGGAGGGAATATAAACATATTTAAATTTGAAATCCAAAGGCCATATGATGGATGGAATTTCTAGTTCCTGGAAGTCCCTTTATAGGAACATATTGGTGCCTTGACATGCATATTTTATGTTCTTATTTATTTTTACCAGCAATGTTCCTATCTCAGAATGATCAATAGTTTCTTATGCAGAGCTGAAAGTTGGAAGAGAACTGAAGAAGACATTTCAGGAAGCATTTAGGGAGAATAACAGATAGTGTGGGGATATAAATAGAAAGGAACAAGAAAGGAAAAAATAAGGGCATACAGTATAACTGTATCCATTCATTTGCTGTCAGTTACTTCGGTCTGACACATTGCATGTTTTCTCACAACATGGATGTTTCACCTGCCCTGGCTCATTCTGGACTGACTTGTGATATTTAGCACAGCAGTACACGTTATTTGGATTTTCTGCCCAAGCACAGCAGGTTTGCAAAATCATTGAGATTTGAAAAAGGAAACTACAAGAGACTCAAAGCCTATTTTCAGTATTTACTGAATACTTATAAAAACTTGGCCATGAGGATTAGAAGTAAAAATATAGAAAGGAGTAAGACAGAAGGTGTGCCTTCAATGAATTCATTCATATTACATAGAGAAGTGGGGAAAATGTATCATACACTGTGGTGAGTATTACAATAGAGCTATGGAAAGAAAGGTACGGGCACACACAGAGGAGAGTGACCAATTCTGCCTGGGTGGAGTATTAGGGAAGACATGAACTGAGTTTTGAGGTTAGTTCCCTCAGACAAAATGAACAGAGTATTCAAGATATGGGACAATAATGCATGCAAAAATCATAGCAGAAAGAAAGAGTGTGAAAGAAACTATACATTTTTTGTTATGATCAGATATGGGCATACAAATGAAAGTGTAATGAGAGAGAAAAATATCTCACAAAATATAGGAAGGCCAACCAACACATAATTTGTATCCCTTATCAATAATGAATGCACTCTTTATTCCATGGTGAATATGTACATATTGTAAGGTTTTAATAATTTCTGTGCCAGGAGTCTGGACAATTGTTTGCATATGGGTATACCTAGAGATCAGAAAAACTGAACTAAGGCAGTAATAGTAGGAACAGGGGAAAGTGTTGAATACATTTAAGGAGATACTCTCAATGGGAAGTACTGATAAGTTAGACTTAGAGAATGAAATGAAATCAAGAGTCATCATGATGACCAGATTTCCAAATTAGGTAACTATAAACCAATGACAATACACATGAGATGGTTTTTTAAAGAGTGAAGAAGGGAGGAGTTTGGTAGAAGATACGAAAAACGTAATGATCTCAGTTCCAACCCCTTTTCAGTTTGAGGTAGCTGTAGAGCTTCCAAGGTAAGAGGTCTAATAAGAAAGTATGTGCTAGATAAAGACTCCAGACAGAAGAAAGTTTCAGTTAACTTTGATGGGAGTCAAAGTCGTGGGTAATTACCTAAACCAAATGATTGAGAAACATTTTCATAAGTTGGTATCTCAAGTATTGGCAATGATGCTGTGAGATCTGATCCAAAGGTGTAGAAAATTCAAGCTTCTTTGGCTTTGAAGTGCAGTGCAGCGTAGGATTTCTCTCCTCCTCAGAAAAGCACATTGCCATCCTGATAGTGTTTTACTAAGGTTAATATTAAAATGAATGGAGAGTCAACTTTTTCAGAACAAATTGCATACTGAAGATAATTTGGAGTCAGGCAAATGAGTGTGAGGCATCAAGAGAGTCAACCAGAAATGAAAACTTAGTCACAGAGAATCCACAGAGCCCAGTAAATGGAAGACCATTAAAAGTTAGTTATCAAATACTTCATTATAGACTTTGGAATCAGTATTAAAGAGAGTCTTTGCATTTCCCCACTTCACAGAAAGATAAACTGAGGCAAAGTGTTATACTATTTGTTATAGTTATGCATTTAAATGAAATTAATAGTAATGCGATTCACTCTCAGATTCTCCCATAAGGCCAAAGCTCCTTCCTGTTTTGAACTCTGAAAGAGAACTTAACTTTTGGCAAGATATTTGTTTGGCAAATACTTTTCTAATTTTTTTGTTCCTCTTTTTAACTGTGTCTAGGAATCATTCATAAAGGAAATGGGGAAAATATGTTCATTTCCCAGCAGCCTCCAGTCATAGCTACCATAATGGGCAATGGACACCAAAGGAGTGTAGCCTGCACTAACTGCAATGGTCCAGCCACAACAACAAACTCTTTGCTCCTGTCGCCTTAGCTTCTGGCCCTGATGGTAGTGTGTATGTTGGTGACTTCAATTTTGTAAGGCGAATATTTCCTTCAGGAAATTCCGTTAGCATTTTGGAATTAAGGTAAGTTAATTCTAATCTCTGTAATTCCTTAACATATATATTTTAAAAAGACAGAATAATATCATGCAAAGAGACAAGTTATAGTTGACAAAACACTTAGTTATTTTGGAGTAATTTCTCTCCTATTTGTTGTCCAATGAGAAGTGATTAGCTCTGAATCCGCATATACACAAATAACAAAAGTGGACGCAGAAAGTTGTATTTGTATATATGTGTGCATGCACATGTATACATTTATATGCACATATATGTAACAAAAATAATGAAAAAGAAAGAGGCTATCACCTTAAGAATGAAAGGAAATATAAGAATGATTCCAGGGCAGGACACAAGAAAGAGCTGGAGGGGAAAAAGAAAAGAGGGAAAGTGATGTAATTCTATTCCAATTAAAAACCCCAAATATATTTAAATTCAAAGACTCCTTTAAATAATAAAACTATAATTTAAAACATAGAGGAAGAGGAGTAATGGTCACTGGCCCACTTCACCTATTTGAAAGAACATTTAATCAGTGATTTGAAGGGCCAGGAAATATTGTCATCCCTGAATGTGAGGCCTCCCTGTCTGCATGGCTTCCCCTGTTCCATGGATTTTCATACCTCTAAGCATTGGCATAAGTTGCTTAGTGCTGGCCACTGTCAAGCTAATAAAAGTTACCTGTTCCATTGTTGCTAGCAGCAGTATCACCAGATTTAAAAGGGCTTTTCAGCCTTTTGAAGTCATTTAATATAGACGAACATTGAAGTCTGTTTTCTCATGGCATCACAAAGAAGGAAGGAGACACCTTCTACCTTTGAAAGCACAACTCAATGATGATTAAAGCATCCATCTTTAGGTTTCCTTCCTCTGTTCTAAGTATGTTCTTGAGAGTACAAAGAATGTTAATACCTTTTGTAAAGAATTTATACCTTTTTGCTCTGCTATATGCTGAAATTGCATAAAAATTACAGTGAAATCAAGCAAGGCTTAATCAGCTTACTTCTTCCTTTTCTGTAGCTATAAGACAAACTATATGTCCTTTGGAGTTCACAAAAGAGAAAGCATCTATTCCTATTCCATCAGGGATTAAGACTACAGCTTCACTCCTGAGGAAATTAGCAGAGCTTTCCTTCTAATCTGTTATGGCAGATTTATCCACGACATATGACTCTGGAAATTAAGGCTAAAATTTCTCTATATTCCAAAGGATTTTGATATCACTTTTTGAATTATTCCATACAACAAGTTTTGCTTCGGCATCATTTCAGTGGTGTCAAAAACAGTGACTGATGGAGACAACATATTATAAAGGAAATATAGGTACTCAAGACTATTTAGATGCTTCACATCCTTTTTATTCACCACTATGTTGACTGTGATGAAAGTTTGAATTTGTTTGGATATTACTCGAAAGTTTTTACATTTCCATTCTTGCCTTGGAATCCGCCTCTCTTTTCTCAAACTGAGTTATTCTTTCACACCTTGTATGGAAATGTAGTCCCAAGCTACCATCCATTTTCCACATTAATTCACTCGAGTTTTAATACATTTCTTAATTATAATTGCAAATGCTGTCATATGGAAGAAAGCTGCTAAATCCCTTGGCTAATAAAAAAATAGACTGTGAAGTTAAGACTATGTAAAGACAAAGCACATCCACAAAGTCTATAGGGGTACTAATTCATAGCACCTTACCCTAATCAAGTATTCATGGGCCTCACAATGTCACACCTCATAGAGATTTGTCATTTCTAGGAGTATATATCTCTTTGGGCATCAGTAGAAAGTCAACAAGAAGTCTAAGATAGCTTCATACCTGGATTTGAAAACTGCTTATGCAACATCCTATATGGTTTCTATAACCCAAGGGGTTTTATTAACATGATGCCAAACATGGATAGAAACACTGCGCAATGCATTGAACATTTAGGCTATCAGAGAGTAAAAATCCTAATCTTACTGAGCTGGTCCAGTTAATCCTATAAAACGTCTACACTACAGAATAACTACATATCTTCTTCAACAAAAGAAAATTATTAAAATAAGTAGAAACAAAACAAAAATTATATTAATAAAAGGAAGCCCAAGCTGAATTTATTCCTTTCCTTTAATTTAAGTGTAAATTTACCTAAGGTGGAACAATTCACTCTCTTTGATGAAATTCACAGTTAAGGATCCTTAACAATTCACAAATTTGCATTTTAGTACAAAGTACCCTGTAGCCATCAACACAAATTCATTGAAAGGATAAAATAAAGTAACTTGACATCTAAATACAAAGTGATTTCTATTGGTATAAAAAATTTCATTTCTGTTCCTTTGAAGTACTGTCCAAAACCCGTATTGTTTCTTCATTCCTGTATTCACTCCACAACACATTGTCACACATCTGTCTTCAAGTGTAGAGGAATGAACATATGTGAAGTCACACTCCCTGCTTTTCTTACTTAACCTATCACTCTAGTTGGCTTTTCTTAGATATGATCCTTCAAATTTTCTTAACAGTGTTTGTCTGACTCAGGTTTCTCTGAGAATCTATTTCAAGCTAAGTACTCTCTCCATAGCAAGAATATACCACCCAAAATTGTTCCCATGTCTTAACATGTCATTATTTTCCCTCCTTTAACCTCCATGTTCCCAACAGCCTGCCAGCAACCATTTTTGTAATGAAGCCATATTATAGAATCATGGTTAAGAGGGCCTTTTAAATAAGACACAGATTTTGTGTCCTTCTCAAGTCTAAAACTCCTCTGATTGGTCATCATGGAAATAGGATAGCTAAATATACAATGTCAAATAAGTCCCTATTTGATTATAGCCAAATCTATCAAACCAGTTCATGTTGGCACACATTAACCATCATGTTTACATAGAAACAAATGTAGTTCTTATAACAATCATATTTTTATTGAAAATAGATTCTTCTCTCATATAATACATTCCAACCACATTTTTGCCTTCCCCCACTAATCCTACCCCCTAATCTACCTTCTCCTCCAGATCCACTGCCCCTCCATTTTCTCTTCAGAAAAGAGCAGGCTTCAAAGAGATGACAGCCAAACAGAACAAAACAAGATACAATAAGACAAGGTAAATGCCCTCAAATTGAGGTTGGACAAGGCAATCCAGTAGGAGGAACAGAGTCCCAAGAGCAGGCAAAAGAGTCAGAGATACATACACTCCCACAGTTAAGAGCCTCACAAAACACCACGTTTTAGAATCTATACTGATTTGCAACCTATGTGTATAAATTAAGTCATTTGCATATCATTCGTGGCTTTATATATTTGTTATTACTGTCCTGGATGTACATTTTTCTGGGAAGAAATAAGCTGATTTTAATAAGGCCTATCTAACTTTAAAATCAGAATGTTTATTAAATTCTACTGTGTTTAAATAGAAACTTAATTTTGTGCCAGTTTTGGTGGTGGTGTTCAAGTCACTTAATTCAATTTCTCCTACTTGAAGCACATTAGTTATTTTATCTCACTGAATATTTTTTTCTTGGAAATACAGACTGATATAGTCATTATCTTTCTTATATTCAAAATTGTGAATGGAGGAACAATGTCATGATCTCATTATTACAGAAAGGGCAGAGAACTCTCCCATATCTTGACTCTTTCAGATCATACATTATACAATTTACCTTGTCCTCTACCACCTAATATGTAAAATTGAATTCCACTTTACACTTCAAACATCTGCTTTCATGTCTCATACAGAGATCCATATATGGATCATTTTGGCTCAGTATTTGATGGCTTTTGGGGAGGACATAAAATTTGTCCCAAATGGAAACCTCCTATATTTCCCAATTTTCCAACCTTTTTATTCCATATTTGACCATATTTAATAATTCCAGATTACACTTTGCATTTCAAAGATTGGAAGACTATATAGTCTTCTAACCTTACCCCAGTCAATCTAAAACATCTTCCTCTGAGCTTTCCTTTCTCTGATTTCAATAATCACTTCATTTCATTGGTTGCCAGTCCTCTCCCATGTCTGCCATGGCCATTCCTCATGAGCTGAACAGGACCAGAAAGAAATGTTCAAAGATATTTTTATTGTTAAAAATTTGCCAAGTGAAACATTACTTCGTGTTACTTAAGTCTATAGTAGTCCATTCCTGATTTCCTGTAGTATTGGTCTACAAATATGATTCTTAATGCTTTCTTCTAGTGAGAATCTCAAGTAAGATAATAAAGAAGTGACGCTTACAAGGTCATTTAACTCCAGTGTTTCAAAAATCACATTTTCAGAAGACCTTTGAAGAGATAAAACTTAAGATATAAAGTTTAAGTCTTGATTTCCCTGTGAATTTGCTTGTTGTTTTAAAATGAATCCATATATATATATGGACATATATATATATATATATATATATGCACAAATACATATGTGCATACTTTATTAGTACAAAATTGATATCACAGATTTGAGAATTTAATGTTTATTAGAATTAGAAGAATCCATGAATATATCATGTCTAGTACATACTTGAGATGTTGTCATTTATAATTTACCTGATCATTTTCAATTGTCAAAAAGTTAAATATCTCTTCATCTTTAAATTTATTTATGAAAGAGAGAGGAGGGAGAAGAAAAAGAAAAACAGAAAGAAAAATGAAAAAAGAATTTTTCTTTATGATCAACTTAAATCATGAAATATCTCTTTATTGACAAATTCTAGAATCTGAAGAATTACAGAAGTAACTTTCTTCTTCTATTGAAAAGATTTTCACAAGTATAAAATTAACTGTCTGAGATTTCTGAGCTTTCTCTTCTTCATATACAATGTGCTCAAGTTCAACTATATCTCATCAATTATGACTGCTACTGTTCTCCTTTGATCTTGGCTAGCCTCAGGGTCGCTTTTTGCCTTTCTAAAACTAATAAGGATAATTATATAAGTAAAAATAGGAAATACCCTGCCAAGTACTTTGTATGAATTCAAATATGCAATATACCCTACCTCACATCTCATCTTCTAATTTTACAATGCTATTAGAAAAACCATTAGGCATGACTGGAAGTGATTTGTTCTTTATAGAAACCTCATACTTCTATTTTTTTCAAAATTCAGTTATTCTCAAGATATTTATTTTGTTGTTATATTAAAATTGAAAGAGAAAAGAAAATAAGAGGATAGAAAATATGTCTTGGTACCTTGAGCAATTTGGACTCAACAAATGTCAACATGACATGAAACTTTCTCTAGAGATTTTGCTATTTCTTTTCCAGTAACTAGTTAATATTTCTTGAATGACTTATAGGACTTGACTCCTGTCATTGATTGGAAATGGAGGACACTTGGAAGAGCACCCACTTAGAAGCAGTTAAACCTGCCAAGGGGTGTTGAAACTTATAGAAACTCTTCTAAAGGATCAAACAGAATCTTAGCTTTGAAGAATTCTATGAATAGCTGAGATATTGCCACAAACCACCATTTTGTTCTCAGAACTAGAACTACAAATACTAGAAACACTGCCTGTAGATAATATAGATGGCTATCCCCTACCTGAGTTTAATCTCATATGCTGGCAGTGGCTTTAAAACACAAGACAAATAAGTTCTAATAATAATCAGGAACAGAGCCATAGCAACGGAGAAGTTAGTCTGAGATGACATTTGTTGGAACTAAGAACTCTAAGAACTCAGTTACAGACAAGTGTGGATTCAAAGCAATAAAGAAAAGAAAGACACAGAAAGATAGGGATGAAGTCTATTATTTCTGGTCAGGTATAAGGAAAGAAGCTGAGAAGAGAGTAAACAATGCATGGAGGGTTACAGCCATCACCAAGCAAGACACTCATACTCCCCAGACTGACACTAAGTCTGAACACCTGATGGAAGGTAGGCATGGTCCCTATTTCCTATCTTTCAACACACACACACACACACACACACACACACACACACACACATACACACACACACACACACACATACACACACACACACACACATCCACAGAGAACAGAGAGAGAGAGAGAGAGAGAGAGAGAGAAACTAAAAAAGAAGAAAAGTAATGGGTCATCATGTAAAGTGAAAGGAGATAGCCATAAAAGTACAAATATGGTATGATTACATTTATTGTGAAAGTACAGCATAAACAAATCATTATAGACAAAAACCAAGACTTGTGGTTGCCTGGGCCAAAGTAGGTGAGGAGGAATGAATAGGAAAATGATAGTTAGCAAATAAGTACAGAATTTCTTCTTGAATTGCTTTATCATAAAGGTTGCATAAATAAATATTTGAGAATGCTGAAATTCATGTCTTACAAAGGTAAATTTTATGACATATAAATCGCATCCAAATACTTTTCTTTCAAATCCAAGAGGAACAGTTAGATGACCCTTGCTATCATATTTGTACTGAAAAAAGAAAATCAAGGACTAATTCACAGATCCTCTCATTAGAAGTGTGTCTTGCTCTCAAAAAAGTTGTGACTACTCTTTTCTCTTCTTAACCTAAGACAAAATTCAAGGCTGTCAGTTACCAGGTAGTAATGGCCACTGATAGGCCTTGACACTTGTGAAGAGTTCACACACTGGCAGCTCAGTATGTAGTTCATTGATAGCTAGACAGCAGGTTCACTCTGGTGGTAGTTCAATCCTAAATCCTTAACTAAAAGTAATTCTAAGACAGAACAAGGTCACACACTAGAAATAAATTCCATCATTTTCACTTCCTCCCTCTGAGATGTTAATGAGAGAAGCTGCTCTGCATAATATGGGACATCTTCCAAATTCACAATGACATTGTTGGCAGGATCAGAAGCAACAGTGAGAGAAACAAACCATCTCCCTCTCTGCTCCTTGCCATCACCTAAGGATTTCAAAATACTTTGTAGACATACAAATAGTTCCTGCTATACCGTGTAAATATAAACCATTGTAGATCAAATCATATTTTAATGAGGTCCATCTAATATTTTCACAACTAGACTCCTTTTGAAAAACTGTCTTTGTTCCAGTGATTAGAGCCTGACTCCAACGATCATCTTATAGAAACTGCAAAAATGATGTCCATGAAACAAAGAAAAGAAACACAAAAGCCCTAGGCCAGATTTCTAATCAGAGCTCTGCTTCCTTACTGGTTGACCTTTGTGGCAACCCACAGAATACCTACCCTTTTGAGATGGGCCAAGCAAACAGAAGAGCCAGTGGAGTATGACCTGTGGCCATGCTAGTATCTCGGAAAGATGCTTTTGAAGAGAGTTCAGTCCATTTTAGCAGATAATTTCAAGTGAAATAATTTTGTATCCTTTCTTCTTCCCAGACATTTGAAGAAAAAAAAACAATACTTCCTGGTTTTTTATAAAAAGGTTTATTATCTTGATGTCTTCAAAGTGACCTAGGGGCCAGATTTAAAAGGATTTTAAAATTAAAATGACTGTATTTCACAGATGATTCTAGCCTTTTATTTCCAGGCAAACTTGACCTAAAGTCAGGCCTACACACAGAGTGAACCCCTCATGTGAGAAACATCATACCACATCACCCATTGAAACATTCAAGGCAATACCCTCTGTCAAGAAGCTATTAGATGAAGTGCTTACTAAAAGTTCTGCTTCTTTATGGCTGACGATTCTGTTTTGCCCATCCCAGTTGCCCTTTGGAACACAGATGGCTGGAAGACATAAGGCTTTAATAGTTGATGTGTATGATGTTTTATTGAAGCTGTTTTGATGTAACAGTTTCAATGCTGAGGACATCCTATTATGGTCTAAAGGAAATTCTTCTTTTTTTAATTCTTTGAAGATTTCATACATTTATATAATTTATTTTGGTCATATTCATTTACTATTATTTTCCTCCAGCTTCCCCTAGTGCCTCTAACCTGACTCTCTCCCAACTGAATACTCCACTTTTGCTGTTATTAATAATTTTAAAATGCATAGTCCAAATACTGCTGCTCATATATGTGCATATGTATGGGCCATCCCCCATACTGATACATGGGCAACTCCCTAGCAACCATGTCCCCAAAGTAGAGTGACTTTTGCTCTATTAACAGCAATCATGAACTGGAAATAGCTCTTCTGCCAAAGATGGGGCCTCTCTGGGACCCCTCTGCAATTCACACTGGAAGTGTGACTGGCTTGATTTTGTTCAGGTACTGTGCAGATAACTGCAAGTGTTCTGACTTGATGTATAAAGCAGCCATATCACGTCAAAAGTTTGCACTTCACAGCTCCTCTCCTCATCTGTAAACTCTCACGTTCTTTGACAGCTCTTCTGTGATGTTCCCTTAGCCTTGGGTGTGGAGAGATTAATATAAATGATTCATCCATTGCTGATCACTCACAATCACGTACTCTTGGTACTTCAACCAAATATGAATCTTTGTATTAACTTCTACCCACCACAGAAAGATCTTTCCCTAACCAAAATTGACAGTAGAAAAACAATGGAGATACAAACATAAGTATTTGGAAAGCAGTTGGACGCTATAACCATTTAAAATAACAACTGTAGGTTTCCACCTAGGACCTAGAATCTCCATTGTCATGGACTTTTTCCCAGGTTTACTTTATCAGGCATGAAATCCTTTCTGTGGAACTTGTCTCATACCCATCAAAAAGTGGTTGGTTACCTCCATAATTGTCCTAACACTATGACAACAATTGGCACATCTTACCAGGCAGGTCAGTATTGCAGCATAAAGAGAAAACTCCCGTACTTTTAGGAGACCTTTTAAGATAGCGTCATTAATTGTATACACAAATGTCTGCACCTTATCTCTGAGGCCAGATAACTGGCTTAGAGTTGAGGTTGGGATGCCTGTCCTATACAGGCCTTTATAGGAAGATCCAGTGGTTTTACATTTCTATCGAGGAGTCGGGGCTATCAAACTAAAACTTAGAATATTCCCTTACAGTGGCTACTTTTTAATGTCCAAACCCAGTGATTCTTCAACTCTGTATCAAAATCACCATCTGAATTTATTAAAAATACAATCCCCAATCCCTCCTTCCATGTGTCAGGATTCTGATTTAATGAGATAAGAGGGAGCTCCCAGAAAATTGCACATGTGCTAGAACCAGTGGTCCTGATGCAGATGGCCAGAGTGAAGCTTTTTTTTAAACTATCTTAGAACTTTACCTACCCACCATACAAGATAGTAACTACCTTGACACCATCTTAGAAGGAGAACCATGAAAGGAGTGAGTCAACTGTAGCTTCACAATGACTAAATGATCCCGGCGGTGTCTCTCTAATTGCCATAAGCTGAGTCAGGAATTGATGTGTCTGCTGATATTTCTCTTGTTGAATGATACTGATGACTCTCTATTTGTTTTTACTTGCTATTCATGGATACCTTGTGCACCCTAGAAACAGAGATACCAGACATAGGTAAGCAAATAACACAGTCATCTGCCTAATGACCCTCTTAAGAAGCCATTCTCTAGCAAAATAAAATATGCTAAAAGGGAACGTTTGCTTCTTAAATAAGGTTAAAGAAACAGTTGAAAGTTAGAAATTATATTTGGGTAAGTGTATTCCAGAAAAAGAAGGTCAGTATATTCAGTAGTCATTTACTGGAGGAACAGAGCACTCAGAAAAGAAAATAAGATAAATGAGAGATGACAGTTCAGTATGTCATGAGAAGGTAAGGCCAAAGTCTCATTATGTTTCCCTAAGGTAATATCACAAATGAGTGCATAAGTTCAAGTCAACTTAATGTTTTTAAGTTGCAACGGTTTTTCTCCCAAGACTCAAAAATATAGTTGTATTACACTAAGACGCAATGACCATGATCACCTTCCTTTTTTAACTGAGACTTGCTTTTTTCTGCATTTGATAACTTTCTTTAATAATATCTTTTTCCTTTGATATAACTAAATGGGTTGTATTTTCTCTCACTAAAGGAAGTAATTGAAAAGCTCCAAACTGACCATTTACCAACAAGGCCACATAGCGCTGAGATTAGTGATGAGGGTTTCTATTCAACTCATTTGTGCAGTACATTTCTCACAACTGCTCAAAATTTCTGAAATTTCAAAGGAGAAAATTGAATTTGCTCATTCCCAAGTGCCAGTTGTCATCAAAATAGCACTAGTAGTAGGGTTTTAAATATGAATCAGATTAAGGGATTGCCACTTCCCAAATTCTAAAGCCCAACCTCAGCCTCGCAGCTTTGGCATAGCTGGTTCTTTAAGCAAATTGGTTGCCAATTTGATTACTAGTAAACTATTGCATGTTATTAATTATAAGCATTAACTGCCCATTTAACTATTTGTGTGATGTTATTAAGTATAAGCATTAACTGGCTATTTAACTATTTGTGTGATTTAAGTGGTATGAATGATATGATCACTGCTAACTGGAAGAACATGACTTAAGTTTAAAACTAACCAGAATGTGACAGAGTGAATCAAACATCTAGGTTACAAAAGAAATCCTCACATCTGTCAAATTGATACGCACTTAGTCATGAAGGAGTAAAGCAAATAGTAGTGTAGTGCAGTGAGTTTGCATGTTTTCAGAAAGCACAAAGAAACCATTGTCAATGGAGCTGAAGTCTACTTGGGAAATGGCAGGAAATTGCATATCATTAAAGGGTATATTCTTGTCAAGAAAATAACATTAATCAACTTTGAATTTGATACGTTGGGCTATTCCCTTTTCTATAAGCCAGTACATAAAGTTGACGAACAGCCTTGCTGAACAAAATCTGACAAGTTCAACAGTTAGGAAAAGGTAGAACACCAGTTGTCTTTTCCACCTTCAGATCAAGAGTATTCTGTTGGCATTTTGCACACGTATTCACATGTGATCTAATCTAATCTTAGTAATGGCACAGAACTGTTAGTGACCCTGGGCAAGCCCCTTATGGTTCTGGGTTTCCCCAGCTGAAATTTGAGGTGAATACTAATTCTAACTTAGCTTACAGGCACATTGGAGATTCTCAATAATGAATGAGTGTAATGCATTCCAAAGTACTTTTGTGCGAATAACATTTCTCTTGGAAAAATAGCCCATGGACCCTACCTAAACAAAGCATGATTAATCTGGCTCAGTTGAAATTCCACATAGGGGCTACCCAAGTAGTAAAGATTATTTCCAGGAAGGGTTGCAACCCATCCTTTACTTTAGGCAATTCTAAGTGTGTTGGAGGAATATTATTCTGAAGATGAAAAAATGAACTAAATATGTAAAAAGTTTTACTCAACCATCTATTTAAGAAGCCTTTGCTACAGAGTTGCTTTTCTGGTAAAGAGGCCAAATCAATTTTTGGAATCTGGTGGTGCCCTTTACAATTTGTTTACAGCACCTGTCATCGTAGTTCCAGGGTTGAAGAAGTCCCTGGAAACTACTGAGTTATCTTACTTGAAGAAGGTATGTAGAAAAGAAATCAACTACTCCAATAGGTTCTGATTTTTTTCCATTACAAAACTATAAACTGGTTTTTAAAGTTACCGTTTGCTAACTTTATAATTTTTAACATACATAAATAAGCTTAGAGGGCAATCGCAACTAAGAGAATGCCAATCCTTAGAAGAGCTCTTTCTTCTGATAGCACTCACGCCTCCACTTTCAATGGCTAAGTACTTAAAGCCTGAGTTCTCTCATGCTTTTACTTTTATATCATATAGTCAAGTTCCTTTTCAGCACTTACTGAATGAGCAATGACCTTTTCAGGCACTGTTTGACATCAAGGACAAGGAGATGAATATGGTTTTTGTCTGCAAACAGTTCCCAGTGTTTTTAGGAAAAGAGTTACATGCAAAATCAGTGCCTAGAACCAGCAATGCAATCTTGCTTTTTAATATCATTTCCAAATAAATAGAGCCATTGTCCTCCAGAAGTGGCTGATTCTAGTATCAGGAAAGGGAGAAATAAAGAAGAGTCAAGAACATTCTTGCAGTGGCAGAAGTAATTAAGTCTTAACATAATGGTAGTGGGTGGTGGTGGTGGTGGTGGTGGTGGTGGTGGTGGTGGTGGTAGTGGTGATAAACATTTATCAAGGCATGGCAAAGGGGCATATAATCCAACAGAAAGAGTTCTTATTGATAGCAATTGCAACAATTTACACAACATGAAACAGACTCAGGTTTTGTTTGCTGCAGGCATAAAATAAAAGTCTATGGAGCCCATAGTGATGTGAATTATTCATACCTTTCTTAAATAAATGAGAAAAATAAACCACCCATACGAAAATTATAATTTGTGTGATGCTCTACTCACAAGGATGTAGGATGTAATTCCTGATAGCTTAAGTCCTGTCTGTGGATAGTTACTTCCCTCCAGAAAGGACACTATGGAGTGTTGTTTGGTTTGGTTTGGTTTGGTTTGGTTTGGTTTGGTTTGGTTTGGTTTGGTTTGGTTTGGTTTGGTTTGGTTTGGTTTGGTTTGGTTTTAATAGTCAGGGAAAATGGTTCCACCAGGAGATCAAGATCAAATCTGGCAGGGAGAAATTTTACTGATTGTTTACAACCTATGTGTAATTTGGTCAAAACAACACTGTTCCACAGAAATGCCACAATTCCTATCTAAGGAAGATATTGGACAAATTCCAGTAACATGAGTATCCTATAGAACCAATGACAAGTAGTCTTAAAACTCTAATAGTCATCAAAAACAAGAAAAGTCCAAGAAAATGCCACAGGCCAGAAGACAAGATGATTAAATATAATTTGGTGGCTTGGCATGGGAAAATTATCTTAGATTAATAAGCCTGTCTATTGGGAGCAGGGCATTGTTCTGATTGCTGATTGATGAGAGTGGACCCATCCCATGTGGGCAATGTCAACCCCAAGGCAGGTCATCAGGGCTGTATAGGAAAGCAGGCTGAGTAATACATGGAGAACAAGCCAGTAAGCAGCTTTCATCCAAGGTCTTTGATCCAGTTTCCTGCCCTGAGTTTCTTCTGCCTTGGCTTCCCTAAATGATGAGTTTTAACCTATGAGGTGTAATAAACCCACTCTTTCCCAAATGTGCTTGGTTCATAGTGTTTATCAAAGAAACAAAAAAAAAAAAAAGTGTTGATTAGTTCAAGGGGGGATTCAGAAGTTTGACAGTGTATCTCTGACACATCTCTTCAAGATCAACAGTCCTCTAGCTTGAAATGCTTTTTAATTGACAAGAGGCATGTACAGAGACTACAGCATCCCCGAAGAAAGCCAAAGTCTAAAACAGGAGTTTATGAGGGATGGGGATGGAAGTAAAAAAATGAATGTTTGTGCTGAATTCAGTGAGCTTGAGGTGGCAGTGACAGAGGCAATCATCCAGCTGGTAAATGGATAACAGACTATGAAAAGTATCTCCTGAGATGTTTTTCTCTTCTGTTTCTTTCTACTCTCAAATGGATAGTATCAAAATGTCAGCATCATTATAGGTCGGCAGGATGCATTGGATCCTTTCACACCAGGACCCATTACTAGAAAAACAAAACAAACATGTGTCTAGACCCTTGGTACATAAGCAGGAAGATACATAAATTCTTTCACCTATTAAAATATTTTTTTTTCATTTTGTGACAAAAAACAGATTCCTGGTGTCCACATTGACCAACTTGCTTTTAGTAACTTATATTTTCCTCTTCCTTAGCACAAGCCCTGCACACAAGTACTATCTGGCTATGGACCCTATGTCTGAATCACTCTACCTATCAGACACCAATACTCGAAAAGTCTACAAACTGAAATCTCTCGTGGAAACAAAAGATCTCTCTAAGAATTTTGAAGTGGTAGCAGGAACAGGTGACCAGTGCCTTCCCTTTGACCAAAGTCACTGCGGAGACGGCGGGAAAGCCTCGGAAGCTTCACTGAACAGCCCTCGAGGTAAAAATAAATAAACAAACAAATAAAACTCCAATCCTTCCAACAGATTTCATTTGACTTCACTGAATTTTAAAGAAATTGTCATGCTGTTCTCTCTCTCTCTCTCTCTCTCTCTCTCTCTCTCTCTCTCTCTCTCTCTCTCTCTCTTTCTCTTTCTCTCCCTCCTGCCTCTAATAGACGCTTTTCCAAAGTCTATCACAGAATATAGGTATCTCAAGGCAAATTTTTAGATGATGTGCATGGTGTCCTTGTTTAGATGATCATAATTGCTAGCAAAGATTGCTATGTGTTGGTTCTGGTTACCAAATAAATATAGCTTGGGGGTCATTGGATTACAACCTAAGATCCCTAACCTGTCCTAAGTGATATTTTCTAGAGCCTCCACACAGTCTAGCATTTAGAGTTAACTGGTCCTAATCTAGAACTCTTGTCCCCTCTTTTGCTCTGTGGCTTACATTAGATCGACTGTGGTCTGTTCCCACATTTCTGTACCACTGTCAGAAATGCTATCTCACAAAATTCCTAATTTTTCTTAAAATCATTAATGAACTTTTCTTTCTTTAAAATATCTAGATTATTTTTGAAGTTATTTTTATTTTTTTTATTTTAATCAATTCTAGAATAAAAGAGTTTACTGGGAGCTTAGCCTTATTTTAAAACACACTTCCTATCTGGTAGGACTAACCCGACCGTTATTCCAAATGCCTAGAATTTGATGAACAAATCTATGTCTCCTAATTAACTTCATAATTTTATAATCAATCATATCTCCACCTTAGACTACTCAATTTGTGAATGGCCAAGTTTTAAGTCTGTCATCACATTACCTCATCTGTTTAATTATTCAGACATTATTCTTGGTTCCTTTACCTTGGTTTTTATGCATGCAGGTGTGCATATTTATTTTAGTGAGTTTTAAAAAGTATTCATTTCATGGGATTTCTTAAAGCTAGCATTAAGTATTAAACATAATACACCCTTGTTGCAGAAAAAATGAAAAAGGAAGGATGAAAATGTTTTTAATTAAAATCAAATCAGCATATATTTGCAACATACAGAAAATCACCAGTAACATTTTAGTAATTTTTCCATATATAGCATATGTTTTAATTCTATACGAGTAGATTCATAGTATATATTGTTATTCTATAACCAGCTTTTCACATTTGATGTATTATAAATATCTTTCCATGCCAATAAATATTGTGAAACCAATATATTTAATTTGTTAGAAAGCCACTTACTCTTTCAAATACTAAGAGGTTACTCTGTAGCCATTTGACATTTGCCATACTGGAATTAAATTCCAACTACTATGATAGTTCAAAGTCTCCAGGTTCTTCAATTACAGTGTTTTTTATAAAGCCCTTCTGGCGAACCTCAGCCCATTAAATCTGAATTTCTTAAATAGGATCTATACTATTTAATTAACACTAGATTATATTCTTCCTTCTTTTGCTATCCAGTTCCTTCATGGAAGGTTTTTTTTTTTTTTCTGTAGAAGTTTGCAAAGTGAAACTACATCTAATATTTTATGACTTTACCCACCTCCCCACCATCTCTGAGTCTGACGTAAAATGCATCAAATGTGTTTATTTTATAATTGATCAATTAAATATCTCATACTTATGCAAGGTATCCCCTAAGGGAATGGAAACCTCTCCCAAGTATTATAGTAAAGTTTTTCTTCTTCTCTGTGCCAACTCCTATTGCACACATATAGTGGGCCCACAATAAATATTCAACAAGTAAATGAATAACTCAGGTGCAACATATAATCAGCTCATCTTTCAAGAAAATATATCAGGTAGGGTCTTACCTTTTATACAGTTTTAAAACTCTTATGGGTATTATAAAGATTTCTGCATAAGTAATAAGGAGGAATCAGGCTTGTATTGTGCCTGAAATTGACATCCACCTGAGTTGCTACTTGTCTGAAAACCACTCATCTCACCTATCGCATTCAACCTGCCACATAGTGAATGACTATGTCAGCTCTTCCAAATAAAGCAAAGAATTGGTTCGGTATAGGTTTTGCTGCTTAGAAAGCAGTAATAAGAGCCCTGATGAGCAGGATTTGCATGAACTCTTGAAGTGTCAGTAATTAGAGTGCCAAAATTTATACATCTATTAACGCTAATATCAAACCTAGTCTTTCTTTTTGACAAATCTAGAAGTGTGCTTTCTTTCATCTTGATTTACTTGTCATGCTTTACAAAAGTGCCCCTTACCATAATCTGATACACTTTCAAAGCAGCCCTGAGAACATCAGGCTCAGACAGACAGTTGATGATCTGAACTCATCTGAACAACTTTTACATGATGTTCCTGAAATTTATGTTTTCAACATTTGTCCAGATCCAATAGATGAATTTGATCTCTTAAAGAAATGCAAGTTACAGTTTATACTAGTTAGGTCCCCTTCAACTATGGAAATGGTGTTTGATACCCTGATACTGGTTATCAAACTCACACAGATTGTGGAACCTCTGTACGCACATCAGTCACCTTTCACAGACTGGTCAGAACATTCAAGTGCCTAGCTGTAGCTCCTATCTCCGCGCTGAACCTAGGCAGCATTCACCTTTGTCAGGCAATCAGATGTGAAAATCTTATTATATGAAATGCTACAGGGCAATTTCATAGACTTCTATAGAAGGAACATTCATACAAGAAGTTATTAAATTATAGTGTGCAAATTAAGAAAGAGAGTAGGACTAATTGGTAATTTCGTCTTTGAGGTTTTCCCCCAGATTCTATGTCTCTCAAGAAAGTGTAATTTGTTTGTAGTTTTGCTTTACACAGCTCCTTCTTCCCACTTCTTTGGAAGACAGCAACTGCTTAATGTAATGCTTTAAGTAGACGCTTGATTTTTTTTCCCCTTACATAGAAGGTCATAAAGAAAATGGAAATGTACATCTGAAAAGTACCATTATTAAGTTAGGAAAGAAAGCTTGCTCTAAGACAGCAGTTCTCAACCTGTGGGTTGTAACCCTGTTGGGAGTCGCATATAAGTTACCGTGCATATTCAGATATTTGCACTGCTATTCATAAACAGTAGCAAATTACAGTTATGAAATAGTTATAAAAATAACTTTATGGTTGAGGGTCACCACCACTTGAGGGACTGTATTATAAGGGTTACAGCATTAAGAAGACTGACAACTGCTGCTCTTAAGACTTTAACAAGCAACATACTACAGTTTGAGGCAGACTCTCCAACCTGTCTTTAACTGCTTACTCAAGGGAAGGTAGGTAAATATTGGTCGGCAAGACAGTTCATTACCTTTCCAAACCTACTCTAAACCTAAGCTGAAATAAATGTGTTTTGAGATCCTTCGTCCTAAAGTTGTAGTACATTATCGAATCTGATCAAAAGCCAGTCAGCCAAAGGTCAGCGGTCAGAAGCTGTGCTGTGTTTCACTTTGGATTGCTCATTTTTTTTTATTTGTATATTTGTGAGAAATTGCAGCCAGTTGAGAATTCTAGGTTAGAGAACCTGAATTTTTTTGTAAACTATCCATGTAAATGACCATGTTTTCCTTGAATGGCTGTACAAGTCACATATTCTGTCAGCATGGTTTCTTTTTCCTCACCACTAAAATAGACTTAATAATGCCATTAACTATTTTGGAGCCAGCATGGAATTTAACACATGGTCCTGAAATTACTCAGATGTAAGATGAAGTGCTCAGGATGTCTTCTTTCAGATTCTAATGGATTACAATACACATAGCTATAGTATGCTTCATGTCTACTGTGTGCTATTCAGATATTTTCCCCACACTCTCTCTGATCTTCACAGCAATTCACTTGTTTGTATGATTCCCATTATGCAGAATGATTACCATTATATGATTCCCATTATACAAAAGGAAACAGAAACTCAAGTTGGGTAACAGATTTATTCAGGATCACATGTGTATAGGTGACATACCAGAACTCAAAGTAAGTTAGCTCAATCCAAAACATCTAACATGAAAAAGACAAAAACCTAGAATAGTACTACTGTCCCGCACTCCACATCTTTCTACTAAAGTTCAGGATATCTGGGAAGGATACTAATTTTGGAAACTACTTTAGAACCTAATGGCAGGTATTCACAGGAAAATGACGTTACTTATAAGACAAATAGTTTCCAGCCAAGTTTCCTTGTCCTATTTTCTCTAAGTGCGTACTGATGATGTACCATATAACATTTACATAGTCTGTAAATGCAATTATTCAAATCAGTCTCTAAGAATTTTTGTCACTTCTCTTTGGAAGAGTCTGCAACTAGGAACTGCACCAAATTTTCCTTAAGGGGCCGAGACAGGATACTTTCATTGTACAAAATGTCCTGACTACATAGTTAACTAACAAATATTGTATGAAGGAAAAATGGAAGCATCTGCAAATAGAATTTCATTTGATAGTTTCTGGGTTCTTCTCCTGAGAAAAAGCCCTTATCTCTTCCAATGTCATATGCTTTAATTTGAATCCCAATAAAAAGAAATTTTTGCTATTTTACTCATCAATACTTCAATGTAATAGGACAAAGAAAAGGATTTGGCAAAGAGGTTGAGGGAGTACTGTTCCCTAGCATTGTATATGAAGTTGAATTGACTTTAAAGGATGCTTTTAAAACATGCATGGATGATGTCGTTGAAACGTAGGTTCCATTTATTACTTTTACTGCAACTTTCTTTAATTCTACAGAGAACTCAAAGTAATGAGTCATGTAATAGATGACCAAGTACTTAAGCAGAATGTGAAATGGTACTAGGTGGCGTTATAAAACAAACTATGTGACAAGCGGAATGTGCTTATGTTTTTCTAAGGAGATACAAAGGGTGGAGAATTGACAGGATGTGTTTAAAATTAATCAATGACTTAATATGGTTTTTCTTAAACCTCAACACAGATTATATCTCAATTTTCAAGTGTGTCTTTAAATAAATTGACCTCAGAGGCCAGCAGACTCAGGCAATATCCAGTTGAGTGCAAACCGTTTTTCCATGGAAGAGAAATAATTCTTAAGCCCTTACACCTTTAAAAGGTGACTTTAGGATATTCATGACACTATATATGATTCATTTTAACTTCATAGGAAATTATGAAATCTGGATAATATAAACTCTAGAGACAAATGGTTGCTTTCATCACTTCCTAATTTCAGCTCAGGTATATTCCTAAACTCTAACTTTTTGACGCATCTGCATACTATTCACAAAAGCTGATTAATGAAAAGATGATAACACTCGGTGACATCTGGTTGACATCAGTGGTGTCTATAAGGAAGAGAGCATAGTAGAGAAACAGGAAGTCTTTTTGGTTCTCCAGTTTCAGTGGGACAGTAATGGCTTTCCTAAATTCATGTAGTATCTTCTATGACTTCTTGGTGACAGCCATTTTGAAAATAAGAAGGATATTCTGAATAAAATTACAGACAAGTGACAGCATTAATAAAGCCAATGCTATATTTAAGATTCCGTGAAATAATCAATGCTTTATAGGAAAAAATCAGTAATTTCAGGCAGGTATCTAAATCTTAAGCTAGAACAAAGAAGTAATTTCAGGCAGGAATCTAAATATTAGGCTAGAACAAAGAAGTAATTTCAGACTGGAATCTAAATTTTAGGACAGAAAAGGAAGTAGGCTTCAGACATGAAAATGACCTTGGGTAGGACAGGGAAGTAGGCTCAGATACTTTGGTCACCCTGATAAGCCCTTAGAAACATGATCAAGGGAGTGTTCACAGAATTTTGTTTAATACCTTGCTTGTTCTTTGACTATTTGTGTTTGTTATCTTGCTTGTTCTTTAAAATTGTATCTATTGTATTGCTCGTTACTCAACCTAGAACTGACCTAAATACATGCACATAATTAAAATGATATAAAAGCAAAAAGGAGGAGGGGGGATGGGATGGGGAGTTCTAGGGAGGGGAAACGGGGAAAGGGGATGACATCTGAAATGTAAATAAATAAAATATCCAACAAAAAAATCTCAGAGTAATAGCAAAAACAAAAGAGGGAGTAATAACATTATTATTTCATCCTATAGTCAAAAGATTTGAAACATGATAATTTGGATTACAGACCAATGAAGTGCACAGGAGCAATGTTGGGGCAGCAAATCCAGTATGGGTGCTAAATATAAGGTAGAGGCATCCAATAAGAAAGACGCAGAAAGATCCCTGAAAGCAATCGAAGGTGAACCAAGGAAAATACTGCATCCAGGAAGCCATGGGCATTTTTAAACAAGATGTAGAAACCAGTATCAGCAGTTAATAGCCTATGGATAAAGCAGTGGTAAGAGATCATCGATGACACATGGAAAAATACAAAAGACAGGAAATTAATAATGAACCAAGGACTTGAGGAACTAGGACCAGAGTGGGCCTTCAGTCAGAGGGAGAACAAGACTGATATCCATATGAACTCACAAGGACTTTGACAACAAGCTTAAGACCGGCAAAGGTTTTAACCAGACAAAATCTCAGTGCTGAGAAGAGGAAGTAGATACAAAATATTACCCCTAACCAAGAAGCTATGTGTAACTAATACTTGCTGGGAGAGGGAAAATCAGTTTTCTCTAATGATGTGCCACTAGAAATATCAACCACACTCCAGGGCAGCCCCCATGCCTGGGAGTAATGGACAACACAAAGGGGACTGCCTGTGTTGGGATGGGAAAGACCTGTGGCCTTTTTGTTTCATTTTGTATGGTTTGGGTAGTTTTTGTCTTACTGAGTTTTTTTTTATTTGTTTTGAATTTTGTTTTTGGTTTTTCTTTTGCGTGAAAGTGAACTTAAGTTGGGTGAGTGAGGAGGATCTGGGAGGAGTTGGGGAATGGGAAAGAAAATGATCAAAATATATTGTATAAAAAATATTCTTAAATATTAATGGGAATGGGTAAAGGAGGGAGAATAAAGACATAGTCCTAAGATAAGGATGAGGATAAGGGGTGTAAGAGTCATAAACCTCAAGATTTTCAAAGAAACAGATCTTTTCTGCTGAAAATGAGGGAATTAAGATCAGACATTAGGGTAAGTAGGAAAGACTTGAGAGAATCCTGAAAATCAAATCTGCTTTCTGAGTAATATCAATAGTCATCATTGTGACCATATTCCCAGCTAGGTTGCAAGGTACCTGCCATCTAATTTTCTAGTTCAACATCCTTGGGTTACAACTAGAAGCAGCTTATGAAAAGTATGTTTGACACTCTTAAACTTTACCCCTTAATAATACCATGACTTTTCAGCAGCATTTTTTCCATGTAGTTTCTTAGTAAAAAACTAGAAACTTAGCAATTCAATTGGAATTTGATAACATATGGTACATATAAAGAATATCATACAGCCATTGAAAAAGTATAAAAGTACATTGTATTCAAGGGGATTTCTTTCATAAACTAAATTCTTAGTGACTTAAAACTTACTGTGACTATATCAGAGGACATCCAGCGTCTATTATCCAAACAGAATGAGAGTGTAACTGTTTCCATATTTACTTACTCTAATGTATCTGCTTATGATAATCAACAGAATAGAACCTTGTCTTGTGCAAGCAGCTGTAACTTTAGGACTTTTCTGTCTTTTTTGAGTTTTCTGTCACGATTTAAAAGGCATAAGCTGATGCTGAGGGAAGAGGCAGACAGCAGGATAGGTATGAATTTGGCTAATTGTCTTTTTCCTGCCATTTGTGGTCGAGCTCTCTTTTAGGTGTATTCATGTTTTATAGGCCATGGAAACGTTTATTTTAACTAGCATGTACTTTTCAGATTCAGTGAAACATTATAATATTTAAATGATGACCACCTAGGTTCTAAAAGCAAACCAAACTAGATAAGAATCCCAGATCCTTCACTGTAAGGAAAGTTGTCTAATTTTTCTGAGCTACAGATTTCTCATCCTTAAAGTGAGAGAATTAATAGTACCCACATAATTGATTTGTTTAATAAATTGCATAAACTGCCTAATAAAATATCTAGAATGGAGTATGCACACAGTAAATATTACCTATGATTCTTATCAGTGATGTTTTCTTACTAATAATGATTACAATAGTTACCAGCAGAATGGATAAGTGACTTTGGGTAGAGGTATAGCTCTGTGTCCTAGGAAGGAATAGTACCACAAGAGAATCCAGAGTCAAGACAGTTTAGGACACAGCTACTGTGTATGATTTAAATAAGTTCTGGTTCTGGTTTGTGTTAGGTAATGCCCCACACATCCTCGTGAAACCAAACTAATTCTCACATTATTCACCATAAAATTCATTCTGGAAGAATTCTGTTCAGATGTGAAATAAGGGTTTAGAGAAGGAAATTGTCTGCAGCAGCAGCCCATTGATTCAACACTAATTTACTTTATGGGAACTTTGTTTAGAGAGACAAGACCACCTGAAGGCAGCAGGTAAGATCTACTCAAAGCAGCACAGTAAAATCTGATGCTAGATATGTGCTAGAATAGCAGGAAAGTTGGGAAAGGTATGGGAATAATAATGAAATAAAATCATCCATTGGTATCCAAGGAAGATGTTCATGTCTTTTATATAAAATGCATAGTGTTTGTGGTAATCTATGCACATTCTTTCATATCCTTTAAATCATCTCAAGATTACTTATAATATCTAATACTATGCAAATGCTATGTAAATGGTTGTATTGTATTGTTTAGGAAATAACAAGAAAAAAACTATGCACATTCAGTGCAGATGCATTTTTTTTTTTAATATTTTCGATCTATGGTTGGTTGCAACCAAGGGTATAGAATCTGCATATAAAGAGGCTGACTGTACTTCATCTCCACAGTATTGTCAAGAATGTAACCTATATCTCCCTCCATTTAAAGATGGGAAGCATAGAACTATAATGTTTCTTATTTAAGACCACTTACCCAAACTAATTTTACTTCTTTATCATAGCCCCTTGGTGTCATACATTTCCTGTCTGCTCACTTGAGAATCACCTCAACTTATCCAAAGCAAACTCTCTAGCCAAAAAATAAAATAATGACAGAGATCACATCCTAACAGGCTGCAAATCATTTAAATCATATTTTGAGTGGTGCATTATGGTAACCTATAAATAACTAATTGCGTAAAATTGCTTTAGTAGTTTCTAGATGGCAGCTTTAATTAAAAGCACCAGAGACATTTAGAAGTTTAGAAATGGATGGCATGTAATTTGCCCTTTTACCAACCATAAAATGGTAATTAAGGAATTTGATTCACTTCTCCTATTAAAAGTTTTATGAGAATAGCAAGTTCCTTCTAAATACAGTTTCTCTTCAGCAGAAGGTAGTAAGTTTGCTTTATCAGTCTTCTCCAGCAGGGTAAGATGTTTTAATGTACAAATTCTTCAGAAGTTAATTAGGACATTTCCTTCCATGTAAAATGTTTGTTTTTAAGGCTCTAAAACACAAAAGAGTATTAGAGTTAAAACTTTGATCGTAGCACCCATATTCTTCCAAGATCAGTACAACATGACCAGTATGTCTACATTTGCCAAATACGTGGGGTTAGGCATGAAACCAAAGAAGTAGGGTATCATTTTCTTATGAGTCTGATATGGCTTGGTGATTTCTGGAGAACCCTTCTGTTTACAATACATTGACATTCCAGGGAATCCTAAATATTAACTCAACAGCATGGGATGTTTTTGCCTTCAGTAATGCTCTAGAAATATTAAATAAACCAACAGGTGTACATAGTAAAACTTCAGCAGCATAAAGTAAACCAAGATATTTTTCAAAATCTGTGACTTTAACATCACCATGGGCCAAGCCACCTCTGAGTATGGAGTTATGTTTATTTTTATTTTTCAATTGAACAATTGATTGCAAATTTTTTTGGCCACTTCATCCAAGAATTACAGATGGCATATCCAAGAAACACAGCTGCCGTTTGGGTTTTAAGTCAAAGAAAAGCAGGTTTTTGCAAGTTATCTATGCTGGAATGCAAGCCACAAACTGGTAAAGTGGGGGATGTTTTAAATGTCTCTTCTATTTTTCTCTCAACACCTCCCTGCAGCCCTCAGCTTGTCTCCCCTGGATATAAATCTAACTTTTCCTCTCCCTTCACCCCAATCAGGATCAGATAAGAATACAGTAGTATACTAAAGAAGGATGGCACCAGGAGTATAGATTTTTCTTGCTGATTTTTTTTTAGAATTTCTAGCAAATGGTGATAGAAAAAAACCCACTATTTATTCTATTTATCATTTTAAATGTTTCTATGGAAAGTGAATGTCCCTTACTGTATGCATCCAAAGATTGATTATTCCCTCACCTCCCCCCATGCCTTACTCACATCTGAGGCATAATGAAAATACAAACTTATGTCCAATGAGAAGTTGAGGACACAGAGCAGCATGCAGTGTGTGCTGCTCAGTCTACAAAGGTACAGACAGCAGTGTGCACATCATGTGGCGGAAAAGTTTGAAAGGAAGCATGTGTAGACATCTATGATTACTGCTCTACAAGGATCTGTAATTCATTTTGATTTCATTCTCTTTGGGTTTCTGAGTAGGGATGGCGATAAAGCACATCTTTCTGCTACGTACACACCTATGGAATCAAGCTACAGCACCACAAAATAATGAATTTTTTCTATTTTTGATTTGTCAACAAGACACAAAATATTATATTTTAGTTTATCAAGTGCTTCGTTTTGGAGTAAAATGTCACTGTTGTGTGTTCACATATATACATACTACAATATTTTAACACACACACACAGTATGCTATCTTATAGCCTCATCTCTGGAGGCACAGATCCTTGTATTCATGGATGACAGCTCTTCAAAAAGAAATATCACACTATAAAAAGTTGACAGTGTATTATTCTCATCTGAGCATTTGAAAAGACACCTGATGAAGGTGTCATATCATAAGTCAAGAAAGAAATGTAAATAAAAGGCAGTTCAGTCCTAAGAGCCTGATAGTAAAAATATTTTAATTACATATATTTTAGAGTATTACAAAAAAAACAAAACTTTTTAGTAATCCAAAATTTCATCACCCATCTAGCTAAGCCTAATGGTCTTGAAAAATATTAATGTAAAAATCTCTACTGCTTGAAACTTGGAACTGTAGAGAAAGATAAGAAGAGAAACGTTCAGCTTCTTTCCCATAAACACAGCCCTCTAATGGTGAACCCTTTTAGCAAATTTTGTGACTCCATCTGTACCTGTACCATTTTTTCTTACACAAAAGAATTATTATTCCCTATGTAATGTATGCTATTGAGGTATAAAACATACTATTTACCATTTTAACTCTTTTACATGTATATTTCTCAAGCAATAAATAGTCACATTTTTGTGCAACCAGCACATACCTATTTTATATGTATATTTTCTAAGGTCTCAGACATGCCAACCACAAACCTGCTATGGAGTCCAATGACATAAAAAAAAAAAAAAAAACAAAAAAAAAAAAAACTTTCTTATGAGGATTTCATACATGCATATAAAGCATTTTGATCAAATTGGTTCCCCTATTTCTCCACCTACATAAATTGGGAATGCACAAAACTAGTACTAGGTGTCCTTTAGAGATGGATGGACATGCAACAATGTATCTAAAATGTCTAAGAATGATACTAACGTCAGTAGTGGTACCTCTAAGGAAGTAAGGAGAGTGGAAGACTAAAGCAGTGGTGATTCAGCCCTATTACTTTTATATTTATGTATTATGTGTTTATGTGTTATATCTTTATGTGTTAATATACTGTGTGTGAAATTTTAATGTTAGTAGTATTGAGTTCTGAGTTGTCTACCATTTGAAATGTTGAGTAGTTTTGAAACATTTAGAATCAGAAAGGGGTTTAGGAAACAACTTGAAAATTTTCCACCTAACAATTCCATTTCAAAAATCAATTTAGTTTGTTTTATTTTAAACAAATTCTCTCAAAATACTTCACAACATATAAGACACCTGTAACAACAATACATGAGAACACATACAAGCGTTGGTTTGAAAGCAGCGTCTTTAGAAGTTATCTGGTTACTAGTATTCATCTCTTATTTCATGAACTTAGTGGATTTAAGCCTCTCCTATTAGTTGCAGGCTTACCTGCACGTTTAGTACATGCCCATACTCAGAGTTCCCTAAATGGCTGACTGTGAACTTCCTGAAAAAAGCATCAATGTCAACTTTATCATTACCCAAAGTCACTGTTTTCTTGGGAGTGGGTTCTGGCCCATTTAAAGTTTCTCCCCAAGGAATCACAGGATTAACCACTCAAATGTGAGGTTATCTTCAAGCCTCAAATATCAAAGCCTAGCGAGGAAGCCCCAATGTTATTTGCTCTATTTTTCTTCCAGTTTCATTTACTAGCTATTTCATTTGGTTTTGCAAAATCTTGTTAAAGTGTGTAATGGATTTGGGGGTAAGGAAGGTAGGTAGGTGGCCCAATTTTACCAGTATTTACTCAGGAAAAGAAGCTGATTATAACAGTAATTTCCCTGAGTGGCCAGGAACCATTTCTCATTTTGGAAAGCATCTCTAACCCAAGAAAATTAAAGCCATACTAGCAGATTGACATGTCTGTGTTGTCCCTCCCCAAGCCAAACTCTATCAGAATGGATTTTGCCATCACTTTTACCACTGCACTCTAGAGTCATTTCTCTGTCATCTTGGACAAAGTAAACTCAGAACTGCCATGGTACTATCTTAAGACTTCATCTTGCAATGTACCCTCTCGCCTTTTCCACAGTAGTAAAATGGGAGTGGGGGAGAGAATGTCTAGGGAGAATGAACTGAACAGGGCTATGTTCAATGATATAAAACCTAAAGCTCATAAAGCAAGCAAATGTTTGTGAAACCACAGGTAAACATGTAAAACCCTCCTTTTTACTTTTAATGCTGGCAGTATAGCTGATCCAACTTTGACATTAAGACTTTATTCAAATCATCGTTTTAAATATTTACAGGATACTATCCAGATATCACAGACAGCCTCAAACTACCAGCTTGTGAGCTGACTATACATAATCTGATCTTCTCTTGTTCCTAAAAACGTGAGAGGTGTTTGGACAATTGAATTGTGGAACCACTGCAGCTTCAAACTATCGTATCTGACAGTATTTCATTATGCTTTTGTTTGCTTTTGTTATTTATAAGGCTCAGTCGTATTATGTTCTAATTGCTTAGAGTGTTTTATTTCTAATAAAGACCTGAGTCATCTGTCCTATACACATATAAAGTCCTCTTTTATGCAGGAACTATGCCAATGCCAGTTACACCAAAGCTTCCTGGTTATCAGACAGAAATCCAGAGATGCCGTCATCTTAATTAATACTTTCAATATCTTTAACTGATGTCAATCAGACTCTGGCACCAGTAAGTCCTCATTGTGATTCATAAGGCTCGCACTGATTTTACCTACTTTGCCAAATCCACAGCATCATCCCTGTATATCTTACAAGGAAAAGAAAAATGTTATCTGAGTTCCACTATTTGGTTAAGCTTTTCAAATGGCAAATTCAAAACTCATCAAGAAAGAAAAGAAATATGGTCCAGCCCTTAAGTAGACTATAATCTGTTTGAGAAGACAAGAGATGCCTCATTAGGTTATATGATATCAACATTAAACATTGCAAGGGTTCAAGGAATAATTACTATCTTGGAATTGATAGAAAGGGGTTAGGGAAATCAGCAAAAGGGGGAAAGGGCAGGGTGATCTAAAAAGGGAGTAAGACACAGGATAAAATAAAACTGAGAACTAGATTCTAACCTTTATCCATAATAGGTTAAGCCTACTCTAGAAGGAAAAGGAAGTCGAAGAGTGAAGCAAAGGGATGGGGTAAGTAGAGTAGTGGAGAATTAAAATGAGAGATGAGACTTAGATGTCTTAGTTCTTGTTGTAAGGAGATGAATTCATCCTAATAAGTAAACATGTAAAATGTATTGCTTCTTTATTTGAATTGGAGTTTTGGGTAACCTAGGCTAGCCTTGATTCTGTTATGTAAGTGATGCTGGCCTTATACACGTGATCCCTTGCCTCTGCATCCAAATGCTGGGAATCACAGGCATGTGCTACTAGGTGTAGTGTATAATGTGTTCTTGGATGCAGCCAGAAACCTATCATACTCTTAATAACAATGTAGGCTTTAGATTAGCAACTTCATGTCATGTTATACCTCACCCTTACCCACTTGGAATTGCATTCCATAGCTCTTTGAAAGTGGTGCAAGCAAAATGATGGGGATTGAAAAGTGATGTAGTCTCTGTAGCACACAGACTGCTTTGACTAGAAAAAAAAAAAAAAAAAAACACAGGATGCTCTCCAGACTGATCATCACTGTCAGCATGGAGCAGATGCTGACAGAATTACACATGAGGCTTCTGCCATCTAAGTCAAGCTATGTTGAAGTAGGTAATCATGTACTAGACAAACCACAGCATGATGCCAGAAAACTAACTGTTAATCAAAACCATAAATAAGTATTAACATCATCAGTGTTCACCTTTCGGAAAGATCTTGCAGACAGGACAGCTGTTATTTCATTTGGCCTTTATAGTAATCTGCTGACATGGGCAGCTCAGCTATTATTCCCACCATTAGACAAAGATGAAAGGCTGAGCACTGGGAGTTTAAGTACACAGGTTCAAGCTACAGCCTCCCAGACTGAATTTCCTCCCACCTCATATCACTCATAGACATATCCGTGTAGCTCAGTTTATAGATGGAAAGGTATAGAAGTGACATGGAGGTGCCAGATCAAGATGAATCATGGGAAATGACAAGCATCTAGATCTTTTAATACCTTTCTGCATAACCTTCTTATGCCCACAGATTAGCAAACTTCTAGATCAACTTGCCAAGGGGCAGGGAGGTGTGCTGAGAGTTTTTACTCCATGAAACTGACTGAATATCTTGAATATCTTACTTTAATTCAACTGTCATATTTTTATTTATTTAAATTCCTTACTCTGTGTGCGTGTGTGTGTGTGTGTGTGTGTTTTGCACACAAGCATGCCACAGAACATAAGCAGATTTCAGAGAACACAGCAACTTATTGGAGTCAGCATTTTCTTGCCACTTTGGTTCCAGTTCAGGTCAACATAGCTGGCAGCAAACATCTTCAGTGAAGGAGCCATCTTGCTGACCCTCAGCTGTTATGTGTGTTGGCACATGTGTGTGAGAAAGAAGGAGAGCTAACATGTACATGATTTTGTTGTAGTTGCATGTTATTGACTGAGTCCAAACTGGTCTTCCTTAATGACTCCTAAACTTCATTTAAAGGCTGAAAAGTTGTATGCACATGATGTTCATTATCTTTACAAATGTCTGTCTACTGCTCCTGACATAAGAAACTTCTCTTCTGGCATGAGATCCAATTGTCAAGATGTATGGATGGTGGAGAAATATTAAATGGGCTTTCTGGGTTGTTTTGAGTGAGCACTAACATGCAAATAATTATCCTAAAAAAAAAACCTCTGTTCTTTTTAGCTAGCCTACTTTTCTAAGTAGTAAGCACTGTTGGCTTCCTGCTTCATATCCTGCTTTTACTGATCATTTGGGCCAAGGTATTCTACTTAGTTTGCTTTTTTTATTAGAACATCTTGGTCATTCACATACCTTGAGACTCATTTTCCCTAGAGTGAAACAAATACAATTAGCTTTTTGCTGGTCCATTGGCAATAAATGAACTTTCCTTCCTAACGCTAATTGTTCATACAAGGACCTTGGGAGGTACTTGTTTTCTTAGGATTGCAGAAGCATTTCTTTAAACTGTATCTAAGTCATGTCCTATATCTTAGCCTGTATAGACCACGTTCCCCTTAAATCACACCCCAGTCACATCTTTTGGGCAAGAATTCTACCATAAAAATAAAGCAAAAAATACACAATTTGAGCTAGAATCATCTACCTATCCAATTTTTCATAACAAAACGTTGATATACCACTACCACCCTTGCCCCAGAGTCTTCTGTAATCAATTGCACAGCATGGAGCTGCACTTATTTGATTATCTGTATGAAAATTTTAACCAGCTTATAAAATTGTAAAGGCTTTTACCTCAATAGTTCATTAGTGCAGAATTTTTCCCAAGTTAGCAAAACTGTTTTCAACCCCTACCTTGCCTCTGTGGTGAGTCTAACATAGGGCATTGTACTAACAAAGGTTACATAAGATTTTCAAGACTTATATCTTCTACTATTTTCAGTTCATTATATAAGGATATAAGGACCTAAAATGCTGAATTATTGCCTATATGGAAACCATTATCTATCATTCTAAGTTTGGAAAAGACATTTTCACAAAGAATAATAGCAATGATTGTGTAATTATGATGCCACTTAGCAGTCCCATTTTATTTTATCCTCTTCATAACCCTTTCATTTCCATGGCTTTTGTGATCTTCAGAACATTATACTTTGTGTAGGAGAGAATGTACAGGCAAGGAAACCAAGATACAAAATGGTGAAAAACCTTATACAAACTCCTATGAGAAATATGTACTAGATACATTTTAAAAAGCCCATTCCCTAACCTCACCTTGGAGCCAATGTTCTCTCTGCTATCTCACATGCGATGAAGCAAACTAGTGAGAAATCTTGAGCCATCTGTGTTGCTTTGTATCTCCTGACACAGTGAGTTAGAACAAGATTACAGGACCTGAACACAAAACTGTATGGACAGAGAACAGTGGATTTGTTGTGGGAGAGCATGGAGCTATTCAGGACTGCAATCTCTGTAGATCAAATTCATTTTCAGTTAATTTGATCTATGGTCTTTTATCTCCCTGTTCTTGATTGTCAAACCCCCTTTTTCCATAGTCAAATCATCAGTAATTGATAAGGCTATCTTCCTCTTAATGCTCTTTGGAAAAAAGATTATTATTGCAGCCTTCCAACATTCATTTTATAGACCTCCAAGTGTAGCTTTTGACCTCCTAGCATGCTTTGTTTTATTCAAGTTTAGATGTGCATAGATATGACAAGTGGAAATTTAGTCTATAAATCTGCAGGATTTCTTGAGCACTTCTGCTCAGGTATCCTGGATTTGTTAAACTATCAAAGTAAACCTGAAAATTACATTTTTATCCTCAAGAAGCTTATTACATAAGCAAATCGTGTATGGAGAATTCACATTAAAAAACACATAAATAAGATGATAGCTTCTGAAGTTTAGGAGACAGAGAGCTTGTAGTGAATTAGAGTTTGCAGAGAAACCTTCAGGAAAGAGAAGTGGCTTAATTTCTTCACCTAAAAATGATATTAATACTTGCTACATGGGATTATTATTACTATTAAATGAGAATATATGTGTAAAAAATCCAGCACTGTACCTAGAAAAAACATAATACTCTCACAAATTGAAATGATCATTGTATATTGAACATCTGACATGTGTTTTCCGGGATGTTTACTGGATTTTATCCTAAATTCACACACACACACACACATACATACACACACACACACACACACACACACACACACACACACACACACATATTCAGATTCCAGGTTATACCTACTCTAATAAGATACCACTGATGAGTTAAGTTCTTCACTCCTGTGACATCCTAAATTTGTCCCAAGTTATATCATAGTATAGTGTAGTATAGTATAGTGCAGTGCAGTGCAGTGCAAGATAGGATAGGATAGGATAGGATAGGATAGGATAGGATAGGATAGGATAGGATAGGATAGGATAGGATAGGATAGGATAGGACTGTATTTGCTTGGGTTTTTTCTCCATAACTCCAATTCATTTCTGAGCTCCTTGTGGGTAACATCATGTCTGTTTTTACTGTATATACTTCCAGTACATAGCACAATTCTTAACAGACAACAGGTGTAAAGTAAATGGTGAACAAATGGCAAAACAGAATCTTCAATAAAATGTTACCAAAATACTGGTTGATGGAGAGGGGGAAGCTGTCCTTTATCTTGCCATGCAACATTTCTGAGGGTAGAGCCTTACAAGCCAAAGAGAAAACAAAATGCTCCAAACTAGACTGGTCTGTCTTTCTCAAACTCAAGATTCTTGGTTAAGTCGTTTACCAACTTATTGTTCTTGTGATAACTCTGAAGTGCTTCGAACTTGCTATAACTTTTATCAAGCAGAATATCTAATTAAGTACCTCACCCCATTCACTAGTCACACAGAACTGGAATGGGTTTAATAGGTGTCTCCTATTGGAGAAATTCTGACGATATTGTTTACTACACAAAGAAATCATCCCAGCTGTTCATTAAAGTCTGTAGTGACAACACGGGTACCTAAAAATCCTCCAAGTTCTAGAAGCTTCATTAAAAGCTACCTAACAAGAGAAACTAATGGGTTCATTGTGCAGATGTGAAGATGTGCAGAATCTTGTTTGGCCCTTTCTGATCCCAGTAGGTAATTAAGAGGACAACAGCTAGATCAGCTGAAGAAAAGAAAAAAAATAAGTGAACACTTTATGTGATAGCAATTTTAAGAGAATTTAGATGAACATGAACAAAGCAAAATAAACTACCACTCTTTGACTTAAAAAAAAAAAAAAAAGCTTAACAATCAATCAACCTGTCAATGTTGGTTGCACAATTCAGCTCTTACTCCTGGAGATTAAGCTGGCACCATATTAAGTTTAAAGTTTACCTAGATATTGTTTTAACCACTTAACTCTCTCACACACACATTAAAAAAAGCATATTGAAGGAAGAAAAAATACAATATTTCAGTTTTCTAGTTGATGGAACTACAGATGGGGAAGATTTTATGACTATTTTTCAAAGCTTATATTCTGAAAAAGAACTTTCATTCACATAGAAATAATTTTTTAAAATGTAGATAGCTCAACAGCTGGAATTTTTAAATGATAAACAGAGATGTCTTTTGCCAACATTTGAAATTGTCATCGGACACAATGAAAACCACTGAGTTTTCTGTTATCTACTATGGGTTTTAGCTGCCATTTTCAGGCTATCTGCTCCACATCGGGACTCCCAGTGATCAGGTCAGCATGCCCCCTTTCCTTCAATATTGATCAGGAACATCCTGTTCCCCAACAGGTGATAAATTTGTTAGTAACTATCCAGGCTGTCTCAGCTTTAGGCAGTTGCCTTCCTAAGAGTTATCGTATTTATTCATTGGAGGATAATAAGACACGAGAAGAAGTCAAATAATTTCACCTGTAATTTGCAGCCATTTCATACAGAGTGATGCTTCACAGAGAAAAGAGCCTGTGGTTCAGATATTATATAATGTCCCCTACTTTGCCTAGGACATTGTGAATAATGTCTTACAGGATGCACTGTATTTATAAGCAAGTCCCTTCATAGAAGCCGCTTGTTGGGGCTTAATGCTGATGAATGGAGACAGGTTATGGTCTGTCAGTGTTTTCATTATGTGCACTAATTTTCAGGGATTTATTTATTTTCTCACACGACTAAAGATGTGCTCCAAGTTTAACATGCTGTACAGGCATCTGAGCCAGTGTTTTCCTTGGTGGGGGTGTGTAAGTATGAGGACTCAAGCTTGGTGTGTGTGTGTGTGTGTGTGTGTGTGTGTGTGTGTGTGTGTGTTGTTCCTTATATCCCCACTCGCTCATCATCACTGTCTGAACTTTTGATAAGTGCAGAGATCCATATGTCCTTGTTTGGTTTAAGAATGAACACTCGTTGCATTTTTAAATCCTGGAAGTGATTTTCTGAATGCAGTTTAAATCTTTTCTTATCCAAGACTGTGGAGTATTGTATTATAAGTGATAATAAAAACACTGTTGGTTAGCACATCAAAGGATGTGATTGTTAAATTATGCCTACAACATTGGACACCAAGGTTTGGAAATCAGAGTACAACAATGTAAATATATGAAATTAAATTGAATCTGCAGATTCTGCTAGCCCCATATGGCTTTATGTGATCTGAAATCACTCACTTTCACATCTCTGAAGAATAACGCTTAAAATATACTTGGTATGTGTCACGTCCTCCCACTAAGTCTAACAAGCACTAATACATCATACTGCAGCATTGCTACCACAAGTCTCATTATGGGATGGAACACCTCCCCCAAATAATGAACAAAAATAATTTTCTTTGTTCTGCATGAAATTTCTAATTTGAGTTTTACTTCCAGTGAAAACTGAATATATGTTAATTCTCACAGGGGAAGAATTGGTGAAACTGTGGTTTGGGAAATTGGGGGTTTTTTTTTGTTTGTTTTTTTTGTGATTGTTGTTTCGTTGGATAGTTGACTGATAAGCAAAAGAAAATATACCGAGGCGCTTTCACAAAACACCTATCCAGGCAGGTCCCTCAAAAACCATTCTACTATTTATCAATGCTAGGCTTAAATGGGACCCAATCGAAGTTAATTAAAGAGCCCCAAAGGGAGCAAAAGAGTACATTTGGAACTTGTACCTTGATAAAAAGAAGTTGATTTACAAATATATAAAAGGAGAATATTCTACAAACTGTCAGAAAAATATGCCCTGAAGGCAATAGAGGAGTAAGTAGTTCAAAGTACACTGGTGTGTGGAAGTCAGATGACATGAACAGAGAAAAAGACAGATTCACCGTGGTTAGAACTTCACCAAACTTACAAGTGCAAAGGGGATGTAAAAGCAAGGTTAAGCCCTTGATTAGGTCAAATTCTCGACCCTGATAGAGTTCACCAGTCTAGTGATCCAGAGACAAAATTGTCCTTCATTGTTATGAGCAAAGATTTGCTGCCATGTGGAATCTGAAATGGACTCCCAAAGGCCCAAGTATCAAAGGCTTACTGTGCAACACGGCACTACTGGGATGTGGTAGAAACTTTAAGGCCTCTTATCATTGCTGGTGGGATCTTGAAGGGAATAATAGGGCATTGCCTTTTCCACAGGTATCAATGAAATAAGGTCTTTTACCACCCTGGATCCCATCGTGAACTGACACCCGAAGCCCCAAGTCAGTGTTGGGGTGGGGAGCAACCAACCATGATTATAATTTTAAAGGTTAGGAATTAAAACAAAGTTTTCCTCTTTTCAAGTTGATTACTTACAATACTGTTTTTTACAGTAATGGAAAACTGACTGAAAACACCTCCGCTATGACATTAGTTAGGGAAGAGTTACTTTTTTTTGCATCCATGGGGAACCTCCTCTCATTTTCAGAAGATCCGATTCTGATTCTCCCTACCTCTTAAAGCAACGCTTCAGTTTATTTTTAGCATTAGTACTAAAATTGTTATCGTTTTTCTTAATCCCCACTTCAGTATACAAAGAATCATTGTCCTTTGATCTCAAAGAGTCTAACAGGATGCCATTCAGTACCTACTTAGTACGTGCCTCATGAGTTCACACAGTCTGAGCACACCTCTTAGAAGTACTCTCTCCAGGCTTAAGCCTTTCCCTCCTTTGTCTCCAGGCTTCAGTCTTGATCATTTATTCAACCCTCTCATGACAGTGAAATCTTAAATTTTATATTCAGTGATGTTTAATATAGAGACCTTAGAAGGAGGTCTTAAATCAGAGGCCTAATGCAAGCCAGATTAAATTTTTGGCAGTTAAGAAAATGATTTTGCCAAAACACATAGAGAAACAAAAAGCATCATTTCCCTTGGATCATCATCAACCAGAACGCTCTTGGGGAGGAGAGATAAGTATTTCTTTGCCAACATAATTTGACCTGTGCCAATATTAAGAGTCCATTTATTGACTTCATTAAAAGTACATACACTTCTAAATATGATAAAGGGATTTGTTGACATAAGAATCTCTTATATAGTGTTATCCTTGGAGGACTGACAAAACATATAAAAGGTTTTAAGAGGTTTTAGGGAAAATTAAAATGAATTTTATAACTTTTATAAATGTTAAGGATAAAAGGAACATAGTGATTGATCAATTTTATCCCTGAGCCAAATCTGAATATCAATCTCATACCAATGCATTAGCTCATCTAAGAGCAGATCATTGGACTGGATTTTTTTTTTTTTGCAGTTATACTGAATGAACATTAAAACTCTCTAGCACTGGGATAATATCCCCAGCCATTTTTCCTGTGTTTGTATATATGTGTTAGTGTATATGTATATATCCATTATGTAGGGGATGCATTCACTCGTGGGTGTATATACAAGCCAGAGGTTGACATTCAAATGTCTTTCTCAACAATTTCTCCATCTTATATTTTGACACAGAGTCTCTTCCCTGAATTTGGAGATGTTCAATTTGGCTAAGAGTGACTAAACAGTGAGCTCTTCCCCTGTCCATGGTCCACCCTATTTCCACACCCACAAGACTGGGGTTACAACCATACACAGAAAGCTATTTAGGTTCTTGGGGCCTGAACTCAGATCCTCATGTGCTGCAAACTATAAAGCCTTAGGATCGACCTCCCCTGGAGTGATGGGAAATTAAGACACTACAATTATATATACAGAAAAACTTAGATTGGGTAGCTCATGTACTCTTATAGAAACACATCAACAGCAGTCCAGAAAATCAGCACATTTATTATATACAGCACAAATGAGGAGGTGAATTAGCTAAATCTCTCTAGTGGGAGAGTATCAGGTTGGAGTCATCCCAGAGGATAATAGTTTCTGCATAAAATGTCAACATTCAAACTTGCAACAGCAAAAGCCTTTGCTATTCCTCTGAGCCTGATCTGGAGATGTCTTAGCCATTTCCATGGACCTGAGGCATTAGAGTTCTAGACATGGCAATGCTCATGTCAATAATATACATTCACTCAGGGCTCCATCCACTCCCAACACTCATGCTGACATAGCAAGCATTTTACCCCCTAGCCATCTCTCCAGCCTTCATTTTGTTCATTTAAAAAATAGGGTCCCTGGACTTGGGAAAGCATGTCCCTTCCTGCTTTTTCCACCAGCTCTACCAGATGGTTCTAAGCCAGGAATGTGGGCTCTCTAGAGTGTTTTACTAATTAGAAGATAAACTGGCTTCTTCATGGGCCTCTCAGGCCTGTGATCTAGAAGGCATCATACAACGCTTTCTAGCACAAACCACGTTTTGTGAAACTGACTACTCAGGTTTGTTATGTATGTTAGTCTCAATAAAGAAATTGCACAGGTTTCAATAAAAAAAGGTGGGGGTCTTACTAAGTTGTCCAAGACGGTCTTGAAGTTGTGATCATCCTGCCTCAGCTTCTTGAATAGTTAAGAATATCATCAGCTTGTGATACTAAGCCCATCTTATGTTAGATTTACAAATTGTCTCTACCATGAATGAAAGCACTTTTAAAAAGGACAAATTCATTTTGGGGTAAAGTTTCCATTATGGTAGGGAATACATGGAAACAGGCAGAGAAGAAATAGTGACTGGACCATGAGGGTCCATTGCATCTCCACATTGCATCTCCACTCAGGAATAAGAAGTGAGCCCCCATTATTAAACCTCAAGGCTGCCCAATAAGGTTCTAGCTCCTAAACATTTTCCAACTTTTTCAAATAGCATCACAAACTGTGACCAGGTGTCATATAAACCTATGGGAGACATTTTGAATTCAAATCACAACAGTGACTTTACATTTTGCCAAGCAAATGTGTGTGTGTGTGTGTGTGTGTGTGTGTGTGTTCATGCTTAAACAGGTGCTGCACTATATTAAAAATTTGTGTTTATTATTACAGAATTTTTCTAACTTTCACATATGCCTGGTAGATTTCATTGAGTCTGAATAAAAGGGAAATGGGGAAAGAATAGTGTGTGAATAATTTCAAAAGCAAAGTAGTTTCCTCCTTGTGTGAAATTTTGGTTTACACAAATTTAGTTATATGTGGGAAATATCAATAATAAATAAATATTAATAATTAATTCACTCATGTGGGCATATGTACAAGCCAGAGGTTGACATTCAAATGTCTTTCTCAACAATTTCTCCATCTTATATTTTGACACATCTTATATTTTGTTTTAATATTAATTAAAACAAATCACTGTTGTGATTTGAATTCAAAATGCCTCCCATAGGTTTATATGACACCTGGTCGCAGTTTGTGATGCTATTTGAATAAGTTCCAAATTATATACTTTTCTGAGTGCCAGGCTAAAATCTCACAACATATTTCTTTACCCTTCTGCAATATCAAGAACATATTTACTACCTGCCCATTAATTATTTAACCATCTCAGTTTTCAGATCAACTGTTGTAGCATCACAGTACTTGGGTTCAAATTACTTGTATATTGTAGACTAATGCATATGTCGCTCATCTTACTCAATCCCAATATATAGGTATTTTATCATCTCATAGGTTTACAAGAATAAAGAGGCTTATGATCTGGGGAGAAGACTCAGCTGGTAAAGTGCTTGCCTTCAAACACAAGAACCTAAATTTGATCCTTAGAATCCATGGTTTTTAAAGATGTATTTATTTTGTGTATAGGAGTTCACTGTCGATGTCTTCACACACACCAGAAGGGACATCGGATCCCATTACAGATGGTTGTGAGCCACCATATGGTTGCTGGGAATTGAACTCAGAACCTCTGGAAGAGCAGTCAGTGCTCTTAACCACTGAGCCATCTCTCCAGCCCCAGAATCCATATTTTCAAAGACATGCATTTCATGATTTAGGAACAGCCTCCACTCTATAGTTGGGGATACCTAGGGGCCCTACCCTCTCAGATAAGAAGGAGAGGACATCAGAGAGGGACTCTGTAAGGGAGTGACCAGGAACGGGGCAGTGTTTAGGATGCAAATAAGCAAATAAATATTAATTAAAACAAAAAGGGCACATGTGATGACCTACACTTGCATTCCTGCTTAATCTCTAATCTAAAAAAATGAAGGAGATAGTGTCTGAATAGTAACACTCAAACTTGTCCTCTGGCTTCCACACACAAACACAAACATATGCAAAGAGGCATATGTACATTGGAATACATATAAACATACCATATATAAAACTAAGAATAAGTCTGAATACAGTATAAGATACTCTATGGAACATCATATATGTATAACTTATTTAGTATAATATTGTGAATATTCTTTTTGTTTCTTATTAGGTTATGGTAGGTAATATTTTACTGTGACTAATTTCTAAATTAAACTTCATCATATATTCAAATGTCGATTTACATCAAAAACACATAGTGTATATGTGGTTCATCATTTCAAGCATCTACCACTGCATGTCCTCACAGGTATTTCAAGAACATTCTGAAAAAATGTCAAAGAAAAGGAGAGGTGAATGATATGCATGCTCCTTGTGTAGGTTTGATGAGTTTTCCCATCTACTATTTCATATTATCCTTAAAATAGTACCCTAGGCATATAATTGCCTATGCCGCCCAGTTTATGAAAGATGGGGTTTTAAGCTGACCTCTGCTCCAGAACTCAGGAAAAAAAATACAGTTAGTGATCATAGATAAGGAATACCACTTTTTCAAATTTTACCAAAGAAAGATAAAGTTAAAACATGAAATTTTGGGGACAAATACTTCAATCAGTGTGAAATATCAGTTATAATACACATATCCATTACTAGATGGAATGGTTTCTAAGGACTCTTTTAATATATGCTTCAATAAACCAGACTAGAATTAACAGTATGAGAAATCTACACTGAAATTTTACTGTCCCTCACATACTGGAAACAGTAAGTGGACTCAGTGGTTTAAACAAAAAGGTCCATAAATTTGGGAAGGAACATGGTAGGAGAACATAGGACTGGGAGAACATAGGGAGAGAGTAAATGAAAAAGAAGAAAAATCAGAAAAAAAAATTGATTTTTCTAGAGCCTTAGCTTTTCTCTGCGCAATGCTATAGCTTCCCCTCCCACCTTTTGAATAGGTAATACAGAGGAAAGTCTTCAGTTTAATTCATCAGAAGTATTACATATTCTCTTTGAACTAAATATAGGTTCTTGAAAATAACGATAATCCTTTCCAAGTCAATTATTTCCTAATGCAACCATGGAAATAAGCAGTGGCCCAAGGATCAACATGCTAAAAGAAATGTGACACACAGTGCCTCCTCTGATTTTCCTTTCTGTCTGCATGTAGGGGTAAGCAAATAGCAAAGGAGCACAGGTATGAAGATGAAGAAAACAAAACTATTAGGCCCAGCTTCATCTTTGTATGTTACTTGACATTTCTTTTCAAATCACGACAAAAATGAGTGTGTGTAACAATCACCATTCCCCATTTCTGCCCTGTCTGTGCTGAGCAAAACTAAATCTGTGTGTCTTCACAATGTCTGTCCATTGCGATGACGGTTTTCAAGATACTGAACTTAGTGTAAATGTGGTCTACTAGATTATTAATGCTAATTTGTTTTTCCCCAACAGGCATCACAGTAGATAAGAATGGATTCATTTACTTCGTGGATGGGACTATGATCCGAAGAATTGATGAGAACGCTGTGATCACAACTGTAATTGGCTCAAACGGTCTGACTTCCACACAGCCACTGAGCTGTGACTCTGGAATGGACATCACTCAGGTAGGCACTGCTGCTTGTCAAGCAATATCACCACTTGGCATCATGGAAATGGATAACAATTTTCTCATGCAGAAATTACATAGAAAGGAAGTCTGGTGCATCTGCTATAATGTCAGATAGCAGAATCTTCTCTTTGTGTAAGTTACTTTTTTCCCTTCTTAGAAAACTTTGAAAATAGTGAGCGAGAGTAGGAGTAATGTTAGAAAAAATATGGATATAGCAAAGCCTCCCAAATTTGAATCAATTAAAATTATATTGCACTATTTCCTGAAATATACAATGTTACTATTTTTATTTTTACTTTATTTATTTATATATTGGGAGAGTAAGGAGGTGGGGTGTATGTGGAAGTTAAAGGACAACTTGCAGAAATGGGTTCTTTCTTTTCACTATGTGAGTACCAGCAATCAAATTCAGGTCACCAAGCTCAGTAGCAAGTCCTTTAACTTGCTGATCTTTTTTGCCAGCCCAATTTTATTATTTTTGTATACACTAGCAAATGAATTTTAGCAAAGTAGTGATGATCTAAGCCTTTAGAAATCTGTTTAATAAATACTTGAGTATGGCATGTTATTCATGTGCATATAAACAGCTATTTCTGGGATGTTTTGTTTTCTTAAATAAAACCAACACCTTTCTCAGATTTGTTTTATACATGTTTAGCAAAACTCTGACACTGGCCCTGTCCTCAGGAGTACTTGAGCAAACCCTATGGCTTTTAGTGGCTTTTATTTTTTTATAAAGAGAAAAAGAATATGAATATGGATGGATGGGAAGGAGGGAGGATCTGGGAGGAGTTGAGGAATGAAAAAAATATGATAGAAATGTGCTATACTACTTTCTCAAAGAATAAATAATGTTTTTAAAAACTTTCCACCAGAGAATAAAGAGGTAAAAATCAGGGTAGCATTCATATGGACCCAAAATTCTTATTCAATGAGTAAATGGCATGTAGAGAGATTATAGAACATACAACATTATTTCAGCATTGTTTGGATACTTTTTCTTATTCTGTAACACAAATAGTTGATGGGTATAATAAGGTAAAGAGGCTAGACAATCCTTGAAGGGGCTATGCTCTAACATTTTACAGACCTGTAACTCTAATGATGGTTTCAAAGTAATTAGAATAATATTGAGAATTTCAGCATTGATTAATGCATCAGGGAGGGTAGTTTCTGCTAAAACTAACCCAACGTTGTCTGAAAGTACGTTTACACAATGGAATATTACTCAGCTATTAAAAACAATGAATTCGATAAATTCTTATGTAAATGGATGGAACTAGAAAATATCATCCTGAGTGAATTAACCCAATCACAAAAGAACATACATGGTATTCACTCACTGATTATTGGATTTTAGCCCAGAAGCCTGAAATACCCAAGATTCAACTCACAGACCACATAAAGCTCATTAAGAATGACGACCAAGTGGGGGGGGGGCTTCAGTCCTTCTTAGAAAGAGTATTTTCAACAATAAGGCTTAATCATCTCATGTAGTGAAATGTCCAAAAACTAAACAAAGATGCCAGTAGACTTCTTTCTTCAGTCACATTGTCCAGAAATAAGTAGTATATTTGTATATATAGTATATTTACTCGCTCACAAAGGAGAGATGGAATTTTCTGAATGAATTGAGACTCTCTAGAGATGAGTTATTTTCTTTGAGCATACTGCTTCTTAATCCTTGAATGGAAATGGGGTCCCATTAGGAATAAATGTAGGGTCACTGTTATGTAAGTTACATAAGCAACTGGTGCCATCAATTTTTAGTAAGATATCCTAGTAGCTTCTTTTTCCATAGCATATGAATCTGACAATAACAGGGAAAATTAAAATAACACATTACCCAGTCTTTCTTTAGTCATTAGTTCTAATACCCCACCTCCATTTGTGCTCTTTAAAATGCTAGAGATGCACCTACTCAAGTTCTCTCTTTTTTCTGTCCCTGCCTCACTCCAGAAATTGAAATCATCTGAGTCAAGTTAAAAAATAAAATGAGGAGTGGGAAGGCCTGGAAAATGGATAAAATTAACAAACTTCTTATTAGATATTTGAGTAGATCAGATGTTCAAGTTCTTAGAACAGTTTAACTTTCTATGATTCAAGATCTTGCAGAAGCCAAAGAAAAGGAGCATTATTTATGGAAATGTGGAAGGGTGTGAATGTATTTATATAGGGGAGTGAAGAGAGAAAAGATGCATATATGTGATTCATTTGTGGGTTATTTTTAACTTAAAATAGAACACTTAGTACTGTGATCAATCAACTCTAAACAACTGATGTGATTCTGTGGAAAAGTTATTCAGAAAGAATTTTCTGTCTCAATAGAGGGAAAGTGTGACACTTTTCAACCACAATTGATACTATAATAGTTCTCACCCCTTTTAGTTTGGAACTTACAGTAGATAGTATGATCTGTGCTCACTTAGCAGATACAGTTATGGAAAAAAAAAATGGTCCAAAGGCCTGGGTAGAGCTGAAGCAGAGACATAACTAGGGGTGAAATGGTGAGGGAGCTTATAAGCATAATGGAGCTTTTATTTCATCCAGGAGAAAATGGAAAGCAAGTACCAGTAATAAGAGAGGAAATGCGTCATGTATGGTGGCAATATGCCTTTAATCTCAGTGCTGGTGATGCAAAGGCAGACAGATCTCTGTAAGTTCAAGGCAAGCCCTGGTCTACATAGTGTGTTCCAGTCAGGGTTACATACCTCATTTCTAAAATAAAAAGGGAAAGAAAATAAATCCAAATCTTACAAATGTTGCTCAGTGATAAATTTTTGCCTCTCATGCAAGGTTCTAGACTTAATACCCAGTACTGCTTTCAAAAAGTGTTTCAGAAGATGTTTGTGATTAGAGAATAGACAATAGAGTGGAGCAAAAACTGTTAGAGGATAAGAAACTATTTAAAAGCTGTAGGAGTGATATAGATATGACAAGAACAGAATATATCAATGCATCAGTGATTAAACATTCTTTTCAGAAGCTGATATACAAGCCAGGTATAGTGGTGCATGCCTTTAATTCCAGCACTTGAAAGCAGAGGCAGACAGATCTTGTGAAATCAATGCTACCCCTGGTCTACATAATAAGACCACCAGAGCTACATAGTAAGATAGTCTTGAGGCGAGAGAGGGAGAAAGAGAGCAGGGGAGGGAGGGAAAAGGAAGGGCAAGGGGGAAGAAAGTGCTGTACAAAGTAAGCTGCTTTTTGATGTGTTCCCTTGGTTTCTGTTCTATTGGGGCAACACCATGGCTAGTACTTACAAAAGAAAGCATTTAAATGGGAGCCTGATTATTTTCAGAGAGTTAGACCATAATGGTCATAGTGGAGAGCATAGCAACAGGAGAGCAAGCAGGTATGGTACTGTGGACCAGCAAGTGAGAGCTTACATACTGATCTGCAGACAGGAGGCAGCAAGAGTAAGTCTAGGTTTGGCTTGGGCTTTTGAAACCTCAAAGCCCACCCCCAATGACACACCTCTTCCAACAAGATGATACCTCCTAATTCCTCCTAAACAAAGTCCACTGACTGGGAAACCAAACATTCAAATATATGAGTCTATGGGGCTGTTCTCATTCACACCAGCACAGATGCTGAGCTGCTAGTTCTTTGTACCACACACCAGTGTAGTGAGCCTGGCTCTGATGTTGCCCACTTTTATGAAGTTGCATGAGCAGACACTATTAGAAGCTGGATGTAAAGTATCAAAATGTGAATTAAGAAAATAGATTTATCAAATCTTGGAACTCAAATCATAGGTGTGTTGATTGAATTTCTAACTTAAGCAAGTACAAGGATGGCAAAAAGAAAAGGAAACAGATTTGAGCAACAGTTGGATAATGGGTTCATTTTAGGGCATATTTGAGTGTGAGATGCCCATTCTAAGCAAAGAAGCCTTGAAGAAAATCATATACTAGTCTAAAGATTAAGGTCTGAAATGAAGATTCATGATTATCTATTTCCTTGTATCTACAGGAATGGCACATAGGTATCCAGTGAGAACTCTTGGAAAGCATACATAGCATGCAAAGAAAAGAGAGAGTTTAAAACCAAACTCTAGAAAACAGTAAATTTCAAATAGCAAAAGAAAAAATGTGTGTACCACAAAAAAATGATAAGAAGAAAAGATCAAGTAAGATAAAATCCAAGAAGGTATAAGAAAAACAAAACATCCCAAGAAAACAAGAACAGTATCTCTCATGTTGAGTAGATGTCATGGAATAAAAGAGGGGTGTTTTAAAGCCATTTGATATTACAATGTTAGTAACTCTAATAAGTGAGATACTAATTGGCAAGAGCTAGAGTACTGTGGTAGAGTAGACAATGAGGGAAAATGAAAAAATAATTTTTTCAGGTATTTGACTGAATAGAAGAAGATGTAAGCTGTTTTAAACAAGGGTTGGCTAGGCAAGAGGCTTTGGCTTTAAAATATATCAGCTCTTAGGTATGAGTAAATTATCAAGTTAAAACAGAAGTACAATGAATGCAATCTAATTGATGAGTGGAGAAAAGATTCCAGCAAGGACCGTGGGTGGCACAGCTGCCTAGCTCCTCGGTGATTATCCCATCTGTTCAGACAACTGTGACCCATGTTTCTCCTGGCCATCCTTAAGAACATGGACAGTTGTCACTTAGGAAAAACAAAGCTCAGTAGGAACCTTCATAGCACTTTCCAAGAGCAAAAGCTCAGTTGTTTATAATAATACTTACAGTGGTCCAGCTGGGCTTCCACACTGCTCAGCGTCATATTTCAGTAAGTCAAAATATACAGCTGGATAAAGGCAGAGACAAACACCTCAACAAAGCTGCACAGTTTGTGCTGATAGGAATATACAAGATGCAGCTTAAGACATGCGAATTGTTTCTAAGACTATGAGATAGCATCAGACATGATCAAAGGATGTTATGGGGTTCCTCCCTTTTGAAATTTTTCAGGTAAATAAATGTTAAATAGAAATCATCCAGACCTTACGGTGTAAGAAAGATAAACCAAGCATTCATGCAAATGTATCTCTACAAAACTATAACCATGTTGTCTTATCTTCCCTGCAATTCAAAACCATCATGTCTCCAACAATGCCAATCCTACCCATGCTAGCATAATATTTACACATTTTGAGAAGTGATGCAAGAGAAGGCTTCTTTTTCTTCTTTTTTTTTTTCATTGTACTTATGTTCTAACTTGATAATTTTTCTTGTAACTTAATCTTCTGCACTTTCTTAGAAAAACGGAGCCTAAGAAATCAAATCTTTAATAGCAGGCCATAATACCCTCTAGTGAAGTTCTAAAAATAACTGCCAACTTGTATTAAGAATTTTAAAGTGTTATTGTTAAATTTTCACTACAAATGATACTGAGGTACATAAGGATGCTTTTATGCAAGTATACATTAACAGTGTACATATCCCCTTCCATACTCTCTGTGCTTCTCTTTTTCTCTCCTCTTTCCACTCATTAGTCCCCTTTATTCCTCAGCTTCACAACATTCCTATTATGTATGTCTATAGAAAATGTAGAAAACATATATTTGTCTTTCTGATATCAGCTAAATTTGATTCATATGAGTATCTTCTGTTGCATCCACTTTCTTGCAAATGACAGAACTTCATTCTTCTTTATGACTGAAAATTTCCAGTGAGTGTGTGTGTGTGTGCGTGTGTGTGTGTGGGAGAGAGAGAGAGAGAGAGAGAGAGAGAGAGAGAGAGAGAGAGAGAAAGAGATGCATGTACATACAGTGTTACAGTATTGTTGTTATACATTGTTCCATTTTATCTCCACAACCCAGCCATACTTAAAAGGTTAGTTTTATTGTTCACATCAATGGATAAGAAAGTGGTTAGTGAGAAGGAAGCATAGTATGCTGTGTCCATTGAATTATAGAGTGATAAAAGCAATCTGGACAGAAAGAAAATGTACATTCTTCTAACTTACACATTTTCAAAATTGGAGTTGATCAAATATCCTTTTATTTAGCCAAGAGATGAATGCCACTTGGTTGAGGACTATGCTGTTTAGTCACAGAACAAGTGTTTACTGACAGTTAGGAAATAGTTTAATAAAACCTAATCATCTCAAGAAATGAAATTTGCTTTGGCAATAAAATCAGCCACTTACTCAAAATCAATATATTTTTAAGTAAAACATGAAGCTCAACCACTCTCAGTACAAACTCTGAAGTATAACTTCCCTTTCTAAGTAACCAGATTTTTCACTTCAGGAATGAATTGATTCTGAAAAGAGTCAAATATTCATTTTCATTGCTTCATTTCAGTCTTCCTTCTCTGTCCTCGCCTCTCGTGCTTACATACAATGGACCTGGAAGTCATACCAAGGGTAACTCTGAGAGCTGGATTTCCTATGTTAAGAAAGCCTTATGCTACAACAAAACTCAAGCCAACAGCAGACATGCAAGCACAGATAATACTAATTTCCCATTGCCTAGAAGGCACATACTTTGATTTGTTTTCTTTTTCTGGTTGTTTTTAGCATACAATATTTACTTTAAACAAAGTAAACTTCCATTTATAATATAATAAATCTTAAGAATCCCAGCAAATCTACACCCCTACTCAATGATAGCTCTTATAGTGACCACCAAGGCAGTTTGGGGATATGTTCATGAGCAAAGAGCATACATTAGAAAACCACAGCTAAGTTGGATTGATATTTTTCACAATGATGTTATACGTTAAAGATTTATTTTATGTGCATGTATATAAGTCTGCATGAGTCTATGTGTCCTGTGTGTGTAGATGCCCACAGAGGCAGAAGAAAGTTTTAGATACCTTGTAATTGGAGTTGCAGATAGTTTTATCTGCCCAGTATGGGTGCTAGAATCCAAACCAGGTCCTTTGCAAGCACACTAAGAGCAGGAGCCATCCCTTCAGCCCCTAATGTCATCCTTTTGCCACATGATACAATAGCAGAGTACTAAATGACCCTGCCCCTTAGCTCTATCTCCTCACTAGTATTACACAATTTTTTATTTTAGCTATACTACAGTGCTGCATTAGTCTGCATCTATACCTTGTTGTTTGGTTCAGTACCCTTTTTTGTATTCTTCTGTTAAAATCTAGTATCTTCACTAACTTTCCCAGCCTTGCATCAACTATGGATTTTATAACTGTCTTTTATGTCTTCATCTGTAATAAGGATCCAAGATGTAAGTATAGAGTATCTAGTCTACTTATTAGGTAGATTACTGGCCACCCATTTGATCTATCATTTATGGGCTGTGATTCATACCAGAAAATAAAATCAATACAATGACCTATGATAAATCTTTTTCCCAAAGTGGTACTCAAAGAAAAATATGGACTGTATAATGTGTAGTAAGAATAAGTATTATTTCAAGAAAATAATATTTCAACAGGCTCATGGTGTAAAAATAGTTCTGTGAGTAGGTCATATGCAAAATAGGTATGAAACTCACTTATTTCATCATATTTTTCTCAATTTATCCACAAAGGGATTGTGTAACTCAAAGGTTCCATAAAGTATTAGGAATTGTTTAAAGGAGACAAGAATTGCTTTACAAAATCTGTTTGTACTCATGGGATCCACAAACACTACTTCCTGATCATAGAATAAGTAGACAACTTTTTTAAAATGTTTTGGACTTTTTTGTTTTGTTTTGTGTTGTTTGGTTTGGTTTTTCTGAATCAAGTACCTTCCATGAACTTTACAGAACACAATCTGATTCTTCTTGAAGTTTGATCCATGTTTAACCCTCTCTAATAATCAGTCACTCATTAGTTTTCAATAGTAATGAACTAAAAAAAAAAAATTGCCCCCCAAAGTCCACTTACAATTTATTTGTAAGAGGTAATTCTTCCTGGCCAAATAGCCAAAAAACTTGAATTCACTAAAGTAGTTAGGTTTTCTTTTAAAACCCCTTCACCCATCTTGGGCTTTAGTAACTTTGAATCGATATTCTTTGTGGCCATTTTCCTTAACAGAAAAAACAAAACCTTCCCTTCTCCCTCATCCATCAGCGTTATACCACCTGCCCCAAGCAACAGACCTCTAGCTTCCCTGGCTGTCTTCCACTCTCTGCATAACTGAAAAAGGCATTTTCTGTTGTCCTTAGACTTTTTTTGCAAGCTTCAATCAAATAAACTACAACTGTATAGAAGGAGAAATATAAAGTATCCTTTTCAAAATCTACATGCCAATTCTTTCATAGAGTAGATTCAGCATTTTCTGTTGTTTTTTAAAATGCATATATAATAACACTCAAGCATGAAAAGTTACAGCAATCTGAGATGAAAAACAAAATAAAAAGAAACAGCAATTTAAGAGAGAAAAGGCACCTTTATTTTCCTTTCTTCAACTCTCACCTAATGTCCCTCATTGTCTCTCTCTCCCCTGCAAACCCTTTCACAGTTATAGAATGTCCTCCACCACCCTGAGTGATGCAGATGATATGGAAACTCAAGTTTTTCAGAGGTTACTTGCCTTTCTTTGTGCACTTCCATCACTCTCCCATGTGCACACTGAATGAGAACAGAATTAGATCTTTCGAATGAAGGCCATTATAAGTGAAATTCCCTGCAGGGACTGACTTCTGAGTTTGTGAAGCTCTGTAGGGAATCAAGAAAATCTGAATTATAATAAGTTTGCTTGAATAAAGGGATCTCCCAGGGAAAAAAAAGAAAGTTTATTTTAAAAGTTCCTGCCACTAGAGAGAGAAATCTTACCACCTCAACTCACACCACACCCTCTCAATGCTTAGGTAAGTGTGAAGCCCATCTCACTGTCAATGCAAAGAAAGCATCTGTAGTGATCCTGGATAATTCAAAACAAGGTATATGTGGTAGACAGTGAGGGTAGATCGAAGGTTAACAGCAAGATATAGAAGAAAAAAAACAATATATCTGAAACCTAGAAATATTTGTCGTGGGAGCTAGCAATACCAGTGGGCAACAAGCACAGGAAGAAATAATGACAAAACAATAGGAGAAACTTGAGGTGGAAAGAAGATATAATAACAGATTAATAAGGCCCAGAAAGTGAAAAGTGTTTTATAGTCCTGATGTCAATTGCTTATACCTTCTCAATTAGGCATGGTCACTTTAACCAAGTGAAAAAAAAAAAAAAAACATGTACAGATTCATCATCAAGTAATAGATTGTATGACATCAAAAGCCCTACCAGCAAATGCTCCAATGGAATGATGTGTCTTCATTCACATTTGCCATTGCTGGACCACAGAACAACAGCAGTGTAGCTGTTCGGGACTTCAAACGTGCTCTCAATCAAATCTCCAGCTAAACAGACGTGTAAAAAGAAAGGGACACCAACTTCAAGGCACATAGCAATCATATTTTGCTGCCACAGAATATAGCAGTCACCAGAGTCACTTAAATGTCTTAGTTTGCAACCATACTAAAACTATTTTTAATCATTTCCTTAGGAGTTCCTAATGACTTCCCATGTTGCTCACTTGTCAATAGAAGATATGCTCAAAATAAAGGCTACAAATTGTATTAAAAGTGAAGAATAGCCATTACTTTTAGTTGTCCTTTTAGTCATTAAAAATATATCTTTCTGAATCATTCATTTCTCTGAAATAGTAATATAGAAAAGTTCATTTTGTCTAATACTTGACCCAAAAGAAGGTGGTCTGTAATTTCACTTTCAGCACTACACTTCTTTAAAAAAAAAAAAAAAAGACACTAGAATCCTAGAGCCTGTTAATTATTCCTCTTTATGAAGGCTAATTTAATAAATTACCCAATTGTTGATTAAGTGGCCTCTCTTTTTTAATGGGAAAGCACTTGCAAACGTATGGAGTGCTTTACAAATATAGAGGGTGATGTAAGATGCTAATTGGTATCTTCAGGAACCAGTTTCTGCCGATTCATCACATGCTTGCTAAAATGGGAGAACACAAGAACAAAATAAGTTTGCAAGGTGGTTATTCTGATTTTGTAATATCCTTTGTTGTCAGTGTCTAATTTAAATGTATTCCTGGATAATGTTGTTTATTGCTTATGCAGCCAAAACTCAGTCTCCTGGCTCTGTCACATGCAAGAAAAAAAATAAAAATAAAAGCACTGTTTGGAACTGGGAAAGCAAGCCAGACATTTCTTTAAGCCTTGATAGAGGATTCAAGAGACAAAATCAAGGCTTTTGGATAGCTTCTCCTTCACAATAACACCAATGTGCAGTCAATAAAGCACAGTGGTTAAGAAAAGGGACTGCTTAATTTCAAATCCTTTATCTATACCTGATGGATGCCCTTGGGAAAAAAATTGTTTATCTATAAATGGGAATGATAATGTTTTTTTTTTAAAACCCCTTTTTTTTTTTCCAAAATTTTAAGGGGGGGGGGGGGGGTTTTTTTTTTTTTGGGGGGGGGGGGGGGCCATTTTTTTTTTTTTCCCCCTTTCCCGGTTTTTAATTTTTTTTTAAACAAAAAGGAAAAAAAAAAATTTTTTTAAAAACAAAAATTTTTTGGGGGCCCCCCTTTAAAAAAATTTGGGGGGAAAACCGGAAAAAAAAATAAAAAAAAAACCCCGGGGGGGGAAAAAAAAGGGGTTTTTTTTAAAAAAAAATTTTTTTTTTTTAAAAAAAAAAAAAAAAATTTTTTCGGGGGGGGGGAAAAAAAAAAAATTTTTAAAAAAAAAAATTTTTTTTTTGGGGGGGGGGGGTTTTTTGGGGGGGGTTTGGGGGGGGGGGGGAAAAAAAGGGGTTTTTTTTTTAAAAACCTTTTGTTTTTAAAAAAATTTTTTTTTAAAATTTTTTTTTTTTTGGGGGGGGGGTTTTTTTGGTTTTAAAAAACCCCCCTTTTTCGGGGTTTTTTTTTTTTAAAAAAAAAACCCCCCTTTTTTTTAAAAGGGGGAAAGGGAAAAAAAAAAAAAAAGGGGGGGTTTTTTTTAAAAGGTTTTTTTTCCCCCGGGCCCCAAAAAACTTTTTGGGTTTAAATTTAAAAAAAACCCATTTTTAAAAAAAAATTTTTTTTTCCTTTTTTAAAAAAAAATTTTCCCTTTTTTTCCCCCCCCCCCAAAAAGGGGCCTTTTTGGGGGGGGGTTTCCCCCCCTTTAAAAAAAGGGGGGGCCCCCAAAATTTTTTTGGGGAAAAATTTTTCCGGGGGGGGAAAAAAAAATTTTTTTAAAAAAAAACCCCAGGGGTTTTTTTTTGGGGGTTTTTTTTTTTTTTTTTTTTTTGGGGGGGTAAAAAAAAAAAATTTTCCAATTTAAAAAAAAAATTTTTTTAAAAAAAAAAAAAAGGGGAAAAGGCACCCCCCCAAACCCCTTTTTTTTTTTTCCCCCCCAAACAAAAATTTTTTTAAAAAAATTTTAAGGGGGCCCCCCCCTTTTCTTTTTTTTTTTCCCCCTTAAACCCTGTTTTGGGAAAAAAACCAAAAAAAAAAAAAATTTTTTAAAAAAGGGGGGGTTTTGGGTGGGGGGAAATTTTTTTTTTAAAAAAAAAAAATTTTTTTTAAAAAAAGGGGGGGGGGGGGAAAAAAAAAATTTAAAAAAACCCCCCCAAAAAAAATTTTTTTTTTTAAATAAAACCCAAAAAAAAAAAAAAAAAAGGGGGGGGGGGGTTTTTTAAAAACCAAAATTAAAAAATTTTGGGGGTTTTTTGGGTTTGGAATTAAAAAATTTTAAAGAAAAAAAAAAAAAAAAAAAAAATATTTTTTTGAAAAAGGGGGAAAAAAAAAAAACAAAAAAAAAAAAAAAAAAAAAAAAAAAAAAAAAAAAAAAAAGGGGGTTTTAAAAAGTTTTTTTCCCTTTTAAAAACCCCAAAAGGCATGGTCTTTTTAAACCCTTAAAAAAAAAAAAAAAAAAAAAGGGATTCCCATCAATTTAAAGATTGTTTTACAAAAAGGCCCCCCCCCCCCCGGGGGGGGGGGTTTTTTTTTTTTTTGGGGGGGCCCCCCAAAAAAAACTTTTTTTTTCCCCCAAACCCCCCCAAAAACCCCAAAACAAAAAAAAAAAGGGCCCAATTAAAGGGAAAAAAATTTTTTTCCCCAAAGAATAAAAAACCCAGAGCACTTAAATTTTTAAATTTGCAACCATACTAAAACTATTTTTAATCATTTCCTTAAGGGTTTCCCAATGACTTCCCATTTGCTCACTTGTCAATAGAAGATATCTCAAAAAAAAGGCACAAATTTTTTAAAAAAATGAAAAAAAAGGGGCCCCCACTTTTAGTTTGTCCTTTTAGTCCTTAAAAATATATCTTTCTGAATCCCCTTCAATTTTTTTGAAATAAATAATATAGAAAAAATTTTTTTTTGTCAATTTTTTTTTACCCAAAAGAAATGTTTAATTTCACTTTCAGCCAAATACACTTTTTAAAAAAAAAAAAAAAAGACACCCAAATCCTAGGGGCCTGTTAATTATTTTCCCCCTTTTTTAAGGCAATTTAATAAATTTTCCCAAATTTTTTGATTAAGTGGGGCCCCCCTTTTTTTTAAAAAGGGAAAAGGGGGTTTTCAAACGGGATGAGTGCTTTCCCAAAAAATAAGGGTGATGTAAGATGCCCCCTTGGGGGCTTTGGAACCATTTCCCCCCCCCATTCATCACAAGCTTGCTAAAAAAAGGGGGAAAACAAGAACAAAATAAATTTGCAGGTGGTTATTCTGATTTTTTTTAATATCCTTTGTTGTCAGTGGGCTAATTTAAATGTATTTTTTGGGGGAAATTTTTTTTTTTGCTTTTTCAGCCAAAACTCAGTCTCCTGGGGGGGGCACATTCAAAAGGGAAAAAAAAAAAAAAAAAAAAGCACTTGGGTTTTGGGGGGGGGGAAAACCCAAAAAAGGGGGTTTTTTTTAAAGCCTTTTTTTTGAGGAACAAGAGACAAAAACAAGGCTTTGGATAGCTCTTTCCCCTTTTTAAAAAACCCCAATTGGTTGGCAGTTTAATAAAGCACAGTGGTTTTAAAAAAAGGGGGGGGGGGTTTTAAATTTTAAAAACCTTTATCTATACCCCCCTTGATGCCCTTTGGGAAAAAATTGTTTTTTCTATAAATGGGGGAAAATAAAAAACCCACTGCCCCATAGTGAAGTTGTAAAAATTTCCCTTAGGGGCAATTGGGGGAAATCAAAATTTAAAAAGGGATTTGGGTTTTTAAAAAAACTCAATAAAATCCCCCCCCTAGTAATAGGAAAAATAGTACTGTATTTGACCTTGCCTCTCCCAATATAGAAAAACTGAAAACCCCCTACCTAACCCGGATTGGAATAAAAGGAAAAAAAACAAAGCTTTGGGGAATTTTTTTAAAAAAAATTTTGTAAAAAACTGATTGACCATTTTATGGAAGGGTAGGTACCTTTTTTTTGACGGCAAATATCATTTGGTTTTTTTTCTGACTGTGGGGGAAAAACATTTTCCAAAACTGATCTTTTCTGCTTTTTTCCCTTTACAGAGGTCCTTTTTTTAAAAAAGAGATAATCCATTAAAAACTTAGTAATTTGGGAAAAAAAATATCGGTTGGAAAAGGGGGGGACCCCCCAAATCCTTCATTTTCTTTTTTCCCCTTTTTTAAAAATGGGGAAAACAGGGTTGTTGGGGGGAAAGGGGGGGTCCCCCAGAATTTTCCCCATATCCCCTGTAGTTTTGGGGGGTTTTTTTTTCATCCCCATCTCTTAAAAAAATTTTTAAAAGGGGGGGGAAAAGGGGGGTTTTTTTTGGGGGGAAACCTGGGATTTTTTCCTAGATCTAAAAGGGGGCCCCAAAAGGTTTTTTCCCCAAAAATAAATAAGTAAATAAATAAATTTTTTTGCGAAAATAAAAAAAAGAAATTTATCTTAAAAACAATATGAAGAAAAGCTGTCCATTCTCAAACGAAAACAAAAAGAAAAAAAAAGGCTCCCCCAAAAATATAAAAACAAAAGAATCTTGAACTATTTTCCCCCCGTAAAAGCAATACCCCTTTTTATTTTTTTTTTTAACAATTTAGTCCCCGAACCCCTTCACCTTCCTAATGACATGTTATTTGGGGGGGGTTTGTTTTTTTTTTTTTTTTTTGTTTTTTTTGTTTTTTGTTTTTTAAAATTCAGTTTAAGCATGTCTATAGGATTCTTTTTTTAATCTAATATAAAAAAAAATTTACCCAAAATAATAAACTGGACAAATGTTTAATAAACTTGTCAAAATTTTTCCTTTTCCCCAGTATTTTTTTTCCAAATTCACTTAAAGGTTTTTTTTAAAAACCTTTTTGGGGGGCCGATCTCTAAGTAAACCCCAAAAATCCCCTAAACCTAATACAATTTTAAGTTTAAAAAGGATACTTGGGGTGATGCCCCAATTGAGTCCAAACCATTTATAAAAACAAAGAAAACAAAACCATAAACTTCAACTTTTTGGGAACCCCAAATTTTGCGGGGAAAAAAATGCAGGAAAAAAATACGATTTTCCCCACGCCCTTAAAATAAAAGCAATACCTGTTTTTAAGCTTATCGAAAAAAGAATTTTCACATAAATAAAAATCCCTACAGTTTTTCCCCCTTTTCCCCAAAAGCAAAAAGGACGTTAGGGGTTTATTAAAACTTAAAAAACACCAATGAAAAGCATCTTCAAAGTTAGGAAGTCCCCAAAAAGGGAAAACTTCAAATACTTTGGGGCCCCTTGTTCTCTACTGTTTTCTTTGGCAGGGGCCAAAATTAGGGGGAACCTGGATGTCTACAACAAAAATACTTGGGGTTAAAAAATTTAGGGGGTTTTTTTTCAGTGTTTTTGGACCCAAAACCCACAAGACCTTTTTTTCTCATTTATTCTTTTTTTTTTAAAAAATTTTTTCGTTTTTAATTGCATAGGTAATTATAACACTTTGGGACATTTTACATTTTTTAAGGGGGTCCCAAAAAATCAGGGGTCAATTGGATGGGGCCCCCCATACCTCAGCCGTTTCTGGGGTCCCCCTCAGCCATTTGTCATTTCTCTGCCTAGGAATATACCCCTCACTGCCTTGAAGTTTAACCCGACTCTACTTTTTGTTTTCCTTTTGGACAACTATGTGTTTTTTTGTTGCTTTTCCAATCTGCTGAATAATGAATGAAGGACTTTTGAGACAGTCTCACTTTGGTAGCTCTTGGCTGGCCTGCATTGGCACGAGAACTTAAGTATAGCCCAAGTCCCCCTTAAATACAGAAAGGAAGTAGATAAAATTTAACACAAACCCCTTTTTTATCAAATGAAACACCATTCAAAATGCTGTTTCACATAAGAGGGCCACTAGTCTTGTAAAAGTCAGGGAAAATTTAGAAATTATTTGTTAATTAAAAGTAAATAACTTCCCAGTCTGTGCCTGTGCCTAGAACGGACTTAAATACTTCATGTCGTTTAAAATGGTAATACAAAAAGGAGGAGGGGAGTGGGATAGGGGGTTCTAGGGAGGGGAAATGGGGAAAGGGGATGGCATCTGAAAGGTAAATAAATAAAACATCCAATAAAAAAAGAAAAAATAAATAAATAAATAGAATACATAAAAATCATAAAGAAATGAATGTAGGTAGAAGAAATTGTGAACAAAGGAACATGCAAAGCTCTCACCAACAGACTCTATTTGTTAAGAGGACTTACCTAAGACACAGTCTTTCTTGGCATAGAATTCATTTAATAAATAATAGTAAAATCAAAATATTTGATATGCAAGTATGTCATATGGTTTATTCCAGTAAATGTTCTAAGATTCCAATTTTTAAGGACAAAACTTAAGTCAATCCAAGAAAATGCAGCTTACTCTTGATGTCCACCATGTTCATGTGAAAATAAACCGAGGCATAGTCTTATGTCCATTTGAGTCACCTCTCACTACAAGTCCATGGAAAGACAATTTGGAAAGAAATGATCCCAGTAAAAAAACAAGGTAAAAATTATTCAGTGGAATATAAAAATATATAGTTATAGATATTCAACAAAATTACTGCTTACAAATACAATTCTGGACACAGAGAAAACGTTGTTGTATGTCAACTTAATAAACATGAAGTACAGAGCTGTAACTCCAAATGCATGTGGGAAAATCGTGTAACCTACTATGTAATTAGCCTCAAATATCACAAGAATGAAATGGCAGTACAGAAGAGTAGCATTTCAAGGGGGTCAGAAAGCCTTCATAACACAAATTCTTTCGTATCACAACAAAATTCCTAACATACATTTATTTTATGTGTTGTTGTTGTTGTTTTACTTTTATGGCAATTTTAAACATCTATTACTTACACTTGGCCTAGGCCAATGTATGAAAATCATTGACCAATTAGTGACAAGATTGGCCCCTGATAATCTTTGTGTACCTTTACTATTTCACGTCTGCCAGCATCTTACTTTCCTTTTTGTTGCTATGATAAAATTACTCTAATGTAAACATTTTAAAAGATAAATATATTTCTTTTGGTTCATGGTTCAAGGTACAGTACTTTAAAAAATGGTATGGATGTCAAAGATCTGCTTTGACATCTACAGGTGTCAGGTTAGGTAAACCAAGGCAGGCAGCGAGGTGTGACATAGGCAGGAGTCAGTGCTGTGGGCAACTGACAGAGGTCAGCACTAAGAGGGGCTGATGGGGGTCAATTCTAGATAGTGTCCAATAGGGGCTAATTAAAGAAGTTACTCAGCAGACTTTTCTCTGAGGGAACTAAGGGCTGGAACTTCCTGTGCCAGTGGAAAAAACTCTGAACTCTTTTAACTCTTAGGGGCCAGCAAGAAAGAAAAGGAAAGGAAAGGGAGAAAATTCACACACACACACACACTCTGAGTGGAAGAAGCAAAAGGCAGATTCCAATAACTTCATACATATACATACATACATACATACATACATACATACATGCAGACAGACAAATAGAAGGACAGACAATATACATATTCACACATTAATGTTCCTGCTTTGATGATAATGGACTGAATCTCTGAACCTATAAGCCAGCCCCAATTAAATGTTGTCCTTAATAAGACTTGCCCTTGGTCATGGTATCTGTTTGCAGCACTAAAACCCTAAACACCCAATTCCTTTACAAGAAATAACATTATGTAGTACAGGTAAAGAAAACAAGTTATTCCCAAGAATCCACATACATTTGTAAACTAAGCAACTTGTTAGAGACTAAACAAATGTGAGCAAGCAAGGGAGTTATTCTCAGCCAGGTTCTCTTACTGGCAGGCAGCACTTTGTGGTTACAAAAGAGATTAAGTACTTTTATTATTTATCTTTAAAATTATCTTGTAAGAATATTTTTAAAAATCACAAATCTGAACTTTCATATATAAAATTCTGTCATATTTACTCATCAGCAATTCTTATTAAATGGTATCAGGAGGCTGAGGGCAAAAAATGGATATAAGAAATCAAATTATCACTAGTCCAGCCTCAGTGAGAGTCATGTCAGCCAGTGCTGCCATTGTTCTTGTTCCCTGACCTATTATAAGGTCCGGAGCTTAAATGATAAGAGTATGCATTTCTGAACTTCAGATTGTTCCCTAAGATTTCTACATCAGAGCCAATAGCAAAACCATCAAACCTAGCTTGAATAACAATTTTATTTTTCCAAATGATTTCTAAAGGTGGTGGTCATTGCTGACAATCTACATTTCTAAACTCTTCTCTAGGTGCAATTGAAATCATCAACCTGCTCCAGCAACAATGTCTGAAAGAGATCAAGTATTATTATTGGGGGTATCAGAAACTGTAATACAATTTTTAGATTAAGAGGGTTGTGAGGGCAACAAGCAGAACAAAACTCCTAACAGCATAAAAGTCCTCAGGACACATGGGCCTCAGGATCAGGCCACACCTAGGGGCATCCATCATGGCTGTGCTAATCAGTGAGCCACATTCCATGAGTTCTAAAGCCATTTTGTTGTTCCTCCTGGATGGCCCTTAGCAGAGTACATCATGGCATGGAAGTCAAGACAACAGGATCATTAAGCAGCTAGTTAGTTTCCTTATTCCCACAGGCAGAAGAGTGCAACAAATATATGCATGCTAGACCCCAGTTAACTTTCTCTTTTCTATCACTCTGGACCCAAGCCCAGGGAATGGTTCTACCCACCAGTGGGATAGGTCTTACCACTTAACATAATGAAAGCAACACAACAAAGACATTCTCAGGAACCCTTCTCCCAGGATGATTCTAGATTGTGTGAAGTAAACGATTGATACTATTAGCTACTTTATGGTTACCACTGGCCTGCAGTAATGTATTACTCTTTCTTTATCCCTGTATTTGTGATCATGCTATAAATTATTAGTCAAGACCCAGTGAGAAAATAAAAAGTACTTAATTATTTTAACATATATTAATAGCAAGATGAGCTGCGCGGATGTTGAATGGGTTAAGAAAATTAGGGTCACCTTCAGGAAATGGCTGCCACCTCTAGATCTGGGAACAAGAAGAAGAGTTTGAAATTGTTAGATCTTACAAAGGTGGGAATTTTGTTTTATAGAGGTAGGACATAGGCTGTTGAGAAGAGGATACTGACAGTCTCACAGTAAGAATGTACTTATAACAAATTAGGCTCTGGTACCTGTAAGAGAGCAAGATGAGACTGTCTGAGACTATGCAAATGAGCTGAAATGCAGCCAGATATTGCTGACAGAATGAAGGACTACTATTGAGGCGCTATTGACAGGAATAGAAACCTGGAAGAAGGAACCAGTCCCTTCTTACTCGTCGAGCCTCCCAGCATCCCTTTATTCTCCATATTGTCAGAATCTATCAGAAATCCAGCTGGAAAAATAAAAACAAACTGTAGACAGCATTGGCTCAACCCCAGCATCACAAATGCCTTTAAAGGGGTGAATTTGGAGCTGTGAGACAGTAACTTAATAACTAGCGTACTGTGCAATGAGGTGTTAAGATTTTCATGTCATTGTTGCTGCCGGAGTCACTCAGATATGCTTACGGTTTGGATGAAACATTAATTAGAGCAGACTGTTTTGCCACAGAGGATTTCATCATTACTGGATCTGTAAGAAGCTGTTATTAAAAGACTTCAGCCAGAGCTCTTCAATGTGTTGTGAGGGTGATTTTTTTTTTTTTGACTCCCTTCTCATTAAAACTCAGGTATTCAATATTCATCAGCTATATTTTTATTTTGTTTTGTTCACTCTCAAGTTTATAATCTGCATGCTTTCTTAAATGACTCTTTGTGTGTGGTAAGTGGTCAGGCGGTCAATCTCCAGAGTTCCGGAGACACAATCTTTAGCTGGGCCATCTGTTGAGTGTGTGTGATTTTGTCTTTCACACAGGGAAGTAGTGGGCAAAACCAGGAAGCACACTGGAGCCCTAATGAAAATACAGCCATTTAAATCCTCCTTCTAAATATTCATTAGGCCATCTGCTGTTATTAGTGTCCTTATCATTTGGAAGCATTACAGAGTTAAGATGAGAGAGACAATCTGTGGAATTCTAGTCTCACTTGAAATGAACTTCAGAGGAGAGCAATGATGAGTTGTGATATTTCCTCTTCCTGTTCAGCGCCCTGCCCACTTATATCTTCACATCTCCATGGTGAAATTTTTTAATAGTTTCTTCCTGAAACTATCAGCAAGAAGGGAGAGCAGTAGCTACAGAAACGAAAACATAATCTCAAAGTGGCTGATCAATGAAATCAGGCCATTTCATAAAAGCAGTGCACTCATACGTCTGGCCTGTAAATTGCTCTAGGTGCCAAAGGGAATTGGAAGCTTGGCCTATCTTTTTGGGCCAATACTATAATATTAACAACCTGCAACAGACAAGCTTCTGCAACTTCTCAGCAGGAAGAAACTGAAGAATGATTTCAGGGAGTTCTTTTTAAGCCCCAGGCTTTTCTGTACAAGCAAAACATTGGCTCTCAGGAGGGCAAGAGTCCCATCTCCTGCAAAAGACACACAGTGATCTCCTGGCTCTGAAGTATCACAGAACTCATGCTATCATTGCCTGGACTCACATTGTTTTCTATTTTCCTAGACTGTTGTCTGCTTGACCTTCCTTCAGCTACCATATCCCCCACAGTGATAAATACACAATAAGTATTTACTAAATAGATGTAAAATTAAAATAGAGGCTTAAGAGAGAAAACAGTATTCCATATTCCTCTCCCCACTTCTCCAAGTGCTGAAAGGGTTATTTCTTTGACTGCAATGATAAAGCCCAAGATACAACAGACACAAATAGTAAATTGGCAAGTAGCATCATGTAAGTAGCACCATGTACAATATGTTCTTCTTACAATAACAATCGAATTTACAAACAAATTAGCCATGGAGTCTGAAGGACATTCTGTAGTTTTCACATTGGGCCTTCATCTCCTGCTGATAGATGACTTTGACTGTAAATTGAAAAGTGGAAGTCGTTAAACATTCTATGTATTCACAAGTGCCATTTCAAAAATTGAGGCTTCAGAAAAGAGATGCCAGAAAGGGTAGATGGAAACTCAGAGCAATTATGACTGTTATTAGGATGAGGTAGTGGCAATTACACAGCAGACTCATAGAAAGCATGTACATGCTGATTGTTCTTAGGGAGCCTGTATGAACAAACTTTTATAACACCCATCAGATTTTGGGTCTCTAGCAGAAGTGAAGATTTTCAGGCTCTCCACCAGTATTATTTTTGGACAGGGCTTATGGACCTAAGAGCCATCTTAGAAGAGATATGTGCTTATTCTCTTAATGAGTCTAAATGAAACCCCTATATTAAAAGAAGGGCCTCTTTCACTGTTTCTTTCCTCTAGAATAATCATTCCCAAAATGTTTGGTATCAGGACCCCTTTGCAGTCCTGAAAACTGTTGATATCTTCAAAGATATGCCTTCTTGGTCTTAGATAACAGGAATTGTGTTGTAGATGTATCAGTTGGGACTGGGCTCCACAAGTCTGAATTTTGATTGGTTGTAGTTTTCTGTACTGGTCTTTACCTGTTACAAAGATAAGTTTCTTTGGTGCAGGATGAAAAGTACACTTATCTGTGGAAATAGGACAAAAATTTAGAATGTAGTTAGGGATTATGCTGCTTTAGTGAAGTGGCAGTTGTAAGTTCTTATCCAAGATCCATGAATTCACAAGTCCTGGATAGTCGGCTAGGGTTCCAGTACCAGGAATGATTTACCTCTTCTTGGATGGGTCTTAAGCCAATTAAAGAGCTGTTGGTTACCCTCAAAGTATGCATGCCACTACTGCACCATGAGAGTTATTGTACCATATTATTTATTGTTGTGGTTCATGGGTATCATAGCTGGGTAAGACTCCTGGTTGTTTATCTCTTTTGAAAGATTACCTGACAGTTTTTGGTACCATGGAAGCTAGTCATCAAGGAAAAGGTTTTCAGATCAATTCCAACTCAAGGGCCTTTGGGTCCTGTGTCTGAAGTGCATAGTATCAGCAATAGAGATTTAGCCTTCCACCTCAGGCAACTAAAGACAATAGAAATAGCCTGTAATCTTTGAGGAGTCTCTTCAACAACCCTGACCAACAACCCAAAAGAGGGTTTCTCATAGTTAGTTGGTGGTGGTGGTGGTGTTTTATGGTCTTTGGTCCTTGGAGGGAACATTGTCAGTCTAAATGAGAAATTTTCATTTAAGCCATAAATGTATATTTATACACTTACTTACATGTATTATGGGTATTTTAGGTCAATCATTAATAACATGATTTCACATAACTTTTAGAAATCATTGCATTTTGTTTTAACCTTCCTCCTTCCATCTTCTTTATCTATCTCTCTCCTCCTCTGGCATTAGATCCCACTCCATTTTCCTATTTCTCCTATTGGATCACTTGTAACCTGATATTCCCTTCAGCATTGCAATGGTCTTTTCTTTGTATGAGTATTGTCATGTCCTTAGAAACTAAGAGCATGGGTACTGTTTGTTTGTTGCTTGTGTTGAGAAAAGATTAGATTGGGGGTTTTGTTGCTTTTGATTTTCGTTGTTATTGTTGCTTTGTGGAATAAATAAGTCTTATTATATCATGCAGGTGGCCTAACTTTCAGTGACTCTGAGTCTCTGGGTGTGGAAAATGCAGATGTGTGCCATCCTGCCTGGATTATAGGATGATTTTTTTTTTTTTAACTGAAAGCATATAAGCTTCAGGGATGCTCTAGAAAACTCAACTGTAAACTCATGGCCATGCATATAAAGGCAAATTGATTTATTAATAATTTTGATCTCAAAGACTTCCTAAAAGAGTTTCAGGCAGTCTCTGAAGTCCCTAAATCAAACTGGTAATCCCATGTTATATTAATTTTCCGGGAACGTAAGTTTAAAGGCTTTGGGAGTTAGTCCTAAACCTTCATTGAACTTATGCATTGATTGTTAAGACATGATTATCAGAAAAATGAAAATATGAAAGGGGTGGCAAACATTTCAAAATGGAGGAAACAGAGCAACTCTCATTAACACCAGTCACCGTATGGAAACCAGATTAGTGACAAAAATACATTGATGAAACAGTACTTTTCAGTATCTATTTGCATGTTTTATTTTATAACTACTCTCATTGAAATTATTACAAGCAATCAAGCATTGATGTCCTCAATTAACAAATATTTGCCAGGTATGACCCTAGATGGATTATAAACTGAATGAGATTCATCCTTACTTTTTTACACTCATAGACCTGGTAGAAGATGCACAAGTAATGTCTAGTATAGCACAGCCACACTAGATATGATTGAGACTCACATGGAGCTAGAAAATCTTCTTAAAGTGCTCAGAGATGGAGCCCCATGTATTCAATAATTCTCAAAGTTTATCTTTTTCATTAAGTTGGATCAATTTCCTGTCCTATGCATGAAGGGGCTGCCCAACATAATGGTTGCAAATGGGGCTTGTTATGTTAATTGAAATAGGAGAAGCACAAAAAGACAGATACTGCATGGTCTTACGCATTTAAAGTGTTGATATCACAGAAGTTAAAAAGAGAATGGAGTTTATCAAAGGCTGAGAACTGGAGGGTAGGAGCTTATCCAAGGATATTAAGGTAACAGTTGAAAAGGAGCAAACGTCTCTGTTGTTAGTTACAGTTCAATGGCTCAAAGCAACAATTAAGCAACTTTACATTTCAAAAGCCTAGAAGACAGAATTTTGAAAGTTTTTACCATAGAGGAATGAAAAGATCTTGAGAAGATATATTTAATCTAATTTAAACATTATAGAATATATATCAAAACTTTACATTGTACTCCATTAATATGGACAGCTTTTAAGGTGTTTATATACCAGTTAAAATGAACAATTCTAAAAGACTGTCCTAGTTGTATTCCCACATTTACCAAAATATTAATTTATTTCAATTTAGTTTACTATAATTTTGTAAATACCAGTGACTTCTCCATAGAGGAAACACTAGAAGTTTGTTAAACCAGTGTATCTGTAATGATATAATCAGTAGCTCCAATCAAAATAAAAACTGAAAAGCTAGAGCATCATCTTCATTTTGATTATATTCCGTTGAGAACAACAGAAAATGCCAAGACAACACAGGTACAAGCAAGATACCAGGCAGAGGAAATGTATCATTCAAGATTGAGGTGGAAGATCCACACACATATTCATTCAGGATCCAAGCTCCTGAATTACTTCTACCTGATTACATAATGTCTATTTCTAAGCAATGTCATGGTCCAAGATATTTGGCACAACTTTCATCATTCATATGTCCCAAAGATAGCCAAGATCATAGAAATTTTCTTCCAGGTCAGTTCGTTCTCTATTGAGCATTCTTTATAACATACCTGCAACTGTGGATTATTTCATCATACTGTCTGAAACTTTACAACATGGACACAGCTAACTGAAAATAATGTTTTGTCATAAATAACAATATATATATGTACATAAGAATGGAGGTTAGCCATTAAATAGTAAAGATTGAATAGACCTAGAACTGGAGGTCTGTGAAACAAGAATATCAGGAGGCAAAGATTTGAGATTTCATATTAACCCTCATCCTATCTGAGCATCTTCAAATTTACAAAAGGGAAAAGTCTCACCAAGATAAAATTTGGTTTTCCCATATTGCAAACAAATATGGCCCTTAAAAGAATAATGTTTCTAAATGACCTTGCTTATAAAGGTATAAACTATTAGAAGATGAAATATGCCAAGACTACTTGGATGTTCTTGTTCTATTTGTGTGAGATATAGGGGATACTTTGTTTTGATTTGATTTTACTTCTTTCATTCATTTCAAAATTAATTTAGGAACATCGGGCATATAGAGCGTAGTCTATGTGCTCTATAGAAGACTGATTCTGAATATCAGCCTAAGTATAAGTCATGATTAGATCGACACTACCTATTCATTTTCAATGAATATGGCAACTTGAACTTAGATTTTTCTCATGGTTTCTCATCTGATACCATGGAGACAGACTATGTGGATGCTTATGAGCAAAGGTTAAGAGGTTCTTCAAAGTGTCCAGCCATTATGAAGAGCCACAGAGTGTGGCTCTGAGATAATGGGAAATAATTTACTTGTTGACAAGGCCATGAAATCTTGATATATTTCACCTTCTAATGATTTCCACTCTTTAGAAACAAGATCAATAGGGGCCATCACTCTCAAAGGTGTCATCATGATCTCCAAGTGGAATTTTTTTTTCTCCAGACAGCATTTTCCTTCTTTTATAAATTTGAAGAAGCTTAGACAGTATCAGTGTCAAGAAATGAGAATGCCATTTGAAAACTGACAAAAAATGATTCTAACAACCTGGGGTTGTCAGCTTTTAGAAGCACGGAGACATCTAATGTGGTGCTAGCAGAACACCTGGTACAGGGCATTCAATGCCATCACATCATTGTCCCCAGGGCTGGCATACCTCAAAGGAGATAATCATGCACTTCCTGAAAAGTCCTACTGAAGAAACCTTAGAGCTCAAAGTCAAGCAGAGTCACTTGTTAAATGAGCCACAAAGCACTGAGTGAACTAAAGGAAAGAGATCCCATGTCTGGGATAGAACCTTCTGCAAAACAGCTAATTTTCTCCAACCCAGTGGAACATTGGGAAAAGAACTTAGCAATTGATAGCAATTGTAGAATACTGTAATAATCATAGCTTTGAGGCATTTCCACCATAGTTATTTTCATAAAGTGACCAAAGTGGGAAAGAAATAATTGATTGTTCTATGCTACCAGCAACCCCCTGCACTTACAGAAAAAATAAAGCAAATAGAGTCAGCAAAAGACTATAATCTCCATGAAGGGGAAGAGTCCACTTTCTTCATTAGAACTGGTATCTTGTTATGTGGCATAGTGTGGAAAATAGAACAAAAATACTTATTTTTGACAGAAAAAGGAAATTAACGTACAGGTTCTGTGCTTGATACTGGGCCAAGAGTACAAATAACAAGGTAGCCCAAATAATAAACTAAACTATTAGTTAGGGAATTGGCTGACAAATGTGAGATAATATGTACCAATATAAGCCAAAGAATCTTGGAAGTTTTATTTGTTAGAAAGATCCCTAAGGAATAGAGCAAATAATCTAGTACCTGGTGATATAGAATTGCTGCAAGTCTTTAAAGAGTACAACTGTGTTATTAAATTCAAGAGTTCATAGGATGTCCAGAGAAGACAGTTGGAAAAAGATAAGAAGGATCCCAGGCAGGGATGTGTTTCTGTAACTGCTGAACAGCTTGTCCTTAGATCCAGATTAACTGTTCTTTTCAGACCTCTTTTTATGTACTAGCCACTCTGGTGGTTTACATTGTTTGTTTGCATTGAGTTCTTACAATTTTTCAGAAGAGATTATTTGACATAATTTCTATGTGAGGAGACTGAAATGCCTATATGATAATTAATTCTCTGAAGCTACCATGATAGTAAATCCTATCATTTAAATTTTTTAAGCCATGAAGCTCCTTATCACTTTACTCTAGTACATCTGGTCTGAGCATTTCTTCTATGCAGAGAGTACATAACTTTTGTCAAATTCTCACACATTTTACTGAATCTAAATGAGAAGCACTATTCCAGACTCCAAGTGCCAGGAAGATATATAGCAGATGGCTGGATGGGAGAACACGTTAATGGATAGATTCAATGATGAATGACAGGACTCTGGAATGATAATCTTTGTAGCTCCTCTACTTTCCCTCCAACATGTCCCCCAATTTCACCCTAAGTAATGCTTCTGAAATATTAATCTGACCTTATCAGCTATCCCCTTTAAAGATCTCCATTGTCTCTTCGCCATGTTACTGTTCCTTAGGGAACATACATTTGTTATGATTGTTAGTAATGGAGGTAAAGACACTACTGGTTTCTATGGAACAGTGGTGCTAAGCATCCTACCAATGCATGATGCTGACCCCAACTAATAAAATGTCTCTCTCAAAAAAAAAAAAAAAAACCAACCTGGACTTATCCCTTATCTTAGCAAACAAATTTGAATGCCATTTGCCAGCAATAGCTACCCTGTATCATAACTGAGAAAACCTGACTCATAATCCACACATTTCCATATGATTTCATGCTTCTTTGCTTTTATTCGTTTTCCTTTACTGAGATCATTCTTCTTCCTTGGTTCCTTTGTCCTTCTTTCAAGTTAGGTCTAATCTTCACTTCTATGAATCTTGCTTGAACTCCCACTTCTACGTACCCGTATCACTCACAGTATGCATGTACCGTGACATTTACCTGTGCTACACTGAATGACATATTTTTATACCTGCCTTCTATCACTTAACTAAGAACTAAGGAAGAGCAGAAATATGGGAAATTGGGATTAGAAATCATTGTTCTCAGATGAATGTTTCTGAAGTATATAAAATACTAATCCACAGAAAATGCTTGATATCTATGAAGGACTCAGTAAATAGGAGTCCTATTAATGACCCAGATTAGTATTTCTCCAATTTTGTAAGTGATATGCTAGAGATCAAGACCACCTCAAAAAATGGACATTGCATATTCATATTTTAAAAATAGGTCAACTTAAAGAAAAATATTAAGCCAACTCCAGTATAGTCGACACAGGGGTAAAATAAAATTGATGAAAAATCTTATACAGAAAACTGAAGTTTATGGAAGAGTTGAAAGGCAACTACATTGACTGGACTGGGTTCCTCTAGCAAAAAACACCCATGACCATGAAACTGCTACTAAGACCACCTAGCACCCCTCAGCATGTGCCAGACACTAGGATGAATGGCATGTATCACCACATATCATTTAATCTATATGAAAATAAAATTTTCATGTCTATGTACATGCCCACACACAGTCATTAACCTATTTTCCTTGCTAGAGATGAGAAAATCAGAGCTACATAAAAGATAACCTACTTTGCCTACTTTTACACAGAAATGAAGGGCAAGAACCCCAAGTCAAACTGTTAGAGAGAAGCCAAGTATATAACTGGTGCTCTAGCTCTTCACTGTGCAGCTAGTTCTGTAACTGGGGGCATCTTCAACTTTGTATAATCAAAAGGCTCATATTTAGAATTTGCTTTTTACACATAGATTTTTTTCCTCCTATAGACTCCTGCTGTCTTCTACAGTGATACTGAGGTCAAAATTAGCTAGAACTTTAAGACAACCATGGGACTGGTTGACCTGAGAGTCAACTCCCTTCAAGGCAAGTTTTCAATTAGCAGAGGAAGACAGTGCTATCTAGTGCTGACATCCCAACCAAGAGCTCCTTTCTGCTCAGGGTTATTTCTCAGGGAAGGTCGTTGAGGGATGGGCACATTCCACCAGCTAGAGGCTATGCCACTGACCTTTAATGCTAGTTTAGCTTAAACACATTTTGACAGTTTGAACAAATTAGTATATTTTTACAAGGTGGGGCAAGCACCACAAATTAGACCTAAAGGTTTGCCTGTAGGCTGGATCTGTAAGCAGAGTTTACAAGATCCTTCACTGCTGCTCTTTGGTCTCTTTCCTCTCCCACTCCAAAAGAAAATGCTCCATTTTACCACCACATACTACCCCCATTTAAAAAAAAAGAAAAGAAAAGAAATGGTTGTACAAATGGCAGCAGCTTCTTCAAGTTAACCTTAGAACCATCTCAATAACATAGTGTTCTGGGATCTCTCCACAATTAATAGATGTTAGTTCCATCAGCCAGAATCAGCTCAAAAGCATCACTCCATATGTTGAGGGGGAAGGGTGGAAATGTCTTAGTGGTAAATGCTATGTTTCTATTGTGTGGGTGTATAGCTCATTGATGACTTACCTGGAAAGGGATGTATTTAACATGAGAACATTAGGACCTGACAGCCTAAAAGCAGTGAAAAGGTCGGTCCTCTAAAACACTGGCCCCTTGACTACTAAGTAGGCACACAGCTTTCATCTGAGCAGATCTCGTAGACAAGCTGCTCTGCTGAATCAAATGGGAATTAAAGGGATTCTGTGTAGTTGGCATAGAAAGTGTCTCAAAAGCACAAAGGCCACTTTAGTCACAGGAAACTGCCAGAGGGTAGCTCATTTGACGGGAAAGAAAACAAACAGACACAATGGCTCGTGTATTTTTTGAGGCAATATTAAATCTAATAAACACGACACCAATAGTATCGGCTTAAATCGGCTTGAGAGAGTTGGAGGATTTCACAGCGTGTTTTCGCACCACCAGCCTTTATCTCAGAGGCAGACTTGATAGCTGAGAGCAGAGTCTAAAATATGTTCCTTCCCTAGCTTCTGCCAGGTGTGTGCCATTCCTCGGCCTCTGGCCTGTCTTTGGCTCCCAGGGTGGGGATAATTAGAACGTCATTTCAGTCAGCTTTGTTTTTCTGGGTCACCAGCTTCAGACTCCATCAAAAGAGGAGTGTTGTACTGAAATAAATTCATTTCCTCTTCCTCAGCCAGCCCTGACTTATTTCCTGAGGGACCGTGTTCCATAGGACTAGAGCACACAGACAGCTCCTGTGCACATTTGATAGTGTCTATAGAGGTCCAAGGTGTGGGCACAGGGTAAAGAAGAGTCAAGCCGCTCCCACTGCAGCAGCAGCAACAGCACTGGCAGCAGGCTCTCTGTCTCTCTCCAGCAGCACATTGACATGCAAAGGCCTCAGACAGACATGCTGAGGAACACATCGCCACAAACTGTTCTGGGAGCTGTTTGTGCTGGTGCTTAATGTTTATCCAATGGCCTCCGTCCGAAAGGCTCTGTAGAACATGCATAATACAAGCAGAGCTTTCTACCCCATTAGCACTCAAATTCCTAGCTGCCCAGAGGCATATGGTACTGACCATAGAAGGCCAGCCTTTGTAGAGGTGGAGGTAGAGGGCACACAGACTTGTAGGGACACAATGAGAGACATTCAGCTATTGGGGTAAATGGCCCCGTGTGGTATAATAAGGTGAAGCCAAAGGCAACCTTTGTTCTCCTCAGCTCCAATTGCCCACCCTTATCGGGCACAAGTGAAAAAAAAAGTTTTCATCTCAGATATCAGATGGGGCCTTTTTCCACACATCCATAAGGCCTCATCCAGCTGAGGAAGTAGAGGGCCTCAAAAAGCAGTGACAGCCTACATCTGCTTCCCAAACGTTCAGATTCCATGAAAAAAAAAAAAAAAAAAAAGACTCCCTCCGCTTTACACTCAAAGCTAAAAAGAATAGTTGCATTACTGTCACCATTTTAGTCCTGAATAGGACACTTTTTGTGCCTTTGTCTAGCCTGAAAGGAGAGAAATGGACAGTAATGGCTGGTGATGTAGGAAGTACAACATGAAGCACAGTGCTCTGAAAAGTGCTTAGAGATAGGTAGTCACTGCCGGGAAATGTCAGGGCAGGCAGTGAGCCAACTCATGTCCAGAAAGTAACTACAGGAGACTCATGTTTAGTTTGTGTATTCCCAGCATCTAGAACAGCACATGGACAGGGCATACTAAACACACACATAATATACACACAAATACACATACATACACACACAGACACACACACACAACACACACACACACACACACACCATGCAAGCAAACACAAACTTTGTTTTGTTCCTCCCTAACATATTTCAAATTCTTGTATTCTCAATACCCTACATTGCCATCCTAGTTTATATATGAAAATTCCTTACTTATCCTATCGCAGAAGCCTCCTCTGGGTACCTTATCTCACCTCTGCCTCCTATACTGTCACAACAGCATCCAATAAGATCCCTCTTAAATCCAAATATGACTATGCCATACTCCTACTTAAAGCCCATCAGTGGGTACCCCCAGTCACAAGGACAAAACTGAGTGCTTCTTTTCATCAGCTGGTATATTTCTTTTCCAGAGATGTCATAACAAAATATCAAAGATTAGTTGCCTTCAATAAAAAAACTTTATTTTCTCATATCTTCGGATACTGGAAAACTAAGACACAGGTGTTTGTTTTGCCTGAGCAATCTCTTTGACATTCAGATGGCCATCTTCTTGCTATGTTCACATATAAACATCTCCATTATTCATAATCACACTTATGGTTTAGATTTGAAATCCAGCCTTATAATCTCATCTATCAAAATGTACTCTTTAAATGCCTTATCTCCAAACACAGTCACATTGAAGGTCAGGACCACAGGATATAAATTTTAAAGGACCAGATTGACTTTGAAACATCTAGTCATTCTCTGCCTCCTGGTTGGCGTCACTAATTATTTCCACACACTGAAACTATATTAACTTTACTGAAATATTTATTGTACCCAAGAAGAGTCATGCTCTGGTGTTTAAGCTATTACCCGTGCCTTTTGCTCTACCCAAATTGCCCTCAGACACATGCCCCTCTTCTCCCACTGGGTACAGCATCCTTGGCTTACATACCATCTCTTCTGTTAATATCCAGACTCCATGTCTATGTGAAGGGTTTTCATACCATTTTTATTGCTTCCTTTTTACAACATGGAGAATAATTGCTAATAGTGTTTCCAAGGGCTCCACCAGACCAAAAAGTTATTTGAAGGCATAGGTTTATGTCATGGAAACATTTGTTTTAATCCCTAAAGCCTAGCTAGCACAAGGCTTAATCCAAAGAATGTTCACAAAGAAAACATTCAGGGAAATAACAAACCAACCTGTTTCTTTGCCAAAGTAGAGGACTAAAGGAGTAAACAAGATCCAGCTAAGTGAGAAATATGTGCCAACTTAGGACTCTGAATCAATAGCTAGAGGACCATGCCTGCATAATATACAAGATGGACATTAGGCACATGTTAATGGCAGGATCTATCCCAAAAGCTATTGATTAAAATCTGGTTTCCCCAGCACTCTCTATTGCCCCCAAATTTAGGACTTTGTTTTTCTAAGCATATACAAGACAATAACAGATGGTGGCGGGGGAGGGGGGTAGTGTTTGTAGTGATCCAGAAGCCCTATATCAACAGCCTTCAGAATCATCTAGAAGATTTGTAAAATCACAGATACACAGATGGTTGGATTCCCATTCTTAGGGACTATGATACAAGGATGGACTCCAGGATTATGATACTAGGATGGAACCTCAGAATTTGCATTTCTAATCATTTCCCAAGTGATGCTATGGTAGTTGGTCCAGAGACTGTGGAAACCACTACTCTAGAAGATACTTCCAAGACTGTGGAAAATAATTTATACTGTATTTGGAATAGCAGAGATGAGAATATGCTCAGCAGGCTGTGTGATTACCTACCCATCCCTCATTGCCAGACAGCATCAATGTTGCTGAAATCAGTAATAGTACAGAAAACAAGCTATCTATTACTTTTAAGGTAAAATGTCTCTGGAAAGATGGCGGTAACATGATGATGTGTGCTCTGTTCTTTTTGTAGGTGCGATTAGAGTGGCCAACAGACCTTACAGTCAACCCCATGGACAATTCATTGTATGTCCTGGATAAACAACATTGTGCTGCAAATTTCTGAGAACAGGCGTGTGGGATCATTGCAGGGCGTCCCATTCACTGCCAGGTGCCCGGCATCGATCATTTCTTGGTCAGCAAAGTAGCAATTCACTCCACTCTGGAGTCAGCTAGGGCCATCAGCGTCTCCCACAGCGGGCTGCTCTTCATCGCTGAAACAGACGAGAGGAAGTGAACCGCATTCAGCAAGTGACCACCAATGGGGAGATCTCCATCATCGCTGGTGCTCCCACTGACTGCGACTGTAAAATTGATCCCAACTGCGACTGTTTTTCAGGTATGGACCTTTTTAGCAATTCAGCAGCTCCCCTTCTCCTTTTTCAAAAGCAAAACCGGCATCAGAAAAGCCTAAAGGAAAACAAAAGGAATTCATATAAAACTATTGTGTGAGCTAGTGGAGAAAGCAATGTATTGAGAGTCAACTCTGACAGCTGACTTACTGACCCAGAAAAGCCATAAAACCTGTTCACAATTCATCTGCCTTACTTGTTACAGAGATAAGTGTGTCTCTCCATCATGTCACCTTGCTGTTCTTAAGATAAACAGATGTAATAACTTTTCAGATTCTCAAAATGTTAGCATCATACAAATTTAAGATCATGGATTATTTTTGCATTAGATACAGGAGAATAGATATTAAAACGTATTTACTGATTTTATTATGGAAAAAGAAAACTTACCCTAAGTGATGCTTTCCACATTAAAAACATGTTCTATTAGACATTAGAAGGGACCCCAAGTAGACTGCTTTGAGAATGTACAAGAAAATTTAAATTCCACAATGTTAAGTTCTTACTTACATCAGTCTCTTACATTACTTGATTTTAAAAGCTCTGAAATTCCATAAACAACAGTGCCCTTTACTTTTTGCTAAAATAGGAGAGGAAAAGAAGAACCTTTTCCCTAAACATGGAATAGTGATTCTGGATATCAAACAGACCTTTAAATGTCAACAGTTCTTCTATTCGTCTGCCAAATAGAAGTCCCTCCATGCTACATGCAGACCTATTAGGCTACTCACCCAGGACTGAATGGCCCTCATAAATTTGGTGTTTCATTGGGCCATAGGAATCCAGATCCACCAAGTTGGTCAATATGACTTTGTTCAATATTTTCAGTATTTTTCTGAACAATGAAACTTATAAATATTTTAGTAATGTATATCTTTCCTTCAAGATAAATCTAATGTTACCAACTTTGATATTTGGAGTCATTGTTACACTTATAAACAGTATATTTTGACATTGGGACAATGGGAATTAACAAAGGAAATGACTTCTAAGCATAGTAGGACTGGAAGATCTTAAAAGAAATCCCACAAGCAACAACAGGAATAAGACCTGTGGAATTGCAGGCAAATTTTGTGTGGCTATTATTATTTGCTGTTCTTGTATCTTGCAATACAATAGATTTTGAACAGCGGGATTTAGGAATTCACAAATTGGTGTAACTGAGATAATTACATCTTACTGTTTATCTTTAGTGATACTGACTCAAGAATTACGATCTTTTGAATAAAGGGTTTCAAAATAATCAGAGGGGGAGATTTGCAAAGAATGATGGTTTGCTGATTGTTTTTTTAAATGATATTTTTAATGTTTTTTAGATTGTGTGTTGCTTTATATCTAGGGTATGTCCCTCAAGTTTCTTGATGCCAATTATTAATATCAAGGTCTTTCCCCATAGGTGACGGTGGCTATGCCAAAGATGCAAAGATGAAAGCCCCCTCTTCCTTAGCAGTGTCACCTGATGGTACCCTCTATGTAGCAGACCTTGGCAATGTTCGAATTCGTACCATCAGCAAGAATCAAGCCCACCTGAATGACATGACCTATATGAGATTGCCTCTCCTGCTGACCAAGAACTCTACCAGTTCACCATCAATGGAACACACCTACATACCATGAACTTAATAACAAGGGACTATGTTTATAACTTCACCTACAATGCTGAAGGTGATTTGGGAGCAATCACTAGCAGCAATGGCAATTCAGTGCATATACGCCGGGATGCAGGTGGGATGCCCCTGTGGCTTGTGGTGCCTGGCGGACAAGTCTACTGGCTTACCATAAGTAGCAATGGAGTCCTGAAAAGAGTGTCAGCCAAGGCTACAATTTGGCCTTGATGACCTACCCAGGAAACACAGGACTTCTGGCAACAAAAAGTAATGAAAACGGATGGACAACTGTTTATGAGTAAGTTTCTAATTTCCAACTAAGCCTTTGTTAGGTTTTTATTTGAAGTAGAATTACAGTAAGAACATGGTTTAGTAATTGATGGCTTGTTGCATGCTATTTTCTCCTAACAATCACAGTTAAAAATAAAAAGTAAGTAGTCAAGGAGAAAATTTTACTCAGCTCCTAGGGTGGGCTCCATTTTGCCTAAGCAGTTTGTAGAGCATAATGCTTAAAGTATAGTGTGACACTGCAGGGGACAGGAATAAGGTAGAAGTCCATGCACTCAAAAGAAAAAAATGTACAGCATCCCTGGGAAGACAAGGTAAAATTGCATCTAAATAACAAAACGAAAGGATGCTGCTGAAGCAGTAAAGAAGCAGTGTGATTTAACAAGTATTTACAGATTCCTGTGGGGTTCAATGGATGAATAAATAAGTCTGTGCCCAACGCAACTCAGTATTCATTGCTGTGAGAGATAAGGATGAAGTAAGAATGGAAGTGGACCCTGAAAGGAGAATGTAAAAATCTGTGGAGCGAATGCTGACCAGCAGCTCTGAGCCCTTGATCACCTCTGTGGAGTTGGGGAGCCAAGTGTTCCTGTTCAAGCTCAGGCTTTCCCCGGTGTCCCTGCCCCAGTGGAACCTAGTATACAGTGGCAACTACAGGCTAGTTCTGTAATAACTTCATTTGACTGGGAACTATCATGAAGTATGGCAGACAGGAAGATACTAGGTGGTCCCATAGCATGGAAATAGAGACCATTGTTCTTACCTTGTTCCCAAGTCAATCCACTCAGCAAGCCAGATTGATCAAGCCCTCTGAGGAGTACTTTCCCTGTGAAGGAAACTGCCAAGTTTCTAACTGTCTACCAAGTGAGGATAATCCCTAGAGTCAGAACTCAGAACCTGGGATGACAGTCAAGTCGATTTCTTTAAAAATGAAGAAGTGGAGATACTACATGTGAGGAATTTAAGGTGTGACTCTTCCTGTGTGGTTACAGAGAGTATGAAGAGAATATGTTCAGGGTACAAAAGCCTTCTGAGGAAAAGAACAAAGCAATTGTCCTTCACATTTTGGACTATTTCCCAAAGAAATGCCATTTATAAAAAAAGACCTGAGCAGCTCCTCTAGTTTCACTTGGAGAAATGTATTCAGTAGCTTCTGTTGCAGGACTTCCTTGTTTTTTTTTTTTTTTTTTTTTTTTTTAAGTTCTCTTACATCTTAATAAGAATAACAAAAGCAACTGTTCTCTAAGGATTTAATTGCTGCTAGATATTGTGCTATGTAATTACTATATATTATTTTATTTAGTTCCTGTTGTTACAACATGGGATAGGGGCTCTTAGCATCCCCATTTTATAGATAATTAACTAAGCCACAAATATAACTGATTGGTCCTGATTCACCCAGTTGTCCATACTTTAAAACATTCTTCCTTTAAGAAAATTAATTTCTAGTGGGAAACGTTTAATGTCATTGAAAACAAGTCTCACCCCAGATCACAAAGCAGTTAAACTTAGGCAAGAAAAAGAAAACCACTGTTTTGAAACCTGACTGTTAAATTTGATCCTGCCAAAGCAAATGGTTATGTTAACTAGTTTTCAAATCAACTAGGTAACCTGTTTCCTTTTCATTCTTTTGACTAATATTTTTTGAGTATTTGCTAAGTACTATAAAATGTTTCAGGCATGTCTAACCTTTGACACTGAGGCACAATGATGTGATCTACTAAGTTCACACACAAGAACTATGAAGTCAACTTACAAAAAAAGACACAAAAATTTCATAATCTTTTAAATTAGTTAATGAGTTTGTATTGACCTTCACTCATAACTATCCTGAAGTGTATAAAGCCTGTAGGCCACAGGCTGGATGTACCTATTATGTGTGGAGATACACCCATTAATAAAAAGAGAAAGTTCCATTTTTTCATGGACCTTACTGGAGAACAATAGCTGTATAGCATTTCAAATAAGATGTTATACAAACAATATATGCATACATATATATGGTATAAGATGTATTAATAATTTGGGGCTATTAAGCTGCCTCAAAGGTAAATGCTTACCTCCAAGTCTTGAGCTTGATTTCAAGAACCCATATGGTGGAAGGAATGAACTGACTCCCACAAATTGTTCTCTGACCTCCCACTTTCTGCTATCACACATAAAAAAAAGGATAAATGGATGGATGGGTGGATGGATAGATAGTAGATACATATTATACTTAAAAATATGTATCAAAAAGTCTGAATACACTTTGAAAATAAGAGTGATTGGTACTACTGTCAAAGTAGATGTAGGATTTGTGGAAAAATTAGTCAAAGACAACTTCAAAGCTTTTGGCCTAAACAAAACAATATAGAATTTCTGTTCTTATACAAGACATATTATAAGGTAAGGGACTAGAAATTCAATTTGTGACAATTAGTTAAACATTTAAATTTAAATAGATGAGTCTGGATTTGAAGAGAAGTTGGGAATCCACATTTGGAATCCACCAAAGGTTAAAATGTATTTTAATCCATGAAACAGGTGAGATTGCCAGAAAAGTGAGTATAGACTAAGAAAAGATAACAACTTACGATCCGGAAGTACCTTGTAGTTTTTAGCTTAAGAAAAATTGTCAAAAGAGACTGAGAAAAGAGGGCCATTGAGCTAGAGAAGCAGCATGTCCTTAAAGCCAGTTGGTTTAGTCTAGCCCATATATGCTCTTAAACAAACTGCCTTAGACCAGGTTATTTATAAACAATAGGAATTCACTCTGAAGGGGCAGGGTACGCACATACATATGATGTGTGTCAGAAGACAACTCTGTGGAGTTAGTGCTCTCTTTCCATCTTTACATGGGTTCTAGGGCTCAAGCTCAGGCCACAAGGGCTGGATAGCAAATGCTTTTACCCACTAAGACATCTTGCCAGGGTATAGAAAGTCTAAGACTAAGATGCCAGCAGAATCAGCATGTGGTATGAGGTACTCTCTGCTTGCGTGATGGCACCTCTTACTCTGCATCTTCACATGGCACAAGTAGGGAGGAAAAGAGGTAGGCTATTTCCTACAACTCACAGATCTCATTATGAGGGCAAAACCTTCATTACCTAATCATCTCCTAAAGACCCCGTCTCTTGCCATTGGACAGATGGCTCAATAGTTAAATTCACTGGTTGTTCTTTCAAAGAACTGGGCTTCATTCCCAGCACTGCATGGCAGCTCACAACCATCTGTACTCCAGTCCCAGGTATCTGATGCTCTCTTCCATATCAGGCATGCAAGAAGTACACAGACATACATACATATAGGATAAAAAAAAACTATACACATAAAATTTGAAAAAAATAAAATAAAAGTTAAAACCCAGCTTATTAATATTGCAACTTTAAAAATTGGGGGATGCATTCATAATCCATCCCTATATAAACATGTAAGTCAAAACAGGAAAAGGGGTTGAGTCTAGAGCTCAATAGTAGGTCATCTATGTCACATATATAAGACCCTGGGGCAATGTCCCAGGAAAAAAGTGAGTGTATCAGATATTAATAAATAAGTCAGTCCTAAGATGGACAATTGTCTGTGAAGATCATTATTTACCTGAAAGGAGTAAGATTCTACAAAACAGTAGAGGACTCAACCCTGATAGAACAAGGCAATCAATGAAAGGCTGGATTGATGCACAAATATTCATAGCACCACTGTTCATAAACCAGGAAGTGTCCACCAAGTGACAAGTGTCTTCTTGCATAATGCAATCTATCAATATCATGAGATAATATTATCTCAAAAGTAGAAACAAAGTTTTGATGCATGCTAAAACATGAGTCAACCTCACAAGCATTGAATGAAAGAAGCTAAACACAAGAGGAAAGGTACCGTATGGTTACATTTACAGAAAATGTCCAGAAAAGACAAATCCATATAGATATAAAATAGATTAGTTGCCTAGAACTGATGAAAGGAAAAAAGTGGGGGTGTAGACAGTCATAATGAATAAGGTTTGTTTAGGGAATGATAGAAATGCCTGGAAGTGGTGGTGATGGTTATATAACATAACCAATGTACTGAAACATTAGTAGCTTGTACCCTTTAAAACACTAAATTTTATGGTATGTGAATTATCTCTCAATAATAATAAAAAAAAGAAAATAGGAGGAGAGAGATTGGACACAGTAGATAAAGAATTACTTTGAGAAGCTTTGTAATAAGGAATAGAGAAATTAGGGCTGGTGTCGGGGGAGAAAAATGGAGTCAACAGAAGGGATTTTTGTTGTTCATTTTTTTGTTTGATTTTGAGTTTTGGTTTGAGACAGGGTCTCACTATGTAGCCTTGGCTGGCCTGAAATTCACTATGTAGACCAGGCTACCCTTGAATTTATAGAAGATTTTAGTGAAATATATTTGCTTAGTAATGGAAAAGGTACAGTATAGAGATCAAAATTCATGATGCCCAATAGAGAAGAGAGTGTTACTGAAAGATCAATTTGTATACTAGCTTTCTGCTGTTGGCACCTTGAAGCAGAGACAACGTGGTGGTAAGCAGTATCCTCCAGACCTGTCACCAGGACTCAGCCTGCAATCAGCAAAGTGGGAGCTACTAACATCATTGTGGCATAACCAATATTGAGACTCTAAGGAATAAGAAACACAAGCATCCACAAGGGAGTGCCCTTGGAATTTTATGGTCACAAAGAAAAGTTAGCAGTCATCTTATAAACGATAGAGTCCCAGAATAAGGAAGTAACTTGCCCACTCAGATTGCTTGTTGGCTAGCTCTAGAGTCAGACTTACTCTTTCTGTTCTACAACTACCACAATGAGTTCCATACAAGAGTAACTATTTGAGACTACAAGAATGATAACACAGAATGTGGAGAGTTAAAACAGGAAGTGAATATGAGAACATTAGATAAAAAGGAAGGCTATTCTTTCCCCTATCTCCTAACTCCAGTAAGAAATATGCTGAACTGGTTAAGAACAAATTACGTGTGTTGAGACACGATACCTCTTCCTTTTGAAGCTATTTGCTCTCGGGCTGTACAGCAGTCCCTAGTAAACCACAGCCCCTATCCTATCTTTCCTGGCCATGTAAGAATGCATGACTTTCTTGCCCTAATAATATGCATAAGTAGCCACCTACCATCTGCTTGTTTCACTTATATCCTTTAACCCAGTCCTGGATATTCCCACAAAATGGTCCTTGTCCGTCTGAAGTTTGAGAATACAGAATTGGAGCCTCTAGCTCAATCAGGGTCAGAAGAAGGCTAAGCATGATAGAAGCTGAAAGGCTCTCCTAAAACTTCAAGTATTTCTGTAAAGTGAGAGAGTGGCTTCTTTCTCTGGCTAAAGGGGACAAATTGTTTTCCAAGTTAAAACCAGAACTCTGTTGTGAGATGAGATGACAGTGAAGCAAAGTTTGTCAAGATGGAGACCTGCTGTGTAGAAAGACCCATGAGAGTAATCTGTTCAGCTTTTGATTATCTGCAGCTATTGAGAGAAAAACTGACACCGGCGACCCTGAACAGTGGGTAGTGCAGTCTCTGTGCAGCAGGAATATAGGGCTTTTATTGTGTGATGAGATATTGTTTAAATAGATTGTTGATTTTCATAATTGTTTGATTTGGATCAAGATCAAAATTACACACCCCAAGTATTAGTACTTGAAGGTTCACTGCCCACAAGCACCCTAAGTGTCAGAGTGGGAGGATGGGGGTGGGGCAGGCATGAGAAGCTATCCACAGAGAAATGGCTAACAAGGAGGTGACTGTCAACATAAGAATAATACTAGAACAAGCAGAAATGCATTCTGTCCTGACAAGCTAATGGACCCCTAATTGTAATTGACCCGATCACACTGGAGATCCAAGGGAAAGACCTTGCTCCTCCCATAAGGGGCAACTCCTCCTCACCCTTGGAACTGAAATAGTAACCAGGATGCTTTCGCTTATTTTTCTGGCATTTTCCTGGCAAAAAATTCTTCTGCTACATTAAATAGAGAAAGCCCCAGGCTGAGGCAAGAGAATCGGTTGTGTCTGCTGTCAGGCTGAGCAGAGTTAACTGTTCCTCATTCCCTCTTGCCCTTTCTAGGAAGTCCTTGCACTTGGGAGGAAGACTTCTGTATTTCCATGTGTTATTGATCTTTAGGTCCTCCGCATTCTCCATTTCTAGACACTGTTAGTTCATTTCTTTCCACACAAAAAAGCCACTTAGTGACAAGTGAGAAAAGCTTTCATAATATTTCTCAAGACTTTCTAGACTATTGTTTAAATGCTGAGTCTTGCTACGGGTGGCTAATGAGGGATCACCCTTTTGCCCAGATAAGATTATAATGGAGCAAAGCACATAAGCCATAGCTTCATGCAGAAAGTTTCACTCAATAGTCATCCCTTCAAATACTTGAAATGGGCTGGAGAGATGGCTCATCCATTCACTGCTAAGGCTCATAAACCAAACATATGCAAGATTCTAGTGTCTTCTATAGTTATGGGATCTAAAAGAAACTAAGGTGCTATAAGGTGTAGCACTTACCTCCAGGCAAGTAAATGAATACAATTTAATAAAAGTAGGACTAAGGATGTAATTAAATTGGTGGAATGCTTACATAAGATGTATAGGGCCAGGCATTCTGTCCTTCACCCATCAAACCACCATCTCATGTGCCTAAAAGGTTCTAATCCAGTCTTGGCTACATGAGACTCTTTATCAAAAATAAAATTAAAACCAACACCCATGTAAACAAGAATATATAAAATGGACTTCATGATCTTCCTCTCTTATGCTCAGCCCAGCAGGAACTGACCTCTGCCTTTATTGGGCTTCTGTAGTTCTTTTACATATGCACTAGCAATATCCTGTGACTAAAAAGATTTTTGTGCAGGTCTCATCTGCCCTACTAGAGACTGTGGGTTTCAGGAAACACTGTATTCCCAGGACCTATAGCACATGACTCTATTAGCTGAACGAAAGTCAAATAAGAACAGAAGGACATTGTGGACTTGGAAGTGCATAATAAAAAGCAAACTACTATTGCTGGTGAGAAGGATGGAATCTACTATTTCCTAAAGAAAAAAAAAAAGAATGCTTATTAGATTGGTCAATTTTGACCTGAGGGAATATAGAGGTCTGACTTCTTTGTCCTTCCTTTTAAAAATATAAATAATGAATCACACATTTATTAATCTGAGTATTTTCTTGTAAGCAAAGGTAGGGAAGCTTCCAGTTTCTATTCAGTGCAGTTTAGAACTGGCTTAAATGCTCCTCAGGGGAAAGATCTCACTATCCTTTATGAGAAAAGATTAGACCAAATATATTTTTAATAATGTATAAATATAACTTCCCCCAACTAAAGTATATCCCCTCAAGGATAATGAATCCTAGGAGCTGAAGAGATGGCTCAGCGGTTAAGAGCACTGGCTCTAGAGGATCCAGGTTCAATTTCCAGCAACTATAGGCTCAAAACTGCCTATCACTCCAGTTCCAGGGATACCATCTTCTGGCCTTCATGAACACTAGGCATTCAATTGATACACAGACATACATACTGGAAAACCACCCATATACATCAATTTTAATTCAGTAAGTAAGTAAGTAATTACTTTAAAAAGAATGAACTTCCTTCATATGCTCTACTAGAGCACATACATGTGAGCATGAATATACACATACACACACATGAATATACACATACAGTCTATCACAGTGCTGAACTAAAGATTAAGTGTTCAATACTACTGCATTCCTTCCCTGTAAGAACACTGCAAAATCATTCTAGGAGTGAACAATATGAACAAATCTCCTCTTCCCAAACTCACTTCTAATGAATAGGAAGGCAATACTCATTGCCTAATGGCACATTACCCTTGGCAGAAGTTTTGTGCCTGGTTAAGTGAGCTCTCTACACTGCCTGGAGAAAGGAGGGGGTCATTCCCATGTTGTGGCCTGAGGGGATCAGTTGAAGCATATTGGCTTGTACTGTCTGCACCAAAGGATTCAAGCTCCAAAGGGAAAAACACGACATGAGAGAATTTTGATTAAACTTGTTTCTTTGACATTCAGCCTGGAAAGATGCATTCCCCAGTGATGGGAGTTGGGGAAGGGGGAGTGGGGGGACTCAAGCAAGCCCTAAGAAATCAAAGGCTCTCTTTCTTTCTTGTCCACTTTGAGCAATCTTTCCAAACTTGAGGGAATTACCCACTGATGTTTATATCTGCCTGTAGCTCTTCCTTTGGTAATGACCCCACAGAAAAGAAGTAGGCCTCTTTTGTTTTGATCCAGAGCCATATAAATGATTGAGCACATGAGAGACACCACACTGCAAATATTACCAAATGTAACTGCTTTTGACTGGGAACAGCAGAATTTGGCTGTATAAGAATGTTGACGGCTGGAGTTGTATGATCAAGCTCCATACACTTTGTAATAAGAATGCCTGCCCAGCCGCAGAGAGGAAATGAGGCAAGATGACTTTTCTAGCCACTCAGAGACTAGACAAGCCTGTGGGAGAGGTTACTTTATTCTCTCAACCATTGCCTCCCTTATGAGAAAAGGGCCAAGCAGCAGCCTCCCACCTAAATCTATCTGAGTAACACTAGTCTTATCCAAAACTAGCTTCCCATTCCCAGTGCACTTCTGTGGACTTGGGAAGCAGTGGTAGGAACAGAGTATCTGGGACTGTGCTTGTGATGTTGAGAAGAAACAGGAAAATGCATCTCAGGCAGAAAGTATATGGCTCATACAGATACTAACTAGATTGCTTAGCAAACCAAATTTGTCTCCAAGCCTTTACTGTGGCTCATCAGAACTTTGGACTCTGGCATGTATGTGTGTAAATGGCTCTCAGTGGCATTGGAACTTGTCTTTCTCTCACAAAGGGACATGACCACTTAACTCTTGCCTATGGAGTGTTGTTGAAACTCAAGGAGAGGGCTCCTGCTCCAGATTCAACTCCAATAGAGCAAATAAAATACAACCCAAGTCTGTATGGCTGGGAGAAAAAAAATAGTTGTCCTCAAAATGGAAAATCAGTTGACACTTTTACCTACTACATTTCAGGGCCAATGTCCTGCGGGAATGAAGAACAGTGGCAGCATTGGTTAAGATTTGAGGCAAGCCTGGAGAATCCAGGAAAGGAAAGCAATGAGGCAGAGTTGCCCAGTCTGAATGGGGATCAGGACTGCTGCATAATCCAAGCTGCTACAGTGGCACACTCTCTACTGGGGAAAGCGTGCAGCAGCTGCCCTCTATCTGCACATTGGAAACATTTCCTATAGGGAGCAGCAGGTTGATTGCTTTTGACTACAAAAGCTGGACATTGTTTTCATCCATCCTCTGAAAGGACCACCCAACAGACAAAGGCTGGGGCTGTGCCTATAACTGAACCTATACTTCCCCATACCCTTACCCCTACCCCTAAAACTAACACTAACGCTAACATTAACACTAACACACAGCCTTTCTGTGCTGTCTTCTGAATGGAGGCTTGCTGCTTACAGGTGCAGAGCCCCAGAGCAGGCTGTGAGCAAACAGGCTGGGCAAAAGCAGGATTTTGCCATTAACCACAGGCACAAATAGCAGTGCTGACAATGAGTCCTTCCTGCACAATAACAGCACATCAAGCATTTTGAGTGAAGCCCATTTAAAAAAACAAAAAAGAAAGCCCAATTAAGCAACATAACAGTTGGAGTGAAGTGTCTGTGATGTCAAATGACCAATTTGTCTGATTCTCTGCGAATGCACACACAGCCATTTTACCTGATAATCTATGTGTGCCCATAGCTACAACATGTACATAGGAAATTGAACTTGAAACAGTATTGTATATACACTCAAGGGCAGCTCCCTCTTCTAAAACACAGCCTAGCCAAAAGTTGGTCTAGATTTTAAAATTTCAGCAACTACTTAGGGCTGAGGTCCTTAAAACCTGATGGAATAGCACTGAATGACGCCTCCCATTTCATGGAAAGGAGAGTGGGAGAGAGCCAGGCTCCCCACTGAGTCTTTGCTGTATCCTGTTCACTTGGGGTAAAAAAAAAAAAGAATATAATTGTTTAACATTTTAAAAGCAAATAAAAGTGCTTAAATATTTTGCAATTTGCAACTTGAAAAGGAAACAGTAATGGGTTTCCAAGTGTGTGTCTTTACTTTTAATGAACTGTTTATTTTTCATGGTTCCATTGGCAATAAAAGACCAACTCCACATCAAAAGCCTTCAGGGAGGCAGTTTCCATTTGGAGGACAGTGAGATTGGCAATAATTTTGATTTTTTTTTTAAAAAAGTAAACCCACTAGACTATATTTCCAGATATGGGTTATTGCCTATTATCCCAGGTAATTATTATTTTTGTGTGTCTTTCTTATAGAGGCAAATTACAAAACATTTATACACTATACTCCAGAAAGATAAAGGAATTTAAGTGATACCAAGATCAAGGGCCTCCAGAATGTTTTAATGAACATGTTTCCATTATCCTCTGTGCTTGTTCATTTTGTTGGAAGAATGATTCATTCATTTCAAATTTGGCAACTTAAACAGCAGCAAATGATAATTTTCCCATCACAATGCAAAGTCAGTTTATTGGCCTGCTCAGGCTTTGAAGGTCCTTTCGTGGCTCCTTTTTCTTTGACAACAGCACCCTCTGCTGGTTTTCATATTTCATCACTGGTAGTGGATCGACCGAAATTGCAGAGGCTTCCCTGGAACATTGCACACAGCAGGACGTGATTCATAAATCAGGTTTCCATCCTGGTGATTCATTACCAGATATATATTTTTTCTGTAAAACAGCACAGCTCAAGGAAGTCATCAGGAATTCAGAAGCTTCAAAAACTACCTTCTTTTGATTAATCATCCCTCTGACCTTTTTCTTCTTATTCAACAAGGTTAATAATATTTGTTATCACTCAAAGTAAAGCTGTATTAGCTTCCAAACGATTTTTGCCGTGCAAAGGCAGTTGTCACTGCCAAGAGGCTTCGGAGTTGACGTTTGTTATGTTCCTCAGGTATGACCCCGAGGGACATCTGACCAATGCAACTTTTCCTACTGGAGAGGTCAGCAGCTTCCACAGTGACCTGGAGAAGCTGACAAAAGTGGCACTAGACACTTCCAACCGTGAAAATGTCCTCATGTCAACCAACTTGACAGCAACCAGTACTATCTACATTTTAAAACAAGGTAAATGATCTTCAGAACTCCACCTGCTTTAAGGTCTCTGGTCAAACGTAGGCTCTCTATTAAGGAACTAAATTTCCCTCTGATTAAGAAGATGGGTTCTCCCTTCCACTTTCTAACTGGAACACGGACAAATTCAGACTTTTCACAAGTTCACATATCCACTCTGGGCCCCAATCTCTGTGGGAGTAATTAGGTTAAGTCCTGCCAAGTCTGATCTCCCATCAAGTCATTTCCCAACACCCAGCCATTTGTAAAGCTCTTTTAGGGTTTCCTACGTTGGAGGACAATAATAGAATCTGTGCCCCATCTGAGCTTAGCATTCTAGATCAGATCTGACATGGGTGAATACAAAGGACAAATTAGGCAATGCTCCAGGGAAGCATAGAATATGTGAGAATTAAAAACACGAAAAGAGGAGGGGAGAAGGAATTGAAGAAAAATACAATCTCGAAGGAATGTGTTAGAAGCTACAGAGGAAGTGGACAAAGAAATAGGTTTTTTTCTATCTAGGCATTAGGACTCACTGTGTTGCTAGGCCGTGGAGCAACTCACTCCAAAATGAGTAAAATCAACTTCCAGTGGCTAGGATGCCGTCTGCAGGTGGCAGGATGCTGAGCTGAGTTTCATCCTCTTTTCATTCGAGCTCCTAGCATATCAAACTAAGATATCACATTCAACAAGTCAGAGAGGGAGTCTGTGGGGACATGCTTTTAAAAGAGAACCAACAATCAGAGGGAGAGAGAGAGAGAGAGAGAGAGAGAGAGAGAGAGAGAGAGTAGCCTGCAGTGTGACACAGCAGTATTTTATCCTGTTCACAAGATATACCCCAGCTGTGAAAATAACAGGACCCAAATGGGTAAGGAATGTATATGTCAGAGTGGGGGGTCTAGCTTAAAGTGCAGCTAGGCCCCCGATGCCCCATCTGCTCAGCCTTAAAATGTCTCCTGGAGCTCAACTTTACCCGCCCTCCTCCTCCTCCTCCTCCTCCTCCTCCTCCTCCTCTCCTCCTCCTCCTCCTCCTCTTTCTCCTCCCTCCCCTCTCCTTTGCTCATCTGTCTACAGAAAATACTCAAAGTACCTATCGGGTGAGTCCAGACGGTTCACTACGTGTCACCTTTGCCAGTGGGATGGAGATCAACCTCAGCTCGGAGCCCCACATCCTGGCAGGGGCTGTCAACCCCACTCTGGGCAAATGTAACATTTCATTGCCTGGAGAGCACAATGCAAACCTCATTGAGTGGAGACAGAGAAAGGAGCAAAACAAAGGCAACGTTTCAGCTTTTGAGAGAAGACTGAGGGTGAGTAAAGCCTTCCCTTTTTAACAAAGGACAAAAGTTGATGGATTCCCTTAGAAAATGAAGAGCCTTCCTAGGCTGAAGTCTCACTTCTCCAAAGCTTTTCCAGGTGACTGGCTAGCTTGTGTGATACACTAATTCAAGAGAGAGTGCTAATGGCTGATAATGGTTCAGTATCCTTAAATGTGCGTTCTAATAGGAGCTTTCTTTGTCATTAGCCAGCTAAAGTACTCTAATCATAGCAATTTCAGGCATCAAGAAAGTCTAGGGCTGTAGAAATATGTTTAGTCAAGGAGCCCTTGAGTACCCATCCCAAGCTGCCTTGGAGATGCTTATTAGATTCCCCAAGTTACCCAGGTTCTCACTTTTGGGTGGAGAGAAAAGGATGTAAGACACAAGGCACCATTGCACAAAGGCAACATGGGAGGGCAAAGTCGATAGGCAATCCCATTGTATATACATCGCAGAGCCATGGGAACAAAGAACCGGATGGAGACTGAGATCAGTGCTCAAAGGAGCTCATCTGAGGGAACTGAAAGCTTTTGGGAGTTCTCAAGTCTTTACCAAAAACAGTTCCTTACAGTTAAGCAGAGAGCTCTGTCAGAAGCACTGTCCTGCAGTGCAGGAAGCTTGCAAACACCATAACACCCTCTCTACCTGTCCCTTCTTGAACATTAACCGATGTATTGGCAACTTGACTAGCATTAGAACAACTGCCAGTCTGCAGGAAGTATTCATTATTGAGGCCAGGCCTCAGAACATCTGCATCACACCCAGGATATAGAAAATGCTTGTATTCTTTTTACTCACTGTAAAAGAACTATGGTGAATTGAATGCTGTAGAAATACAACCACCAACCATCCATCATGCTGCAGAGAGAAGTAGTAAACCAACCAGTCACGTGTCTTGATGCAGGAAAGTTCTTCTACAAGTGTGCTTACTTTTTTAACCAGCGCTATTGATGGCACATAAAAACAGCCTTTAGTAGCTGGCTTTTTTTTTTTTTTTTTAATAACAGCTACTGTAGTTGTCCAGTTGAAGAAGTCAATTTGTATGTTTCAGTTCTATTGATTAGTCTGTAATAGAACATTTGCCAGATAGGCCCCTAAATTAAGAAGTGAATCCAGTCAAATACGTAAAGCTCTAGATGTGTATGAAACTCAGCATTTATGTCTGAGTTCTTCAAGAAATGCAGTTGCTGCATAGAAATTTGAACGGGAAAGTCAAGTGATCTGACCCTGATAAACAGTTTTATACCTTGTTTTAAAATGATGCTTTGTCACAGTGGTTTGTGTTTGGTTTTGAGACCATGTCCCTTTCTGTATCCCAGTAAGTGCTCACATTGATAGCTGTCCTGCCATAACCTGAATACTAGGATTAAAGACATTTCTGTGAAGTGAAAATGTAGTGCTATGCCAAAGAAAGAAGTCTCTATAAATAGCTTATCATCCTAATGGCTAATCACAGACAAATTGATCTTTAGTTCCTCCCCAGCTTATGGACTTATTAAAATAGTATGAACCTAATCAAATAGAGTATAACCTTGGGGATTTTTCATTCTTTGGGGTAACCCATTCTTTACTACTATGTGACCTAGGATATTCTAGGGTGGCTCACTCTGTATTCTCCCCTGCAGATTCAGATAATAGAAATTGTCAACCAGAATTTGTACCTTATAACCCAAAGTTTTCTTACTTTTGAAAAGCTAGTAGCCATAAAACCCTGAGGATCAGTTTAGTACTGGAAACAAACTGGTTTAGTAAGTGCTAATTATAAGTTGACCCACATTTGCAACAAACTCCAGGCCTTTTTACTCTATGTAACTTCAAGTGTACTCCCTGAGGTTTTGGAAATGAAGGATTGGGCCCCCTTATTGGCTAGGTGCTGTGACTGTGCAGGTCCCTAGAAATCTAATAACTGTCTTTTACATAGATTTAGTGCCTCAGGGTTAACAAAATGCTCTCATCGCCAGAATTTTATTTGACCACCACAGCCATCAATTGTTGTTATTCCCAATTTACAGAGAAAGACACCAAGGCTCAGAGAGGTCAACTGATTTGCCCAAAGTCAAACAGCTATTACAGCTCAGTGCCAGAGCTGAGATGCAGGTATTCCCTGGTATGGCACTGTTTCCACTGCAGCATGCTGTGCTGCCTTGTTCTTTAAAATAATTAATCTATAAATCATTGCCCCACTCAGTACAGGCACCTTGGCAGAGCCTGACTCCTCATTTCAATGCTGACAAAAAGAGACAAATAATCGACTCTAATGTACTGGCAAGTGTGGGTGGTTCAGGACAACTGGCTGGCCTCCAGGCAAAGAAAGCATGAAGGAGATAAAAGGAGAAGAGAGGCTGTTTAACCGGTTAACGCTCACCTTCCCTCCCCATTCACAGGATTCGGTACCTTGATGCCTTGGTTTCCCCCGTGCCAAGCAGGGAATGGAATGCCTAGTGGGATAAAGGGGTTTCCAAAGGGCAGGTGGAGATTAAGTTGGACAAAGCAATTAGTCTTTGCCCATTGATATTCTTAGTTCCAAGAAGATCAGCCTTCACTTCTGGCAGGTTTTCAAGCAAACAGCTGATGACAATGTTCTCATTTTCTGGCTAAATACACAGTGAGCCATTTGTAAGGACACTTGTAAAGAACGGGGGTCCCTGATGCTTTCCAGTTCCAAGGTGCCATGACTGGATCACTCATTTCTTCTGAAAACTCTGCTGCTCCAGAACATGGACGAGGTTCACATAGTCAGGATACAGGCTAGCAAGGATAGAGAGACCCTTGCCATGCTTCATTTAAAGGGCCATTTGGTAAGATGATGGACATCCCATGTTCCAAAATCTACGTATCATAGCCCCAGACTTCCCAGATGGAAAGAAAATTGGGAGAAACACATCTTTTTAATTTTTTTCAAAAAAAAAATGAATACAAGAATTAGTTTCCTCCCAAGATCACCGGGATTTCTTCCCCACTCACACAAAGTCAAGGTGAGGGAAGCAAGTTGTTGGGAAACATCATGTGCAGGCCACCCAGGCCAGGGGTCTGTTAGCTCTGCATCCCTCACAGGCATAATTAAGTGAAATAAATCACATGAATATCCTTAAATTTCATTTATTTTTTTAAAAAAATCTATTTCCCCTAACTTGAGTTGTGTCTATACCATGAGTAAAATACTTCTGCTTCCAATCTATGTATCTTTTTGTCTGCTGTATCCATCTGTCCCAGAAATATATTTCCCTGAACAATAGAGGAATTAGAGTATAGATAACAATAGAGGGAATTGTCAAAAGAATTGGACATTCGCCAAAAGCAAACTGCTTTAGGAGCTACAACCACATTGCCCCTTGCTGTGTCTCTGGGTAGCCGTGTCATAATGAAACTTACCCTAGTATTGGATCCCAGAGTCCTTTATAAGATTTTCAGGGAGTGAGCAGCAAAATCCAGGAACTACAGCCTACTCTATCTTCTTTAGAGAAATAGATAATTGAAAAAGCATTTAAAACAAACTCAAAGACTCAAATAGAATACTAATACCATCACAGGTGATTTTTCCTCTGTTTAAAAACAACTGAAAAGAGTACAGGTTGTGTGTGTGTGTGTGTGTGTGTGTGTGTGCTTGTGTATGTGGAGACAGACAGACTTATTCTCTTGTGTTATTCTCAGAAGTCATCTACCTTGGTTTTTTGAGATGCAGTCTCTTACTGAGACCTAGAGTTCACCAATTTGGCTGGACTTGCTAGATCGCCAGCAGAAGGGAACTTCCTGTTTCCATTTCCCTAGCCCTAAAATTGTAAGTGCACACTACTGTGCCTGGCTTTTCTTACATGGGTGCTAGGAATCGAACTCATGTCCTTCTGCTTATACAGCAGGCAATTTACTATCTTCTACCCTCAGAGTATGATGTTTAAGTACAAATGATTTTTAAATTCACATGTGATCTGAAATCACAAAGGGACAAACATTCTTGCTAAAACACAGGGTCTGAAGCTGGCAATTAGTGGAGAATTGGAGAGTAAGCCAAAGTGTACTAGAATTCACTTCTATTTTCAGAAACAGCCTGACAGGGCCGTCAGCTGTAGAGTTTAAGTTCTCATTCCTCTCCCTTTTGACTTCCTTCTTTTTGAGAAAAGTTATATAATAAGCAGTTTAGATGAGCATGGGGTTCCCAATGGAGAGATAGAGTGAAGGCAGAAGGAGTTGAGAGGATTCGCAACACCATGAGGAAAGCAACAATCCCAACCAACCAGAGCCCCCAGGGTCTAAACCACCAGCCTGGGAGCGCTTAGGGAGGGACCCATGGCTCCAGTTATATATGCAAGGGAGCTATATATAAGTGGGAGAAGAGATCCTTGGTCCCATGAAGGCTGGACGTCGTGGGGGGGGGGAATACTCGAGGGTGGGGAGGTGAGGTACAGGGAGAGTGGGTGGGGGTACACCAATGTGGAGGCAGGAGGAGGGGGGAAGGGATAGTGAGTTCCTGGGAGGGAGGGGGGGAAATGGGGTAAGGAGAGAACATCTGAAATGTAAAAAAAAAAATTCCAATAAAAAATTTCCAATAAAAAAAAAAAGAAGAGCGTTTAGAGGTATATTAATCCGCTTTAAACATGTATCTATAGTCTTCAGTGTTTCTGCCCCCAATACCAAGAAGTAATCTGGAGATAGAAAATGTCAGGCACCAAAACTGATAGATGGTGTTGTGTTTTGGAATGAGGGTTTTCTTGGAGTCTTCAAATCATATAAAAACTACTGTTTCTTGGTCTTGAAATAGCCTTACTAAAATAATTGGGATGAAAGTATTATTTCACATGTGATTTAACGTATGTACAAGCATTAATTAATTTCTATGATTTTTAAATATGTGTTACAAGACTACCCAGACCAAGTAATCAACAGGAAAGTACTTAAGAACAAGTTAGAGTAAAAGGTATTCATGTTAAAGGATATGATTGAGTTCAGGTGAGAAGTGTGAGATTGGGAGAAAGAATTGGCATGCAGTGATTTTAAAATTTTCTATCTATAAGTGAGGCATATGCGCTATGCAGTCTCTATTAGTAGTGGTAATATTACCATAAACCATAATGACAATAGCATTTGAAGGGGCCTTACTAAGTATATAACCATATGTTAACTTATTCAGTATTCATAACATCTCATCAGATGGGGGTTTTAGTAATTCCATTTTACAGATTTCAGGATTTGAACTCAGGAAGGCTGGCTCAATAAATCTGAGAATCTCCTAATATCTCTTCTATTACTAACATTTTGTGAAATGTCAATATAGAGAAAGTATCTTGAGAACAAAACTATAAAACAGAAAAATGGAATTGTAAATGGCTATCCCAGGCTAATACTACCTCTGAAGACATGCAATTTCATTTATAAGCAACTCTGAAATAAAAGCAGCCTGAGTACCTTTTAATTGTTAAACTGGAGATATCAGGAAAACATAAAATCTGTTGAATTAATGTACTGATTGATCTTTAAAAGTCCAATACTAATTACCTTAAAACTAGTGAGAGTAGACTAGCATGGGCTACTTTAAAATCAGCTTTGAGCTTTCTGCCCATTCATTGACTTCATAAAAATGCAATGCAGTACAACTTTCAAACTTTGATGCTGTTTGGCCTGTCTCTTATTCACCTTCTGTCTTCAGCAAAATTTAACACGTAATTAGGTTGTACTATGACCTGAAATGCTAGATAGTCTCCTTGACAGCCTTCTCCTCCTTACAGAGGAAAGAAAATCAACTGCCATGATTGAAGTCCGGGGTGTGTGTGTGTGTTTCCTTGTGTGTGTGTTCTTGTGTGTGTATGTGTCTGTGTGTATGTGTCATCAGTTAAAATAAAAAATTTCCTTTTTGTAGAGCACAGCTATTAAACATCTCCTGTTGTCCATAGATCAATCTAATACAGCAGTAACTTACTATATGAATCAGTTTAATATGAAGGGTTGAAGTTTTCTCTTAGCTAATTAAAACAGAAACGCTTGAGAAAAGGCAGGATGTAGTCACAGAGGACAGCTGCCTCTGGAGGCCCCTCCTCCAGCCATCCACACACTCAGAACCTTTCAGTTCTGCTGGCACTCGTGTTCCACAGCTCACCAGAGTGCATTCTCCTTCCTTTCTCTCTAATTCAACTGTAAACAAAAATTATATCCCTCTCCTTAGTATAGTTTGGAAAGGAAAGCCCTAATGGAAACCAGAGGACCCATGCAACAATGCACATCTCCTCTATTGAAAAACTAAGTATGCTCGTCTTTCTTACTACAAAATACTGTTTAACTGCCAAATTCAAAGGTCTCATTCATTGTATAACTGTCCAAAAAGTCCCCTTTATAACTTGAAACTATTCTCACTCTCTCTTTTTCAGGAGAGGGATCAGTATAGATTGCCTGGAAATACAATAGAACTAAGGAGTGTTGGCCCATGCTTGGATCAAGAACTGTTGTCTTAGAGAAGAGCAAGCATGTGTATGAATATGGATTTTTCCAACCTTACCCATGACCTGAACAGTCAGTGGCATTTAGCCTAGTTCTAATGCCCATCTTAGAGGCTGGCAGCACATAGGTACTCTGGACAGAGGTTAAGAAGGCTCACCTGAAAGCAATTATCTTGTAGCTTTCTTGTATGTGCTCTCCACAGAGAATGAATAGAGGAAAGCTGTGGCATCTTTGATTATTTCATCCCTTTTGGTCCTTGCTGAATTTTAACTTCCAAACCCAACTTTGAAATAAGTGTTCCAGGAGCATTTGACTAGCAGCATTAGAATATCAGAATGCTTTATTTTGAAGCAGAGATACCCTGGTGTACGAGTCCCAACAGGCAGAGAGAAAGGGCATTAGATGGAATCCTCCTATGCTGACTTTGTGGTGGACTTCGCTTATAGAGACATAGTGACTTTATTAAGAAATGTGTTCTTCAGTAGTAAATTTCATCTCTCAGACAAATAAAACCATAAATTTAGTTGGACCGAAAATCGCTTGTTACTTTGGCTCTTTAACTATCATTATAACATAAATTGTAATAGTTACAACTATCTCTGGGAGTACATAGGTATTTTGCAGGTGGTATAAATAAACGGTATTACAGTTGGAGATATGTGACTGTAAAACCACAGGAAAGGTAGTTGAAAAAACAACACCTGGTTTCCTATAAGCGTCCAAGAAGCCCAAGTGTCACAAGACACTATGTGCCTTTCCAGCACCTTTTAGGTGATCACAGCAGACTAGTGTACATTTTTGCAATACCACACTGCACACATTTGCTGCACACAGTTCAAAAACCCCAGAAGTCCCAAATCTGTCCCTGTGGTAGCTGAATTAAACCTACCCTCTGAGACCAAGAGCAGGTCTACAAAAGAATAATTTGAATAATTACTAGTCTTCTGACTAGAATTCATGACATGGAATGTTTTTGGTCCTTTTTTGCAGAAGTTTGAAATTAAAGCCTTGGCTAAGTGATGATTAAACAGAGACCAAAGCATGTTTTAAAAGACCAGCTTCCACATTCCTGTAGAAAAACTGTCAAATAGCATGGACAGGCAATTCGTGGAAGACATGCATATGGTCAATAATTTAAAAAATTCAACCTCATTCTCATTATCAATCAAATAGATGCAAATTTCATAGTAAAGTACCATTTTCTCAATCTCACATCCGGAAAACTACTAACAATATTGCTGAGGATAAGACAAGATAGGTCTTCCACTACTAATCAAGTGGAATATGAATCTTGGGCAACCTTGGGCGCAATTCAGCGACCTCTCAAATCACATCTGGAGTCTTTTAATACATGCTTGTAATTTAATACAATATTTTTTTATTAAGATGCATGTTATAGAAATATATATTGACAAAAATGTTCAACAAATCATAAGGTGCAAAAGGAAATGAAAATCAGAATGTTAATGTTCAGCTATGGAGAGAATGAACTCACAGGTATTTATCATGTAGGTAAAATATTATGCAACCACTGAAAGCCATATATCAAGAATACATATTAATGTGGAAATAGTGGCAATAAAACATTGGCTGAAAAAGGAGGGCACAAGGCTAAGTGCCATCCTAGTTGTATATATTTAAATGTATGAAAAAATATGTCCCTCAGAGTAAGAGAAATGAGAGGAAATACAGTAAGAATGAATAGAAATTCTCCTTAGATGGTGGAATTTCAGATCATGATTTCTTCTATACGTTTCTATATTTTCCATCGTAGGGAAGTTTTGAAATAAAAACTCCTTTGATGCTAATGGAATATGGATGAAGTTAATTTTTAAGAATCAATGTATAGCAAGTTACTGAGAAAGGAAAGACAAGATTCAGATATAGAAGTGGGGACTTTGTAGTCATTAATGCCACTAAGATAAAAAGTCTATCTGGAGTTGAAACTTTGATTCCTGAGTACCATAGACGTTTCACAGTTGGCTTTCAAGAGGGTTCGGGCAAGAGGCAAAGGGATTCTTGACCACCAGGAGAGATGGCTCAGTGGTTAAGAGCACTTGGTCCTCTTGCTGAAGACCTGAGATCGATTCACAGCATTCATATGCCAGCTCACAACCATTTATCACTCCCGGACACTCAGATAGTTCACATTCATACACATAAAGTAGATAAGTGTAAAAACATATTCTTTTTAAGTTAACAAAGTTTAGTTGAATGAACTAATGGATCAAGTTTGCTCTGACTGTATTTAATAGACTCGAGCTCTAGTGTAAAATTTCTGTTGTTTTCTTTTTTGTTCATTTCTCATTAACCAGTCATTTGACATTCTGTATGGGAGCATGCTGACAAATCTTGCCCATATAAATGTTTCAAACCAAGCTGAAATTACCTTGGCATTTGGCACGTGGGCCTATTCACAGGCTAAACAAAATGAGAGAAATGATCATTATATGTGTATTTTTAAAATAATGGTTATTGTTCCTTTACAGTTTCCTAAGTTTACATGTTAGCAAGGCTTTGGTGTATAAAGTGATATCTCTTTCTATATCTATTAATGATAAATGTTGTATAAATACCACTCCCATTTCACAGACAGTAAAATTAAGCACCAGGAGGGGAAAAAATGACTGGTATGCAGGCCAGTAGCTGAGTCTCCTGAGTCCTATTCACTCTTACTTATACTTCTCAAACTCTTTCCTTTTTTATTCTTGCCTTCAACTCTGCCAGATACACTTGACCCTTCTCCACCCAAATCACATCATTTCCTCTGAAAGCTGGGTGAAGAGTATATTATGTCTCTGCCATTTTTCAACTTCATATGTCAATTAGTTCAAAGTAAAGTTATAGTTATAGTAAGGCAGAAGACCTACTAAAACTCACAGTTAATCAGACCAAACTAGCTAAAATTAAATCCATTTCAAAACTTCTTCCCAGAATTCTACCCTCCCTTATTTCAGAGATCCCCTTTTCTTCAGGGACTGAACTCTCTTAATGAAAACCACGAACTTGAAAAGAAGAGTTACCTTTTCCTAGAAACACACACAGACACACACACAGACACACAAACACACAGACACACAGTTTCAGTACTGTGTTTTCTGAATGACTATGCTATAATCAGCAACTCATAGCAGAAGTGATGACATGTCTGCCCAATCAATACTGCCATACCTAGATGAAAACTAGAAAACTGGGTCACTTGTCCAGTTGCTTTGATAAGCCACCAAGTCTTTTGACTTATGAGAGGCTCTGCCAGAGCCTGACAAATACAGAGGGGATGCTAGTAGCCAACCATTAGACAGAGCACAGGGTCCCCAATGGAGGAGTTAGGGGAAGGACTGAAGGAGCTGAAGAGGTTTGCAACCCCATAGAAGAACAACAATATCAACCAATCAGACCCCCCCAGAGATCCAGGGACTAAACCACTAACTAATAAGTTTTAATTCTTTTAGTAGGCTATTCTGCTCTCTGCATCTCTCAGGTGGACTTAACCAGATTGTATCAAAGCCAGGCACCACTAAGTGTTGTCATTGACAAAGTCCTAGTCAAGTTCCTTGACTAGACATTGATTTGAGTCAACTGTAAGGTTTCAAGGTGCCTGTGACCAGTACTTACCCAAAGTGTAGTTATTGTTTTTATTTTTTTTAACTTGAATCCAAACTTACTATCAATGCCCCCATGTTTACCTGCCAGCCTCACATGGAAATATGGTTGTGTGAGGTCCCCTCATTAGATACTCTGAGTTCCACTAGGATGTCAAGTTCATTGAGCCCATATGAACATGAAAAGTCCAAAGCAGTTTGAGATCCCTGTGTTCTTTTCCTTTTTCTTATTTACCACTTGATTAGTTACAAAGGGTGAAACGAGTCAGGAATCCCCATTCTAACTCATATCTAATTCACGTAAAAGATGATCATGTAATCATTGAAAACTGTGGTAGCTTACATGAGTCTTTAGTGGAGAAATACAATCATCAGCAAGATGATGAAGGTCAAGATTATACCAGGCACTTTGCCAGGAAGTAAAACATGGCCTTATCCCTCCATGACTGTACACTACGGTGAGGAAATAAAGATAACTGTTAGATGAAGAATATGAAACAATGAAGGATCAGTGGTGAGAAAGTCTCCATCCTTGGAGCATCCAGAAATGCCTCAGGATTAGGAATGCACTAGATGAAGAATCAAAGCAATACATAAAATAGATTTCATCTTTCTCTTGTGTAGGCCCATAACAGAAACCTACTTTCCATTGATTTTGATCATATGACACGCACTGGGAAGATCTATGATGACCACCGAAAATTCACCCTTCGAATTCTTTACGACCAGACTGGGCGACCTATTCTGTGGTCTCCTGTGAGCAGATATAATGAAGTGAACATCACATACTCGCCCTCAGGATTAGTCACATTTATTCAAAGAGGAACCTGGAATGAAAAGATGGAGTATGACCAGAGTGGAAAAATAATCTCAAGAACTTGGGCTGATGGGAAAATTTGGAGCTATACCTACTTAGAAAAGGTAAGTATATGGAAGGGAAAATGAATAAGAATATTGAAGGTGACCCTAAGTACCCAACTTTATGAGGACCTACAGGAGAAAAATCTATGTTCTCACTGCATAAAGAACAAAACTCCATCATGAACCTGTACAGATGGGCTGTTTTTCAGCTGAAAACATCCCCATCCCTACTCTCTGCCAAGTATTTTTTTTTCAAGCTGAAGTCTGGATAATGGCTTAGCTTTCTACTCATTTGAGCATATTTGCTCATCCCCTTGAAAAGGTGTCTGTATTATTATGAAAGCTCATACTGAGAGAAAATAGCTAGTAAATTCCAACACTCCTCTGTGTTAATGTATCTCAGCTCCGGTAAAAGGCCTCTTGCCCAACAAATAAGGATTTTTTTTTTCCTTACCACAGCCAGTGAAATTTTGTTGTACACATTTGAGGACTAATTCTCAAAAATAATTAGCCCGAGGGAATGCTGACAGGGAGTACTAATTGGTAGTAGTTTTTTTGTGTGTACTAAGTCTCCACCAGCATCCATAATGGGAGCTGATGTTCTCTGGAATAAAAGGATTATAATCCCACCACATGAATGAGTAGTGAAACATTAGCCCCTACACAGCAGAAAAATCTCCACTCATATCATTACCAGTAGACAAGAAGAACAATTAACCTTTATCTGCCATTGCCAAGTTTCTTTCCCCCTGGGTAATCAGTGTCTCTTAGAAGGGTCACAAGAGATTATGTCACACATGGCAAAAAGGGAACAATTTGTGTGCTTCTGATAAAACCCTCAAAGTTTGGTTTTCGAAAAGTGATGTGCCAGTGGCTCCTTGCCATCAAACAGCTAACTTCCTACTTCCCAGAGTCAGTTGTTGAAGCACTTCTCTCCTCGAGAATACCTAAGTGAGACAGCAAAGTTTGCTTGGGAGCAAAAGCAAGAGGTGGCAGTCCTCTGCTATAGCCTCCCAGGGTCCTTCCCTTAAGGGAAAGCTTTTAGACAGTGTAATCTGTATTCTGAGCAGGGGAAATCTGCATCTCACAGAGCAAATCTTTCGTCTTTTGAATTTCAACAAAGAACGACTGGGAAAATCCCGTGGCTAAGGGCTACATTGAATGCATGGAAACATTAATTGAATTCGAATTATTTGGTAGCATCTACACATAGTCAAGATGTCTCATAAGAAATTTACTAATAACTTTGATATATATGCACATTTTAAAAACATATATGTGTATATCTTTAAAAAATCATGCCACTAACCTAACAGTTTTTCTTTCCCAGCTCTTCTGTGTGAGTTGGAAAGTAGCCAACAGTCCTTAGGGCATGTAGGGGGTTATAGCCTCCAGAGCACTAGAGTGTGACCATCTAAGCTAATTGCCTGCAGACAGTAAGATCTCAGCCTCCCAAGACTCTCCCTTTTATGCCATCTATATAATAACAAAATATCTATTGAAAAGTTAAAATTCAACCCCGCATGCAGTTTTTTCTGACACCAGTGAGGAAATATGGTCTCTCTTTTCCAAAGTAACTGTTTATTTCGTCACATCTGCTTCGGGAATTACACAAAAGAAACTTCATATCAGCTCCTTTTTGTACAATAAAGTATTTAGTGGGCACCAGTTCCTTAAAACAAAACAACAGCAAAACAGCCCAACAGAGTACCACATACATGTATCCCCAGCCCTAACAAAGTGGAGGCAAAAGAATCACAAATCCTGTGACCCTTTCTCAAAAACAAACAAAAAGGGAACCTAGAATAATATGTTAAGAGAAATTTCAATGATTTCCAATTGTTTACAGACCAGTGAAACGAGATAAATCATTAGGCCTTTTACTTATTGTACCTTTATTTCCCGTGTAATTTATTTTTAACTAGAAGAATAACCACAAAAGTCCAGTCCTACAAAATACATAATTATGGAATGGTTTCCTACTTATAAAACGGTTGCATTCATGAGATTTCTAATCACGTCATCCATATTCTTGCCATAATTTCCTAATCCATTCTGAAATTGATTTTAGTAATATTATTATCGCCAGTGATAAATAACTAATTCACTGAACAAATGCAGGGCCTAAATGAAATAATTTAATATAAATCACAATAAACAGATAATTCAAAATAGCTGGCACTTCGACTGGATGGGAAATCAAGATAGGAGCAAACAGAAAAGAGAAAAGGAAGAAAATAAAACCATCTTTGAAATTTGGATTCAAAGAAAACTAGGGAACGAAGGTTGGATTTTTATGTGCTTTTTTAGGGCTTGCTGTTCTGTGACTCCTTCCACTCTTTCTAATCCTGTCTTTTAACATAGATTTTACTACCACATTCTTTCAATAGTACAGGGGATGGGTGAGGGTGCACATATTACTTCTCATAGTATACAGAATGTTCAATCTGTAAAATATATTTGTCTTTACCCCCAAATACGCTGGCATTACATTTGCAAAGCTCTTTGCTGTGCTGACACCATGATATATTAAAATCAGCATCGTACTTTTTTTAACCTTAGCATGCAACAGTTTCGTAAAAAAAGAAAAGAAAATAGTTTCACTTTCTCTAGAGTAGGTGAAAGTTACACATACCATTTTGTGAACAATGCTTTGTATTCATGAGGAAAAAAATTAGTATTTGGCTAATGGCTGTGGTTTCTTAAATAGTCTCTTCTCTATTAAGAAAATCAATTATTACTTCTTAGTTTTTCTCTCTGTAGTCATTAATTTTCTGCCTAGATTTATGACACTTCTCTAAGTTAATTATATTTTGAAGACCAGTACAACAAAGTTTGTATTATATCTGATGTAAATCTTTCAGTTTCCTAAAATCACTCTTACAAGCTCCATTTTTAAAGTGCCCTTAAATATATTTTATAATCATTTAATAAGAAGGTTTAGTTTTACGCATTTACACAAAATTGCCTATTTGGGCTTGTTTTCAAGGCTTACTGCAGAGACAGAACATCTTTGGCTTCAGTTCCCAGGTAGCCCCACACTGCCATCTGGTGATCATTTGAGTGTTATACCTTTTCAAATTTCTACTTTCGTTTCTAGTCTTGTTCGAATAAGTATACAGCCATGATTGTTCTCTTTTATTTCCTTTCACAGAGATTTCTTTTACAGTATAATAATCTATTTAAAAACCACAAGCCTCCCACTCTATTATTCTCACTAATAAGGAATAGCTTTTTATCCTGCAGTAGCACAGTGGACACTGGATAGACGCACAAGCATTGTTTTGGAACAAACTGTTAATAATACCAATCCAAAGTGAAAAAGCAGCCAAATGGGGCTAAATGGTATTGTGACAACAAAACAATAGCATGCGGGAGATTTCTAATCAGCTCCTCCACGTTTTTGCCATTAGCAGGAAGGTTTAAAACAGACAGGGGGTGGGTGGCTTTGAAGGCAACTGAGAGTCAGCACCACAGAGAAGCAGGAATCAGGCACTGGTTTGCTACAGGCTAGAGGAAGCGAACAGAGGAAAGAATACAATAGCAAAGCAGTGTACATTTTTGGCAAAGCTAGTACAGTACTAGAATAGGCAGGACGGTGCTGGATAATGTGTGGCAGCCATATGGTGATTGTCCCTGGCCCACACCACAAGTGACAGATGTCATTTGTTCTTGGCAAACTGACAAGAGAGAGTGGAAAGGAGCTGGAAAATAAGACTTTCGGGGTGGAAATAACACAAAGGTATTTTCACCAATTACTGCAACTACCCCACCCACTTCAGTGTTCTCCCACCTGCTGTCCCATTCATAGGAATAATTCCTTCTGGTTCTGGAGAGTTTTGCATTAATGGAGAGAGGGCCTCTCTTTCTGTCCCCAGGCCTTCGCAACATTGTGCCTTTTATTCAGGAGGGTTTGCAGATCACAATGGCTGAACTACAAGATGTGGCAAGCTGCAGGTGTTTCATGGGTAGCAAGATGACAGGATTTCTGCATCTGCTTCTGCATCCCCAACATGATGGTGGTGGGGAAGAAAAAACTAAACGAGCAAATAACACTGACTTCATGGTATTGACGGGCAACTGAAAAATCAAGAATTCTCACAAGTATAGGAGGGATGTGCCCTTGAGTAACATACATACAATATTACGTGCTTCTGCTGTTTTCTACAAATTCACATTGCATGTGTTTAAGTAATTAACATTCACAATTATTTGTGTGATTTGCATGTAGAAAATGAAAAGATGTCTATTGTTTTCACAACACAGAGCTCGGAAGTTGAACTTAATTTTTTTGTTGTTTGTTTTGTAATTCTCAAAAGGGTCAAACTCTCTTAAAGCGTTATATTAAGGTACCTAGGGTGAATTCTTTCGTTTCTCTTTAAGGACAAGAGGACTGAGGATGTAGCATAATGTACTTTGTTAAAACACTGAGGATGTAGTGTAGTGTATATGAGTGCTTGCTAAACAACAGTGAGAACTTGAGTTCAAATCCCCAACACCCGGCTTACATCACAAAAGCTAGGCATGCATAACTTCCCGTTTGCCTATAGCTCCAATGCTGTAGGGGACAGAGACAGGAGGACTTGGGACTTGCTGACCACCAGGATGGCTCCAGATTCATTGAAAGATAATTTCTCAGGAGAATAAAACAGAGGGTTAGAATAAGGTACCTTGTGTCCTTCTCTGGCCTCTACAAGTGCATATACAGAAACAGATACATATGCCCACATACAAATTAAACAAAATTTCTTTTTAAAATAAGTTTTAACTGCCAGTGAATTAGAGTGTTTCATAAAACAGTGCTTTTTTATGTGTAAAGAACTTGATACTGACTTTCTTTTCCTGTGGTACTATCTCACACATGCTAGGCATGTACTCTTATCAGTGATCTATATTCACCACCCTTTAAAACGTTATTTTGAGACAGTCTTTCAAAGTAACTGAGGCTGGCCTTAAACTCACTTTGTATCCCAGGCAAGCCTTGACCTTGTGACCCTTCTGCCCTTAGCCTCCTGAGTAGCCTGGATTATAGGCCTGTACCAGCAGGCCTGACTCATGTTTCTGTTTAAAATTATATCAACCAATATTTATTAACATCAGCTACATACAAAATATTATACTTTGACAAATAACTGATCCTAAAATAAAAATTTATTGTGTGTTGGGCAGGATATAACCAAAGAATTCTTCACTTTTAATATCTCTCTCTCTCTCTCTCTCTCTCTCTCTCTCTCTCTCTCTCTCTTTCTCTCTCTCTCTCAAAACATGAATCAGATTGAAAAATGAAAAAGTTAAGTATTTACTGCAAAGCATGTACGATAATATTCAACATGCACCTTTTCAGGAAGACAACAACTATATAAATTCAATGCATTTCAGTGGATCAAAGTTCACACTTGATATGCCCTGTCCCCATTTTATCTCCCTCCAATCCATCCCCAAATAAAACCAATAGTGGCCTTTTTAAAGACACCAACCTGACTGTTTCTCACCTCAAGTGCCTGTCTACAACTTGCTTAAAACTTGACAGCCCTATAGCAAACGGGCTTAAGTCTCAAGCCTTAAAAATTCATGCAAGTTCTAGATTCAACTGTATTCTTGTCATTCACTATCACTACCCCAAACCACACACATTCTGGCCATACAAAATTCCTCTCAATCTATAGGAAAAGGCCATTTTCATAGGCTTCCTTAACACTCAGCCCTTCCTAATGCTGCAGCCTTTACCAGAAGTACTCTTTCCTTTCCTTCTGTCTTTGCCTGCCCAAGATTATTTAGGTTTCAACTTGAATCTTCCTTCCTAAGTCTGGGATCACCATTCTTCCTTTACTTTCCTGAAGTCATTTAATATATCCTCTGTCTTAACTCATTTCACACTGTATTATAATTACTTGGTTGCTTGTCTTTCCTTTCCATTAAACTGCAAACTCCATGACAGTAGATAACATTACTGTGTACCACTATATCCACTGGGATCTGCCACAGTCCTTGGCACACAGTAATTGCTAGAAAACTATGTGTTAAATGGATGAACGTGTATTTCTTTGAATCTCTTAAATACTCATGGTACAAATTACACTATTTTGTTCTTGTCTCGTTTCAGTCTGTGATGCTTCTCCTACACAGCCAGCGGCGCTACATCTTTGAGTATGACCAATCAGATTGTCTGCTGTCAGTCACCATGCCTAGCATGGTGCGCCACAGCTTACAAACCATGCTTTCAGTGGGCTACTACCGTAATATCTACACTCCACCAGACAGTAGCACTTCTTTTATCCAAGACTACAGTCGAGATGGCCGACTGTTACAGACTCTACATCTAGGGACTGGGCGCAGAGTTTTATACAAGTACACAAAGCAAGCCAGACTGTCTGAGATTCTCTATGACACTACTCAGGTCACATTAACATATGAAGAGTCTTCTGGAGTGATTAAGACAATACACCTGATGCATGACGGATTCATCTGCACAATCAGATACAGGCAAACAGGTTTGTTATGAAACGGGTAGCAGTATACCTCAACATCCATATTCTTTTGTATTTTTATGATCACATTCATAAAAAGAAGTGCTAACCTCTCATGCTCACTCATGTTTGACTGAACAAATTTCTGTTTTCCTTTTCATACTATCTTCCATTCTAAATCTGAAGCATACTGTAGTCTACCTGAAAGCTGAATCCTTAATACCACACCATATAGTTCTGTCTATCTCAGCTTTCAAAACAATTGCAACTTCAGTACCTATCTTAACCCTGCACTTGTTCATATCCACCCCTGTATCTTTCCAGAGATCTGTGTATAAGACATGAAGCTCAGAAAGCAGCTCAAGCCCTGGGTAACCTCTATAAGCTTCAGTTAATGACAAAAGTCGGAACTCTGGGATTTATTTCAACCTTTGTATTCGTAACATGCCCAAAGCCAGTTACTTGAATGTTGGACATTGTGAAAATCTAACCATCTGACTTTGTAGCAAAGGTTAACTAAAATGAATTCATTTTGCCAGTGATGATAGCAAAACGGCATGAACATAATAGCAGTTTCTTCCCTCCAGGCTACTGGATAGGTTATTATTTTGATAGTCTCTATAATTAAATTGATCTGTAACTGTGCTATGCAATATTTTCCATGTCTAGTGACAAATGCTACATGTGTGTGTGCACGCACACACATACACACACACACTGATATATGCCCAGGCATCAGACATCAGAGACCAATCTATAATGCAATATGATCTTAAGTATAAAAGTATCAATAGTTAACCAAAAACCCTGAGATTATGCCTAGTTTATCAGATGGCTATTTTCTCATTTTTATTTTGGTTCCTACAGGACCTCTCATTGGACGTCAGATTTTCAGATTCAGTGAAGAAGGTCTTGTGAATGCACGGTTTGACTACAGTTACAACAACTTTCGTGTCACCAGCATGCAAGCTGTGATCAATGAGACCCCTTTGCCCATAGATCTATACCGATATGTTGATGTTTCTGGTAGAACAGAACAGTTTGGAAAATTCAGTGTAATTAATTATGATTTAAATCAGGTTATAACTACAACAGTGATGAAGCACACCAAGATCTTCAATGCCAATGGACAAGTCATTGAAGTCCAATACGAGATCCTAAAGGCAATTGCCTACTGGATGACTATTCAGTATGATAATATGGGCCGGATGGTCATATGTGATATAAGGGTAGGAGTAGATGCCAATATCACAAGGTACTTCTATGAATATGATGCTGATGGGCAACTTCAAACTGTTTCTGTGAATGACAAAACCCAGTGGCGGTATAGTTATGATCTGAACGGAAACATCAACCTTTTGAGCCATGGGAATAGTGCTCGTCTTACTCCTCTCCGATATGACCTCCGAGACCGCATCACTAGACTAGGGGAAATTCAGTATAAAATGGATGAAGATGGTTTTCTGAGACAGAGGGGAAATGATATATTTGAGTATAATTCTAATGGTCTGCTGCAGAAAGCCTACAATAGAGTTTCTGGCTGGACTGTACAGTATTACTATGATGGGCTTGGGCGACGCGTTGCCAGTAAGTCCAGCCTAGGACAGCATCTCCAATTCTTTTATGCAGACCTTGCCAACCCCATAAGAGTTACTCATCTGTACAACCACACAAGCTCAGAGATTACATCTCTTTATTATGATCTCCAAGGTCACCTTATTGCCATGGAGCTAAGCAGTGGTGAAGAATATTATGTAGCCTGCGATAATACAGGCACTCCACTAGCCGTGTTCAGCAGTCGGGGTCAGGTCATAAAAGAGATTTTATACACACCTTATGGTGACATCTATCATGATACATACCCTGACTTTGAGGTCATCATTGGTTTTCATGGAGGACTCTATGATTTTCTTACTAAATTAGTGCATCTAGGGCAAAGGGATTATGATGTTGTTGCTGGTAGATGGACAACGCCTAATCATCACATATGGAAACAGTTGAACCTTCTTCCTAAACCGTTCAACCTCTACTCCTTTGAGAATAACTACCCAGTTGGCAAAATTCAAGATGTCGCAAAGTATACCACAGGTATTTAAGTGGAATTCAATTAAACTGAACTTGACCTAACTTACTGCTAGCCAATCTTATCCCATAGTCTCAATATCTTTGAAGAGATGTTTCCTCTGCATGTCTTATTTTCTAGAATAAGAAAATCATGAGACTTTTCATCAGGTGTAATGCTTTTGCATCCTGGTTCTTTCCCTTTAAGCTATTTCTATGCTCTATCCATAAAAGCTTGCCAATGTACTCTCATAAAACAATCAGGATTGTGTTGCATGGAATAAATCCAGGGTCACAATCCAGGTGGTCTTAAAAGCAGTACCATATTATGAGTTTCACTACAGTGAACTCAGCCTATTCCTGGATTGCCCACAGGTCAATAGATTTCCCTACATAGGGGAATGGGTATTGTTTTGCAGTTAATCAAATAAGGAGAATGCTCACTTTACCTTCCTGTGGTCTAAACATTGACAGCAGAAGCATCTCTTTCAAATTGAAAAGTGCCTTATGAATGTCATTTTTTTTTCTTTTAAATTTTGTGTCTCACAGACATTGGCAGTTGGCTGGAGCTCTTTGGTTTCCAGTTACATAACGTACTACCTGGATTTCCCAAACCAGAACTAGAAAACATGGAATTAACTTACGAGCTTCTTCAGCTTCAGACAAAAACCCAAGAGTGGGATCCTGGAAAGGTTAGTACAAATTTTGGCAAAATAATAATAATAATAATAATAATAATAATAATAATAATAACAGAATATCATCTAAGGCAAAAAAATGATTATTTCTTTGGGAGGTTTTTCGAATGATGTATGAGGAGCCATCTGTAAGGAAAAGATCAGGAAAGTAGCTTTGAAGGGAGAAACTAGTAGATTACTGAAGACAGCACAAAGGATTTGAATTTCTTACATTCTAAAATCAGCTAGCAACAGTAATCGTGGATTCTAGAGCAAAACTGTACTAAGACTTCAAACTGCAAAGTGATTTCAAGAATTGTGCCTTACGAACATGAAAACAACATAATAAAACTGTTTTGATAAAGAAAAACATATACAGGTATAATAAACAAAGATATTACATTTTGTAGTGATAAAGTCTTGAAGAACTATGAACATTGAAACAAGGAGTTGTTGGCAGAGAAGGGCTAAGGGATACAAATAAAAAGGAAAAGGAAGTAAGAAGACAAAACTGAAATTTGGGTAGAGAGATGACATTTAGGTCAAAATTATAAAGGAAAGAAAATTCTAAGTAGATAGATATTGTAGAGCTATTTCTTTTATAAGAATTTATGATATATACACAGTTTTTTATAACTAAAAGTCATTTTTAAAAACTGTCAGTAAATAAACAACTGTTAAAATGTTTTTAAAAAATTATTGGATATTAGGAGGGTTATTAGTCTTTTCTCTTTCTTTGTTAGCAAGTTTGAAAGTTGCCCAAGTAAGAAAAATATGCTAAGTATATGTAAAAAGATCAGCATGTGTCTTTCATATTTTTCAGGGGTTTTTTTTTTCAGTTATTTATAAGACTATAAGTGATTAAAAGCAGGAACTATGCTTTATACATTTTTTGCAATCTCAAAGTGCATAATGTATCACTATGGGCAGTAATAACATCTAGTTATTAGTTGCTAAATATAAGATCTATGTTTTGAAGGAGCGGATCTATTTAAAGTTTCTTCTATGCCCCTCCCTCCAAAAGTCAAGGAACATCACAGAAAGAAGGGGCACAAAGATCATAAGAAGCAGAGGTTACAGGGACTGCTGCAAAAAAAACTGTGTATTCTGGACATGACTGGCAATTATAGTCACAAACTCTAAACGACTCTGGTTGTCTACACCAGACGTACACAAGCTCAATCTAGTCATTGTTCCAGCATTGTGGTTGGACTCACAAGGCCCCAGTCCTAGTTGAGAAGCTATGGGCAGTCAGTGACTACAGAGGGGGCAGTTTTTCTCAGGGGTAGAGCCTGTGGTGAATTGTCCATGCTACAGTGGATGGCCCTATACCTTCATGAATGTGAGCAACACCATTTGAACCAATCGGACTTAGTACAATATACAAATGTAAAAGGATACAAGTCGGGAGTATGATATGGGGGAAAATACCTGGGAGAAGTTGGAAGTGAGGAATAAGGAATAGACTTGATCAACATAAAATATATTCATGTTGAATGGGAAATTTTTTCAGAAACTGGCTAACACAAGTAAGTGCTGAAAAGAAAAAAGAAACCCACAAAGTTCCTTGTAGCTGTGAAACTGTGGGCTACCGTGTTTGAACATATTTTTTTACATGCAACTAAAAAAAAAACCTGAGAAATCAGTACCTGTTTTCCCAATCTTTGATGTAGATAGTCCAGGATTTTTTTTTTTTAAATAATGACTAAATGACAACTTTAGAAAAGGGATCACCAGTCTTTCCTTTCCAATAATCACCAGATATACAGCATTTATCTAACCCTGTGCTGCCTTTGCCCTATGCCTTCTTTCCTAGATGATCCTGGGCATTCAGTGTGAGCTCCAGAAACAGCTCAGGAATTTCATTTCCTTGGATCAGCTTCCTATGACTCCTCAGTACAACGAGGGGCGGTGCCTTGAAGGAGGGAAACAGCCGAGGTTTGCTGCTGTCCCTTCTGTCTTTGGCAAGGGTATAAAATTTGCCATCAAGGAGGGCATAGTGACAGCTGATATTATAGGAGTAGCCAATGAAGATAGTAGGCGTCTTGCTGCCATTCTCAACAATGCTCATTACCTGGAAAACCTGCATTTTACCATAGAAGGGAGGGACACTCACTACTTCATTAAGCTCGGGTCTCTGGAGGAAGACCTTGTGCTCATCGGTAACACTGGGGGAGGAGGATTCTGGAAAATGGTGTTAATGTCACTGTGTCTCAGATGACTTCAGTGTTGAATGGGAGGACTAGACGGTTTGCAGATATTCAACTCCAGCACGGAGCTCTGTGCTTCAATATCCGGTACGGAACGACTGTCGAAGAGGAGAAGAACCACGTGTTGGAGATGGCCAGACAGCGCGCGGTGGCCCAGGCCTGGACTCAGGAGCAAAGAAGGCTACAGGAAGGGGAAGAAGGAACTCGGGTATGGACAGAGGGGGAAAAGCAGCAGCTTTTGGGCACCGGGAGGGTGCAGGGGTATGATGGGTATTTTGTCTTGTCTGTTGAGCAGTATTTAGAACTTTCAGACAGTGCCAACAATATTCACTTCATGAGACAGAGTGAAATAGGCAGGAGGTAACAAAAGAAATCTCTGCCTTTGCATCACCAAAGACTGCCTGTTTTTAAAACAAAACAAAACAAAAAAAGGTTTATTGTATTGGTTTTCTAGATCAGAACTCTGTATATGTAAATATGGAGGAAAAACATATCCAACTGCCTTTCAATGTGACAGAAGATGGTATTTTAATATTGTTTGTTTAAACTCTTTAAGAAATGACAGAGATTTTTAGTTCTTTTGTGGCAGTATTCAAAAGAACACAAGCTGAACTCAAACAGCTAACACAAATGTTTTCAGAAAGCACCACTTTCAATTTGTTGAGCCATACATATGTTCAACTACATAAAAAGAACCCAAGGCTCTCAATTTCTATTGTGACACCAAGTTTCCCATCTAATTGTTGGCAGAACTTAAAGGCTACTTAAAAATGTGGTGCAATAGTATCTAAACCTTGCATCTCAAAAGACTGCCAGCCCCCTTACATTGTCCAGATCTGTTCTAGGAAACTTAAAAGGAAATAGAAAATATCTTCAAGCACCATCTCCTGGAGTCAGAAACTGTTTTCCCTCCTTTCCTGATTTTTCCTCCTTGCCTGTTAAAAAGTAAATGCCATGTTGTTGTGCTGTGTTTTGGCGTGTGGTGGCTGGCTTCAGTCTACCATACCTTGCTGTGGGTGCAGTAAGCAGACTGAAGAGCCGCTGATTTGCTTGTGTGTACGTGATACCAAAGCAGCTGGTCGATGTGACCTCTCTCACATAATCTGTTTTGACTCAATTTTTTCTCTCCATTTGCCCAGCTGTATTGGCATCATGTAAACATAGCTTTTATTAACCTGGGTAGGAATTTCTCATTTATATATAGGATGTGCTTTGGTCATAGTTTCACATTAGTAATTCAGTATTTATACACTAATCCAATGGTTTGTGCACATGAAAGGTAATATACTAAAATGAATGGTTCTGATACAAGAAAAGAGGCTTTAACAGGTCTATGTGCCTGTGATGCTGAGAAACAAATTAAACTACTGCTGCAGAAATTCCTAAGAGCCAAAACCTTAGAAACAATAGACCTTGCATTACAGTGAAAATGAGATGAAAGCCAACATAACAATAGTTGCTGCCTCATCATTTCCTCCCACTTAGAGTCATCTTTCAAATGTACAATTTTGTATTGAATCTCCCAGCCATATGCAGAAAATTGAATTAAGTGAATCCTTTCCAACTTAAAGCATTTCATCTATTACCGAGGGGCAGACTAGTTTTTCACCAATGTAATTTATGTGGTTGTTTTAGTTCTCTGTCTTTAATCTACTTTTTTTTTTTTTAATAATTTTTCCACCTAGGAAAATAGCTATTTTCAGGAGGGGTTGTTTGTTTCATAATTGCTCAAAATTTAGAGAAATGTCAGGGTTAATATTAATACCTGCTGCAGTTTTCCCAATCTCTTATGAATCCTGCAGTAAAAGAAGCCACTTGGTGAGCTGAGAGATTTGTGCCCATTGACAAAGAGGCAGTTTATAAAACGCTGTGTAATTGCAAGTTGCCGCAAATGAAAATTCATGACAGCACAGTGTGCCCAGTAGAAAATTCCCAGGAGCCAGCTTCCAACCTCGCATCACCCGATGAACATTTGCTATGTCTGGAGGAGAATTTATGATAGACTGTTTATTTAGATTCTTTCCAGCTACTACCTAAATACAATATGGGATCATTGTCCTGGTTGTAATGACAGTTACATTGGAAATATGCAAAGTCAGAATCCAGGCTCATATTAAGATTTTTGTTTTAAGAATCTGACTCTCATTATACAAGCAATGAGGGAGAGGGACCCCAGAAAATAGTAGAGGAGGGTGTATTGAAATATTTCATTGTTAAAACCTTCAGGTTCAGATCATCACATACATGTGGTGAGAACCGGGGAAGAAGAGAGAGAGAGAGAGAGAGAGAGAGAGAGAGAGAGAGAGAGAGAGAGAGATCATGATGAACTCATCATTTATCTTTGTAATTGGAAGCACACCAGCTCCAGATATTGCTAATCCAGACTAAAATCCCAGTATATGTTTTTTTCCAAATCAGGCTTGGGTCATCAGTACAGTATTCACAGTGGAATACTAACAAGTTTCGAAAACATGTTGAAAATTTGAATACCTCCACACCAACCTAAAAATAGGTCTTAAGTTCCTAGAACCTCTGACATTCTTTTAAGTCAATGGGAAAATAATTTGTTAACTGTATATAAAAGTGCATTCTTAAATGTGGTGTATTTGTATCACTAACCCAATGTATCAATCTTGGAGTCTATTTTGCTTCTATTTTAAGTGATTGCACTCTCTTGCAACTCACTAGTGATGTATCATTTTCAAACCGATTTAAATATCCATTAGAAAGAAATATTTGGAGCTATTCCTTCATAGTAATTACCTTGAACTGTGCAATTCTAGTTTGTAATATGTATTTAGTTAGTTTGTGCCTTTGGTTACCTAAAGTTATATTTGTATTATATTCAGGAAATGCACTTTTTATCACTTACAACTGTGGTTTTAATACTGCCTTGAAATATTATTGTTCTCTTTACAACTCCTAAAGTTTTGAGGAGGAAAAGAAAAACCAAAAGGTTTTTAGCACTAACAAGTTGCAAATCTAAGAGAAACATTTTGGCATTTCATAAAAAGAACATGGAAATATTAGGTATATTGCTTCCTGTTGGCAGAGTAGAAAGGATGCTTTCACTGAGTTTTAGTTCTGAAGTTTGAATGAGAGGACAAATCATTTGTATTTCCTGATGACAGTGCAGCTTTGAAGGGAAAAAAAATGCATGAAATTTCTCACACGCAAAAGGCAGGTGGCTCACACGACACAGCTTCATACCACTCACGAAGGTTAAAGTGAGACAATAGGATTTGATGCTCCTGTGAGGGACGTTCTGGGAGGGATACAGGAAATACTCTGTGATTGCTTCTTTTCCTTAGACCCATTTCATTGGTGTGTTTTTAGTATTAACTTGTTTTACTATTGCTTTCCAAATGAGCTGAAAAGTTCAAAGTTTAAAAGGTATTTAAATACAGCTATTTTTAGTTGTCATCCCAATCTGTTGATGAGAAGCACGATTTTGGAAGGAAAGAGAAATACAGCTCAATTCATTCTTTCACCAGAACACTTGCCATACAAATAAGTATATGTTTTATTTTTTAATCCAGCAAAATAATGTATAAATTAAGGATAACATTTATTCTCAAGCCACCTAGGAGTTCTATAATATATAGATGACTGCATATATATGAAATAATATATACAACATAGCCAAATATATGAACACTTGACAATATATAATTTGGAATTCACATACTACCTACATAGAGAGGTATACCATTCCATTACAACTTTTCTTAAAAGTTTAGTTTCCATTATTTAGTTCTGCATTTCCTTTTTCTCTTCCTTTACCACTAGACCTGTTCCCACAGTGACTTTACCAGAGAGTCCAGGCAAAGTTTTTTGCATTTCTGCAGATTTGTTTATGTTAAGGGCAATTTAGTTCAATTGCGATGAAAAGCAGAATCACATATCAAGAATAATTGGAGAGAATGGAGTGTACTCTAGCTTGTAGAGAAACATGTGGCTATAGATCGGATGCACCATTCTTGTTTACTTGGGGGAATTCACATATACATAGCAACCTGCCTAATACTTCAGATCTCAGACTGCTCTTCCACAGCCTTCTGTAAGGTTCTCTATTCTGCAAAGAAAACAAAACAAACAAACAAAAAAAAGAGCAAAAGAACAAAAACAGAAAAAAAGAGAAAAAACAAAACAACAAAAAAAAAACAGTAATTATTCAACCACAAAACAGTGCTTATTTCAGTGTGTCCTTTGTGTGAAAGCTGTTAAGGACCAAATATACTACTGTGTGTAAGAAGAAATTGCTTCCTAAACAGTAATTGAACATACTTAGAGTTAAACTTGCTGTGGATTTTGTCTTGGCAGTTGTCATCTTACATTATTTGTCAAAGGAAATGTGTTTGGCAGTTAAAAATCTTTCCTTAGATTTAGTGGTGGACTTTAACCTCTTAAATAAATGTTAGTATATCAGATTGTGTCCTTGAAAAATATTTTACGTGTATGAATCATGACAGTGTCTAAAATCTTTACTGTTCTTCTGGCAAAAACATCAGTAAGAGAAACGGTGAAAAGGAGAAGTCCAGCCTTTCTGTTCAGAAAAGGACTCTTTTTAGCTGCTTCCTTTCTCATGAAAAGTAAAGATGTTTACAGTGTATGCCAAGATTTTCAGTTTCTATGTAACAACAGTTAGAGGTTCTAATCATACTGAAAATTGTGTTATAATGGCCTGAGCCGTGTTGCTAGGAAACAATAGGTTCCAATTTTGTATTTCTGCTCTCCTGTGCTGAAAAGTGACTGGATACTGTACAGGTTCATGTTCTCTGGCTGCAGTTCCATGGTCTTTTGCATTTTGCTCTGGCTTTCAGGCCGGAAGCATGCATTTTTTTTCTACAAGAGCATCACAACAACATGCTGTAAATATTTAAAGTTAAACATTCTGTGTCAATATTTGAAAGAAAAGTACTTTGAATATTTCATTTTTAAAAAAAAATTGCAAACGAACGTCGTGTCCCATTTTATTTCACGCGCCAAACTGCATCCCCATGTCAATCTGTTCAATTGAGATAGGAAAGGGGGCTCCTTGGCAGGGAACAGTAAAGGCCACATGATTTTGAAAATGCCAGTGTGGAAATCAGAAAGGCACTAATCCTAGGCAGAAGTCCCTTCATTTTTATTTTTCATACAAATAGGATTGGTGACACAAATGGTCAAGTAATAAACAAACAAGAGTGGCTGCAGTGAATTAAATGTATCTTGGTTATGACTTTTTAAAAGGCTTGCTCTCTTTTTCTGGTGCCTTCCTCTGAAATAAAGAAAAATCAAATTAAAAAATATAACCTGGTGATGGAGAGCTAGAAAACCATGATCTCTTAATGCATTGCCAAAAATATAGGATGTTTGGAGGCAGCAGTGACAATCATGACAGACTATACAAAGAAACAACAGCTCCACACAGGCCCTATACCACAGGTTTTGACAATTAACATTTTGTACTTACTTTTCCTACGGAGACATTTGTAAATGAAACTGGGAAATTTGGCCAATAGGACTTCGGATGTTTGACTTGATAGTAATGGCATCCATGTGACTATATAACATTCCTTACTGAAATTTGTCATTTACAACACTTCAAAATGCTCTCCTGCTTTTTCTACTGGTTGATTCTATATAATCTATCACTGGCGTATATGGCATTATATTTATAATCTACACATATAGGAATATATATAATATATACATATATATTACACATACATATATAGGACATCACACATACAATATAAACTATAAGCAAGAGAGCAATGGAAAAACCAAACTGGACCACTCCCTGGGTGGCTGCCATAGCTATCTCTTGAGAAACAGAGAGAATAGCAAAGGGAAGAGAAAGCCTTACAGGTTTTTTTTTTTTTTTTTTTTTTTTAATAAATGGGTGTTTCAGTGAGAAGGAGCCTGGATGTTAGAGTAGATGGAGGAGAGTGTGAACCGGAAGAGCTAGGGGTTGGAGGTTGGCTAGCATGGGATCTAGATACCCTGCTGCCAGAGCTAGCCGGATATATGGGCAAATTAAAAGAAGTAGGGGTTCCTCCAGACCAACAGAAACCCACACTTTGCTAGTTTCTAAGGAATGCTGATCTTAGGATTCTGTTTAATCTTTCTGCTTAACCACAGTCCAGCCTAAGCTGAGCCCAGACTTGTAAGCCCAGTACTAGTGAAGCAAGGACAAGAAGATTCCTGGGGCTCCCTGGGCAGCCATCATAGCCTACTTGGTGAGCTCCAGCCCAGAAAGAGAGCATGTCTCCAGAAATATACAGGTGGACAGTGCCTAAGAAAGAATATTTGAGGTTGTCCTGTGGCATTCACAACTATGCACACAAGAAGGGGAATACACATACAACATATACACAACACACACAGACACACTAAAAATTCAAATGACCTACTAAGAATTCAGCCTTTTACTAGAAATTTGGTCAGGGATCCTAAATTACGAAAGTCTCCAAACTAGGATAGTTTAACTTCACCCCTTACTGCAAACTGAAAAATACTAAGATCCCATTTCCTGCAAGGGCAAACACAGGTGACTCAGTCGAATTTATAGCGCCCTAACCAGAAAACCAGTTTTCATGTAACCTTGAAACACTCAAGGGCAAATGTCGGTTTTATTATTAATAGACTTTGGGTTCTGAGCTCAATAAAGTGAATCAAATAAAACATAGCCTAATGTCATAACATTCATAACAGCTTTAAAATGTTGCTCACATTTTCAAATTATCCATTCTATCTAGGGAAAGAATATCTTCCATTCAGCCCTTTATTTATACCAGATAGCTTCATCAGACATATTCATGGTAGATATATTCTACTTGGGAACTGAAACAAGGCTCCTTGCCTGTCACAGCCAGACAATTACCTAAGCTTGTCTTCCTACTGACCTTATGCTTCTAAGAACAAATTTCTGAAGAAAGGGACAAATATTTGATAAGCTGTCATATGTATTGTGAGCTTGCCGACACACTTTTTAAAAAGAGATATATTCTTGGACCTGCCGGTGTCATGTCCCAAAGAACCCTGGACAAGTCTCACTCAGTACCAGTGGCTCCTCCAGACACTTCTCACCCCACCCCCACCATAAACGTCCCCAGCCCAGGGATTGGGCTTCCGGTCCCTCAGCTTCGCTTTTCTATATAACCTCAGCCATTTTGGCCATGCTCTCCCTACCCTCTCTTGGTCTTTTGGCTCCTAGCTGGCTCAATCTTGGCCTTTTTGATCTCTTGGTTCTGTCCTTTCTATTTTTCCTCTCTTACTCCCTCGACTCTTTCTCTCCTCTCATCACCTTGTTCAGCCTGGGCCCTTCCAGATGCCTCTGACTATACTGCAGCTCATATCTAAAAATAAAAAAAAAAAAAAAAAAGCTTCTTCTCAGCCATATCTAGGAGCACTCATATCCTCATTTTAATTCAGCATGTGCTTCTTCTTTTCTTTTTTCTTTTTTTTTTTAACCTTGATTTGACTTCTTAAAAGTATATACCTGGCTACCACAGTACTGTAGATGTAACAAGGATATGATCTTTCTGTAAAGGTGCACCCCATTACATACTAGGAGATGAAGTTACTGGTATTAGAAAAGTAAAGAAATGGAATCAACTTGATGAGTTAAATCCAATCACAGGTGATGGATGGAGACACATGGACTAGAAAGTTTGACCTAGTAAAATCAGAAAAGTTCTTAACTTTCCCAGGGATTCATTCCAATAAAGTAAGATAATCTTCTTCGGTGCTTTAATTGATTAATAGCAACTGTCTCTGTATTTTATTTATCTGTTTGTTTGTTTGTTTGTTTGTTTTGAGACAGGAAAGAGTCTTTCGATATAGACCTGCCTGACCTGGAACTCTTTACATATATGAGACTGTCTCTGTATTTGAAATGAATATTTAAAAACAAACTCTATAAATAAAATTTTCAAATACTTTATTGAAAGGTAAAGGCCACTAATGGTTTCAGAAAGCATTTTCAAAACAGAGTCTTATAAAACAACACTTAAATATCACTCATATATTTAGTTATTCCAGAGTGAACAGATCTCAGAGAGTTAAAAACACACATTGAAATCTAAACTCAAACTAAATCATTTTAAGAATATTTTTAGGGCTGAGGATGTAATTTGGTTGGTAGAGTGCTTGTCCCGGGGTTAAAGCTGTACAAATCAGGTATGGTGACACACGTCTATAATACAAGCATTCAGGAGGCGAAAACAGAAGGATGAAAACGTGAAGGTCATCCCCAGCTGCACAGCAAGCTGGAGATCAGCCTGGACGACATGACATCCTATCTTTAAATAAAGTATTTAAACATATGTATTCTGTTTATCTTAAAAGTAAACTACTTAACTTTCTTGCAAGTTAATGATGCTGTTATTTCAATAAATAGCAAGCTGCCCCCGGTGAGTAATTGTCACCATACTCCATCTTTGCACGCTCAAAGCATCCATGTCAAATGCTCCGAATGCATAACTAGCCCTGTCTCTTAGCACTTCATGCATTCTTAACCAAGCTCACAACATTTGAGAAAAGCTCAGAGTTCTAATGTATTAGTTTTCTTATAGATTTTGGACCAGAGTATTGATGCTGATTCATCCTGCTACAAAATTCAAATGTACCTACATATTGGGATCTTCACTTACATATGAATCAACTTTCATAGTCATTGTTGTCTCTAAAATTTTCTTTTTATTGTTTTTTACCTTTACTATTTTCCTGGCCAAAAGGACAGTGCACTGCCTGAAGGCATGAAACAGGTGTTTCTACTTCTCTGCCCCCAGTGCCCTATTATGTTCTTTGAGTGAATGAATTCTGTGAGCCCTGAAGCAACTTGGCATACTATCAATCACAAAAGCCACGGAAATATAAATGTGAGAAGACAACACTGCCTACAATTCAACTCTTAGGCTTCCATGACTCAGAATTGCTGAAAATTAATGAAACCACAAGCCTTTGTGGGGTTGCCTAATTACAAATCAGTTGATCAGGAGATGCAGCCACAGGAGTTCCCTTCCAAATACATTTCTGCTTGCAGTCGAATCAACTAGGGCACAGATATTCGAAAAGAGAAATTCATTGCATCATTTCGTCAAATCTCTTAACATAGTTTCAAAATCTGTAGCATCAAGTACAATAAACATTTAGAACCTATTTGAAAACATAGGCTTGTAAATTCCAGTTTGGTCTGAGGGCTTATTTTGTTTTTGAAGAAGGGTGTCCTGTAGCCAAATGATATTAAACTCCTGATCTCCCAGCCTCCACCTCTCAAGTGCTGGAATGAAGAGCATTGCCCTACCACGCCCACTAGTCCAAAGATTTAACTGTATTAGCAGAAGAACTCTAGGCAAGAAGGTCGATTTTAAATTTAAACAAATAGTCTTTTCTCTTTATCTAGTACTTCTTTTAGCACACACCTTCATAAATCCCAAAGGAAGCCTCGGGCACCACAGCTATTATATCTGCACACCAACCACCTTGCTACCATGAAGTCAAGCAAGACGCTTGCAAATCAATAGCTATGAAATAAGTCACAAAAATGCCGCTTTTGACCAAAAAAAAAAAAAAAAAGAGAGAGAGAGATTATTTTTATTTACATTTGGCAAGAATCGACATTAATCTTCTGTAAAGTCTTCATTGTGCTTTTAAATTGTTTCTCATTTGTAAATACGGCAACTAAAAATACCCTAAGGGATTCGGTTTTCCAATCCGCACTTGAAAGCACTTGTTATCTACCACGTCCACTTGCAGCTTTGACATCAGGCGAGATGCTATTACAGGACTAGAGTCGTGTTTAAAAGGCATTTGCAGCCCGCTGAACTGTATTATCTACAATATACAAGACTTGGCACATACTTAAATTATTGAAAATAAAGGACAGAGTGAGTTACTCTTCTTCATGGCGCTTTCAGGCAGATATCAGAATCCCTTCTCCCTAAAGAAAAAGAACAGCAAACATCAGGACAAAGTCGTTCAGTATTAAAATAATAGTTTAACTCAAATTTGTAATATTGAACCTTATGCTATGCCTCTAGCAGCTATTGTTTAAAATTCAGCCATAAGAATAGAGTACTGGACAGGAAGCAAAGTTAGCTGCATTCTAAATTGGAGTTCTATTTACATTTTTATTTCAAAGGCTAGTTATTCATTAATTTAATTCACATTTGAGTCTAATTATCAACTCATGCCTGAGCCTGGTTCCCTGTCCTCAAAATTATAAAAACTCATTTTATCATAAATATTAAACTGCATCAATCATGGCACATCTTCTCATTCAAAACAAAATACTAACCCTTCTTCATAAAAGAACAACAGAGGCATCAGTTGGCTGGTGTGTTCGTTCACTCCTAAGCTCAATACGTTCACTAAAAATAGCTTTGCTCAAAAGGGTCATGCATGCTAGTAAAACAGCCAAGTTTGCTAATTTGAATTCTTTTGCTACAGTAAAAAATTCATTCATTCATTCATTCAAACATCATCAGTTCAGAAGTCAGAACCACAGGAACTAAGCTAGCACAAGCTAGTACATGCATGAGTTACTGAAGTAAAATGGTATTTACTGTCTACAAAGGGGAATAGGGACATAAGTTAGAAATAAAGAGATTAAAATATCCTGGAATCATACTTCCTATAGTTTTATGAAAAGTGTGTTATAGTATCTTATGGTCCCTATGTGTCATTACCTCTCACCTGATTGGCTGGTTCCAGCTACCTCCTTGTTGCATTTTCTTATGAGTCTTCCTGTTTATGTGTGGTTATGAATAGGTTGACCCACACACCCCCAACCCGAAAGTCCACACCAGTTTCAAAACTGGGCAGCTAGGCACACCTGTGGTATTTTGTGAACTCCTAGCTGAGGACTTTTCAACTGGATACTGCAGTGGTGTTACAATGCCTTGATCTGGTTTCTGAAACGCTGAAATGAGATTTTTTACTTTCCGGAAAAATCTTTTATGTACCCCGGGTGCTGTCTGGAAAATAAAAGACCAAAACCATTATTTATTTGCCTCCCAATGCTTAAAAAAAAAAGACCTATAAGATGTGAGAAGGATGCTGAGAGGTAACATTTGTGCAACTTGCTCAAATATTTGAAAACATAAGGAAGAAAGCAAAACAACATCCAGAAGAGCTTACTTTGCTTGGCTGCATTTCCCTGCAAGAGGAGCTAATGAGCTGTCATTTCAGCTCTCCCAAGGGTAGTATTAGTTCTTACAAGCTCTTGCTCACAGCCCTGCCCTTCCTGAGTGGTACCCATCATACATCTCGAACCTCTAAGGGTGTACAGGCCATTACCCACAATGAATTCAGTAACAGAGGAGATGCAGTTAAACATAAATAAATAAATAAATAAATAAATAAATAAAGCACAGACCCTACAGGTCATTAATAAAAAGCCTGAGCAACCAAAACAACAACTAACAACCTATCGCCTATCATCGTTTCACAATATAAAATACACAGAAAATTAAAAACTGACCGTTATGATACATGTAAATGCATGACTGGCTATCACATATACGTTTCTACATCCTAAGCCATACCAACTCATCCTTCGTGTAAATTGTGTGTTCTTTTCCCCAATTGTTCTCACAGTCAGAGCTAAGCCGTGACAAGGTTTCCTCTATGACATGAAAATGAAACGTTATAGAAGGTCATCTTTATTTATATATTTGTTAGTTTTTAGAGATCACATTTGCAGGTGGCTGCCAGGGTGTATTCTTTCCCTGACATCTGTGCTCTCACAAAGACACTGCCCGAAATCAGCACTCCCCACAAAGCTTTTGAGCCAAGCTTTAGACACCAGCTCCAAACTGCCATTTTACATAAAATAAATAGTATTGCGATGAGCAACTGAACAATGACTACTCTTTTTTTTTCCTATTATATTTTTTAGAAAGTTATTTTTCAGATATTCCATCTGGAAGGTTTTTGAGATGGGAACTGCTAGGGTTTTAGCATTTAATGAGAAAACATGAAGCGTGGCATACAGACTTCTGTCAGCTAGACCATAAGCTAGAGATAACAGACTATCCATGGCTAGTCTCAGTCATTGCCTACTTTGGAGCAAGGACTTTTCCAGTTCTTGTTCACTGTAAATTACTGCCACCTGGACACTCTCAACAGATAGAAAACATTCTCCCACCCAGCTCTATCCATAGGATCTGAAGACCTTCCTTTCTGTTGATGGCCTCATCTAAAAATAGCAGGGCATTCTTGCCAGGCCATGCTTGTGAATAGCTCTTTTGCTCCAACGTAGACTCTGCAAACTACAAAGGTATGCAGTGGGTACAAAATACTTCCTTAGGTCTTTTAGAGTATTTTTTGATCTTTCCAAACACTTTCCAATCTCTTGCCTTCACTATTGCTTCTCAGACTGGTAGATACATATATACTCGTTCTATTGTTTTTATTCCACAGGCACAAACATGTAAACGAATCTTACAGAAAGTAAATAATTAAACAAGTATGCAATCACAGAGATGATCGGAAACAGCAGAATTGTCTCTGCATTCCTTTCAGACTAGGAATAGACCAAGAAGTTTCTAGTGAAGCTGAGGTCACCAGCCAGAGGAAAAACTTACATATTTACCAAGAGTGGAACCATTTTCAAAACCACACTTCATTTAGACTAAATTTTTGTGGTTTATAAAAGCATTTTCAACAAAGGCAGCATTTCTTCAAAGACTAATAGTTAACACTTGATTATCCATGCTGACAGAGAAGACTAACAGCACTGGACATATAGAAGCAATTTAAACTTGAGATGCAACATTTTGTCAACAAATGACTGACCTAATTTATGATGCTTGGCTTAAGCCAGTAAGTAGTTTGCTTACTAGCTAAGGATCTCCTGATGACCAACTATACTGAAAGGCCCAAAGGCACAGAAATTGGCAGGGAGAGAACAGTACGATTTTGACAATGCACTGCTGACAACCTATACATTAATAAATGATAATCAACAAGTCATCATAAATTTAGTCTCCAAGAACTGGATTAATATCCTCAGCAGTGTTCTACCTAAAATGAAAAACATGCACATTTGTCTTGTATAATTCATAAATTCAAGGTTCATTGTAATCTCAATCTTAGGCTTAACAAGTTTTCAAATGGTCTATGCACAGAAGATAGCAAACTACTGACATGACTTTTTCTTACAGTGTGGCAAACTAAAATGTTTTTTTTTTCTAAACATAGTATAGTACCACTTACCAAATTTTGGAAAAGACATTTATCACACACAAAAAAATCACCACTGAACAACACTATCCTGTCAGTGAATTCACTTCTTGTTCAAATTTGTGTATTTCCATACTGCCACCTCTTAGTTATCCACGGAAATGTTTTGAATCACAGCAGGTCTTCAATGATTCTGGATAAATTTCTTCCAGTTAGGTAGCCTAAGTTCTGAGAATATTCACTAGTTTAATATTCACCTTAACAAGAAGGCAAATGTTTGTAGACAGAAAAAAATGTAATACACATTCATAAAACAAAAAGGGGTTTACCTCTTTCACATTTTGGGATAATCCATGCCAATTTTCTTCACTCATGTTGCAAACAATTGCAATATTATTAAATAATGAGGGTCCAATCAGACAACATAAAGGATATTTATGCTCAATAAGCCCTCTCCTTCTTAAAATGAATATATATATGTATATGTACATATATATACGTGTGTGTGTGTGTGTGTAACAATGTGATGTGATGTTATATGTGAAATGGGAGAAAAACAAATTTAAAACGTGTCTAAGAATCCATATCCCATCCCTTCCTCTCAAGGTTTAGGCATCATTGAGAAAGAAGGATGAAAGAGTGTAAGGGCCAAATGTGGTGAATGGCTCCAAGGAAAACAGTGTCTTCCAGACACAGCAGAAATGCTTCATATATGAATTCGTGGTGGTTATAAGAGCATACACAAGACCTGTGCAAGCCTGAGTTGGACCAAATCCCAGCATGGAGAGAGGAAGGATGCACAGAGTCCCACCTCTCGCCAAGGAACTATTGGCAATTAATAGCTACCAGGAGAAGAGCCAGTTAAAGAGCCCCTGGTAAATAAATCATGCTTTAATGGAAGGCCACATATCCAAGAATATTTGGGTAGCACAAATTGCATTAACAGATTAAAAAAAAAAAACAGGAATATACAAAGGTGGGTGAATAGAGAAGGAAAGATGGATCTGGGAGGAGTTGGCGGACAAGGGTAAATATGATCAAAACATTTTGCACAAAATTCTCAAAGAACTAATTTTTAAGTCAAAAAATCAGACTCTCCATTAAAATTTTCTATTGCTCATCTGAAGGATATTTCTGAAGGGAAAAAGATTACATATAGCCAACCTATATACAAATTTATATATATCAGCTATACATAACTATTCTTATGATAAATCAAATTGCTTATTTATTTGAAGTGATAGATTTGTTTAAGAAGTACAGCTTTTATTAGAATTGGTACTGATTTTTCCTTGGATAGTATCATTGTATTAATTATCCTGACACAAAGTAAAACCATATTAATTATCCTGACACAAAGTAGCAACATTACCAGAAAAGAATTCAGTATCTTATGAAGGAACATGATCAAAGAATGTTATAAACTTTTCTTATGAAATGCTTTATTATGTACAGTGACTATATGGCAATAAAAATCAAAATTATTGGGGGATATTATTCAATGGTATAGCAATTGCCTAAAATGCATGAGGCCCTGGGTTTCATCCCTAATCTTATGTTTAAAAACCTGAAAGTTAAAGGTAAAATTTAAAATATAAATTAACCAATTGATAAGCTAACAGTGTACTTGAATATATTCTAATTCGTTTTGGCAATTCAAATGCTTGTAATTTATACTTTACTTTTTACTGACAAATTTGTAAGACATTTTGTAAACTTTGGTCTAGACTTTATTATTCTTTAATGCACAGATTTGTTAAGTTATTAATAGACATTAACATCTATGTGTTCAAAAGATCATTGTGAAGCATTTTCCACTCTCAGGATGTACTATTATAAGGTCAGAAACCAACTAAAGCCCAATGTGTGAAAACCACAGCTGTGGAATCATGAATTGATTTGTAAGATGGGCTGTTGTGTAGCCCCTGCTCTGTAGAAAGATTTCAATAATTTCTTGGACTGACACAGTAGTGTACAAATATTTCAAAGCCATAAGAAACCTTCGTTCTGAATAAATGTTATTCAAAGTCCTAGTTCATAAGGAAAACTAAAGGGATCTTACTCATTGAACTCAAGATAGGTACCCAGAAGTAAACCACTCACCTCCTCCTCTCCTTCTGCAACCCCCTTCCCAGGGAGTCACAAGATAGAAGAGAACTGTGATTCTTTAAAACATCCTTTTAAACCACTACAATAGCAGTTAGGGATTCATTGTGTATATATGTTTGAAATCCTTAAAAAATGGTTTTATTAAATAAAAACTCCAATTTTCCCTAGTCTCTATTCCAACTATCCAGAGGCTCTTTTATGGCTCTTTTGAAAATCTTGCCTATGTACACAGAGCAGCATCAACTGCCTGGATGCTTGGAAATGCCTCTGTTCCAACTCTTATGCCTGGTAACTTAGTACTAGATGATACACAATCTTATTGTTGAGATGTTTTCAGCAGTTCACATTTTTGTATGCTCACTGTATGTCAGACTCTACAGCTAAGAGCTTCTTTACTTGCATTGCCTCATCTCCTTGAAATGAGTCCTCTTAATAAATGTTGGTAAACCCATTTTACAAATTGCTTTCATCAAAAGTGACTATATGAAGAACTACACATGGAATCTGGATGCATTTGACATGGCCCAGGATTTCATGCTGTAGTATATTTCCCTATTAGATCTCATAAAGGTTACTAGTGACTTGTAGGAAATAGAAAGCCCAGTTTGTTTGCTTTTATCCACAACAGAACCAATCTGTGCATCAGTATCATTTAGTATATGCTTTCTTTTATTAATTTTTTAGGTTTTTATTATTATTTTATGCTTTATAAAAGTTTGTAAAGGCACTGTAAGGCACACATGATCCTTCAAATTTCTTCATTTTCCAAAATGATCCTACTTCACACAGTGGTGGCTAAATAGGTCTGGAACCGAAGGCTTCTAAATGAGCCATCAATGACTGTAGAATTGAGCATCAATGATTTAAATATGATTAGTATTTTGGGAGCGTATGGTATGACTTTTCTTTTTTAAACCAACCTAGATTTCAAGCACTTTTCTGATACCCAAAGAAGCAAAAGTAAATAAAAAAAGCTGTACCTCAGCACTCCAAGAACCTGTTTCTGTCTGGGACACTCGATACGTATAGATGTAACCTTGATACCTGTGAAGAAGTACATTTCCATTACTAATAGTTTCCAAAAGAACAATGAATGCTCTGAACTTGATCTTATTTTTATCTAAAAGAAAAGTTATATATACTCGATGTACATGGACAGCTAGCTTCCTGGCAGTCGCAGGAAGCAAATCCATCGGATTTAATTTGCTTACATTTTATTTCAGCCCAATTACAGTTTCCAGTGATTTTTTTTCTTTAACTTAGTGTGGATTAATATACCCAAGTATTTGTCTAGTATAGAGACTAGACAAAAAGAAGCTATAGACCTGCTATCACTGACAAAAAAAATCATAAATTATAAAACACCTTTAACAAACCAGACTCTTAGTGTTTTTTAAGTATACAGAGTCTTAAGCTAAAGTGGTTGACTGAAATAAGACCCAATTAAATTAACAACAATACTGATAGTATTAATTATTAAAGTAAGTATTTCATGCTATGATAAAGTATATCATGCTATGAAATATAATTATTCTTATATTACTATTATAATAAATAGTAATATACTATTACAATACCATTGTGTAACATTGCAGTATAGCAGTAATAGTAATTGAATTTTAAAAAGGAGTACTGTACCATAAAATGCTATCCAGCCTTTGAAATAATCAGATTCTGCTATTTGCAACAAGATAAATAAACTGGAGGACAGGATGTCAAATAATTCAGGCACAAACAAAACAAAAACAAAAAGCATCTATTTTCCCCTACATGAAGTTGCTAAAGTGTTAACATCAAAGAAATACAGAATAGGATGGTGGTTATTATGGTGCTAGAGAGATGGCTGAAAAAGCATTTATTACTCTAGAAGACAACTCAGCTTCAATTCCCAACACCCACACAGTAGTTCACAACCATCTGTGACTTCAGTTTCAGGGTACCCGATGCTCCTTTTTTTAACCACCATGAGCACCAAGCAAGTGCATGGTGCTCATACATACATGCAGACAAAACACTCACACAGAAAATACATGTGAAAATATGTTATAAAAGAGGGATCAGCATTCAGGTGTGGCGATGCTTGCCCATAATCCTGAACCTGGATCTGGACCTGAGTGGAAGCTACATAGGTCAGCCCACCAGTCATCCTGTGCTGTGCCACCAGGACTAGCCCTCCTGCCTTGCGCAGGCAAGGGACACAGCCAGGTTTCCTACTCTAATACCTTCAGAGTTGGCTCACCTATGACCCACTACCAGGACAAGCTCTACTGTGCTGCCTGCCCAGGCAAAGTATGGGGCCAGTTTCTCCCAAGTGTTGCAGCTGTAGTTTTGTTTGTTTGTTTATGTACAACCCATTATTATTATCTATCATCATCTGACTGTGCATAAGCAAATCAGACATTTTTGTTCCTACATCACTGTGCTGGTTAGTTTTTTCTCAACTTGATACCAGCTAGTCATTTGAGAAGTGGAAACCTCAATTATGAAAATAACTCTATCACACTGGCCTGTAGGCAGATCTGTGTGGGCATTTTCTTGATTAATGATTGATGTGGAAGAGCCCAGCCCACTGCTGGTGTTCCTTCCCATGTATGGATTATATTTAAAAAGCAAGTTGAGCAAGCCATGGGGACAAGCCAGTGAGCAGCATTCCTTCATGGTTTCTGCTTTACTTCCTATCGCCCTCTGCCTTGAACTCTTACATAAACAAACAAACAAAACTACAGCTGCAACACTTGGGAGAACTGGCCCCACACTTTGCCTGGGCAGGCAGCACAATAAAGCTGGTCCTGGTAGTGGGGCATAGGTGAGCCAACTCTGAAGGCATTAGAGTTCCCTCAATAATGAACTTTAAGCTGAAAGATGAAATAACCCTTTGTTGCTTTAAGTCACTGTGTTTATCACAACAGAAAACAAAGCAAACACTTAGTGCCCACTGCTCAGCAATTCCCTATGCTACCCTCTCCTAGTTTCCCTAGCCACAGACAACCACCACACTACTCTTAATCTCCATGGGAACAATTTTCTTATATTCCACATATGAATAAAAACATGTGGTACATGCCTTTCTGTGTCTGCCTTTTTTCATTTAACATAATGACTTCTAGTTATAGCTACATTTTTGCAAATGACAGGATTTCATTCTCTCTATGGTTGAACAGACTTCGATTCTGTTTATGTCTCTCTTTTCTGTGCTCACTCCTCAGTTGATAGATCCGCGTGCTATTTCCATTAAGTACTGCTGCAATGAATCTGAGAGTTTCAAATATCTCTCCAACATACTGGTTTCATTTTCTTTGGATGCATACGCAGGAGTGGATAACTGAATAATGTGGTAGTTCTGGTTTGTTTGAGGTTCTTCTATGTTGCTTTCCATATTGAATATGGAATAGTCCATATTTTCAAATGATTGCCATACTTACATTTTTATAAATAATGTGTAATGTTTCCCCTTTCCCTTGTCCTCATAAGTACTTGCCATCTTTACATTCTTTGGTAATAGCTTTTATTTTTTGTTTGTTGTTTACTCATTTATTTTTAGTGGAGTGATGGAATAATCTTGTGATTTTGAGTTTCATTTCCCTGGTAATCAGTGTACTGAACATTTTTTTCATTACTTTCCTTTTTATAACGATTTATTTTATTTTTATTTTATGTGTTTGATCTTTGTGCCTGCACTTATGTCTGTGAATCATGTGTGTGCAGTGCCCATGGAGGCCAGAAGAGAGTATTGGCTCCCCTGAAACTGGAGTTACAGACAGTTGTGAGCCACCACGTGGGTGCTGGGAATTGAACTCCAGACCTCTGGAAGAACAGCCAGTGCTCTTTACCACTGAGCCATCTCTCCAACCTCTCATAATTTTCTTAATAAATATTTTCCTAATAGAAAAGTAAGGTGACCTTTATGCTGAATTTTCAAACAAAATTTGATTTTGAATATAAATAAGTTATCATAGTCTCATTTAATATATTTTCTGTTGTTCTTAGGCACATGATTGGATCAGTAGGTATCCTTGTTTAGGAAATATACTAAAGTCTGTTTAAATCACTGTGTTTAAACTTAAAAGAATAGATGATACCAAAATCTTACAAAGAGAAGGCTATGCTTAGTTCATTGCTCACACTGGCATTAAGTCCCTTTAGAATTAAAAAGCCTTTAAATATTTGAATTAAATTGTTATGCCTTTAATCAATACTCATCAGCACTAATTACCTAACGAACTACAAAAGACATTTAAAACACTCTAATCGGGTTCATTTGACTTGGGAAATTGAACAAAAAGGCCAATTTAAATGTCTGTGTGATCACAAAACAAATGTTTTATTTTTGTAACATAGACTTACCAAAGTATGTGAATCACATATAAAATAATTTACTATGTGCTTATATGTAATATGTTGAATAAATGATTTTACTGATAAGGTCTTATTTTGAAGTCATTGAAGTCTACCTTAAAGCACACTAATTTCAGTAAGTACTCAACAGGGAACAAGACAAGAGCTTTGATTCCTGTTTTCACCATGGGAACTTGAAACATGTTTCAAGGGACTTTCCTAAAACTATCCAGAAAAAATGGAGATGGAAGCAGGGCCCTTTGTTCTATTTTTCCCTTTGGGATAATATTAATGTGAATAATTCACAGTAACTTTAAGGGTGATGATATAGAAAACACCAGTGCTTAAAATCTCAACAACAGAGCTTGGGGGATAACGGAGTTGGTGAAGTGTTTGCGTGCAGGCAGGAAGACCTGAGTTCAATCCCCTGAATCCATTCTGTGCATGACGCTATGCACTTGTAGCTCCCACGTTGAAGAGGCAGAAGCAGGCAGAAACCTGGGGCTCACTGGACAGCCAGCCTACCAAGGATGGTGAGTTCCAGAAAAGTGAGAGTACCCGTTTCAAAAAGTTAAGATGGACAACTCCTTAGGACTAGCACCTGAAGTTGTTCTCTGGCTTCCATACACATGTGTAGACATACTTATAAGCACTTACACACACACACACACACACACACACACATATATATATATATATACACATATACATGTGTACATGCAAAAACACAAAAAATAAAATCTCAATAATTTAAGCAAAGTGGTAGTAAGCAAGCTGTCTTCCAGATTCTAAAGCAATGGGCCTCAAAATATACAATGTCTGTACTTCTTTACCATCATTCAGCTTCATTTAGTCAAACTAGATGAGTATGTTTTGAAAATTGTTTCCTAACGAATCTGATCTTATCTCACTTTCGGTTAAGCAGCAGGAACCGGAGTACCACTTCAAAAGCTCTTACCTTCTTCAGTCTCCAAACAAGCTGATGTCAATGGCACATATATTTTCTCATGATTAAGGTATCCGATATTAACAATTTCCCCACCCCAAGCCCTTGAATTCTGAATGAACAAACTTTTCTCTCAAATGAACCAGAAGTGTGTGACTTCTGTTTTCAGTCATATAACTTACTAACCAATCATCCTCCATAGACGACATCCATAATAGTATGTATGCCATGGATGGGGGAAATCTAAAGCAGAACAACTCCGATTGCATTGCTAAGCTCACAGCATTTGGGAGGCACCTGATACGGGTGCTGGGAACCAAACTCAGATCCTCAGATCCTATGTCTGTAGAAAATCACTGTTATAAGGAAAAGGTAATAAGTGTTAATAAAAGCCATAAAACTGTACATATCTTTGACCAAATAACCTTGCTAATCATCATAGTCTCCATGGAAATAAGTCAAAAGGAAAAAAATATGTTTTTAATTGTAAAGTAAAATAAACCTAACTACTCCGAACAAGTAAACATTACTCAAAATAAGAAAATAGTTTTTAGATATGCACTCAAAAATGTATGTGATTAAAATAGAAGTAAAAATTACGTCAAAATAATTCTTCACAGGCAGGGAACTGATCAATAGAGTTAGAAGCATACCTGCTGAATGGGAGAAAGCACTTGTAACCCATCAACCTGGTAAGGCTTAGTATCCAAAATACTGAAGATTTGAAAGAAAAAAAAACTCAGTAAGAAAACAAATTGATTGAAAATGTGCAAAGGAGCCGAACCAATTTTTCACAAAAGAATACATACAAAATGGGCAAAAAAAAAAGTATGAAAAAATTCAACATCATTCATCATTGGAGAAATGCAAATTGAAACCACACCTGCTCAAGTGGCTCTTACTAAAGATATGAAAGGTGAGTATTGTGAGGGTGTGGAAAAAGAGAACACTTTTACACTGTTGGTGGGAATGCAAATTAGTAGAGTGATTATGGAAAACAGGAAGGTGGTTTCCTCACAAAATAAAAAAAAAAAAAAAACCATTTAAAGTGGCATGACTCAGCAATAGAATGACTGGGTGTATATCCCAATGAGATCATTATGTTGAAGAGTCTCTGCTCCCCTGTTCAGTGTAACACTATTTACAAAATAAGGGTAAGAAATCAGCCTTAGTGTACAAGACTGGTGAATGATGGATGGAGAAAGTATGGATATATACATGCTGCACCTCATATGAGGGATCTATATTTTAAGAAAAACAAAGACATGGAAATAAACTAAGTGAGAAAAAAAGACCAGAAGAAGGGAAGAAAAATGGGTTATGGGGAAAATATGTTCAAAATATATTCTACACGTAATAAAATAGTATAAGAAACCCATTTTTAACAATATGTGCTAATTATTAATGATTGAAAAACGAAATCTGAAATATACATGTAATTGAGTAACATTCAAACTTAACGAACCTGAAGGACAGACATTATGTTAAATGAAAGAATACAGGCACAGAAATGACAAGTATTACAAGATTTCAATTATGAATAAAATCTAAAACTACTGAATTGACAGAAGCTGTGAATGTTGTGTCTTTGTTAATCGCAAATTAGAAAAAACCATGTAACCCATTTTTTAAAATTGCTACATGCTTCTGACTTCCTCTATGAATATAGACAAATGAAGGAATGAATCAATTTTCACTTTTTTCTCCCACTGAGATGCTTTTTGAAGTTGATGATAAGCCCAGCATTTAGAATTTAAAACAATGGAGTGTTTAAATTGTTGCTGTTAATTTATTTTTGTAAATAACCCATACAGAAAGTGTGTTTTAGTCCTTGCTGATTCTAAAATTTGACTTTATTTTGAAATATCTAAAGCTGCCCCTATGCTTTTAAACAGTGTTCAGACTAGCAATGAGCCAGTATAAAGCCACTCAGTTTATTTCTATTTCTCAGTGGGTCAGTATGGTGGGTAGAACTTCCTTTCAAACTTACAAATCCACATCAACTTTCTTGATGCCAATTAAAGGGCTTCTCAAAAGAAAAGCTGTAAGTACATCTAACTTCTATGTTCACATTACAAATGCTGCAAGCTAGTTCTCATAGTCTCCTTTACACAATTCATTTACACAAAATATTTACAAATATATACAACATTTGAAAGACACAATTATGAGACAGATTTTGAGAGACTTTTGATGCTTTTTTTCTTTCAGACTGACCTGGAATTCATTATACAGGTCAGACTGACTTCAAACTCATGGTGATCCTCATACCTCACCTCCCAAGTGCTGAGATTGCAAGCAGGGTCACCATACCTGCTGTAACTAAATTTTGAACAAATATATTACATCCATAGTGATTGTCCCATACATATAAAGTCTTCATTATTAAAAATGTGTTCCCTCTCAAAAGGTTTCTGAAACTTCTGTTGTACAAATTTCGTTCTTTTGGAGTGGATATGAATTTCCAGTACAATCTAAAGTTATTCAATATCCAGACAGACTAATGCTAAAACTATGGAATGATCCTATTCTTCCCAGTACCACTTGTTAATCCAGGGCAAAAGAAAATTTGAGGAACTTGACCAAGGTAAAATTACTAGATAAAAGGCAGAGTTACAGGGACTAGAGCGATGGTTCAATGGTTACGAATACCTCCAGAGGTCCTGAATTCAATTCCCAGCAACCACATGGTGGCTCACAACCATCTGTAATGAGAATCCGATGACTTCTTCTGGCATAAATACAAAAATCATTTTGTCAAGTTTTATTTTAAAAAGAAGAAAAGAAGCCAACTTGCACTGTGTGCTCAGAGGGTCTTGAAGAAAGATATTGACTCTTAATCCTCATTGTGTGATACATTTCTTAGATTAGTGGCAATGAACAGCAATTTCAGAAGTACAATTCTCCATCAAAAAGATGAGTCTGTAAAGACAGAGCTAGGACGTTCTGCTGAAGACAGGACAGGAGAGGTAGCTGAAGAGAAAGCAGCTGAGGAGAGCCCAAGATATGTGGGATGGGGGGGGGTGTCTAACAGTCAACACAGCCTTCCTCTACATTTAAACTAAATGGCAACTTCAGACTAACCTTGAAGCTTCAATTTTACATTGTTAACCAGTGTCAGATTTTAGCATATTTTGTCCGTAAATTGCCCATCTTGGGGTTGATGTGTAACAAATTTAATACCAGCATGGCCTTTGTGCTTACGCTATCATTAATACATTCCACCGAGAAAATCAAAAATAATTTTAGTGACCAAGGTTATTATGAAGATGTGGCAGCAATCAACTTACCAGATAGAATTTAAAAACAAAATACCTGCGCAAGCAAGATATCTCAGTGTGTACTACAATGGTTACTCAATAAGATACTATGATGCCTGAGACCCATGTGGAATAAGGAGAGAACCAACGTACATGTACTCACACACAAACATACCACACACACATAAACACATAGGTAACTAAATGAGGAATCTAAAATGATAAGAACCAAAGTGTGATTTCTTGTTAAATTTTATAATTTTAAATCCATTGCCACATTCTTCTTTGCCACGCTGTTCCCTGCTATTCAACGATAAGCTGGAATTTTATTGTACTACGTGTCCTCTACTTCTTGAATTCAGTTGTGTGGTGGGCACTTTATTTCCAGTTCAAAGAACTCCATATCTTCTACAGAGATATTTGCTCATTTGTTTTTATTGCTGCTTTATTCACAATAGCTAGGAAACAGGAAGAGCCTGGATGTCCTTCAACTGATGAAATGGATAACAAAAATGTTATATGTTTACCGATGGAATGATAGTCAGCTATTAACACAAATGAAATTGTGAAATTTGCAGGTAAATGGATAGAACTGGATACAGCTATTCTGAGTGAGATAACCCACAAATATCGCGTGTGTTTTCCCATTTGTGATTGTTCGCTTTGAGTCTTGAGATATATGTGTTTCATCTGGAATACCCATAGAGGTCAGGGATCATGGATGGCTGCTTTGACGGAAAGAGAGATAGAATGCACAAGTATAAAGAATTTAAAGAGGAATACTAGAACAGGAAGGGTTAAATTGGGGTGGCAGTGGGAAGGCAGAGTAGAAGACAGAATACAGGTAAATATAAATTAAAGTAAAACCCTCTCAAAAATGTCATATGTAAACCTACTAATATAGATGTTTCCTAAAACAAATAAATGTATACATATATAAAAAGTGTTAAAGTAGAGTTATTCTATAACAGGGCAACCACTAGACATCACATGTTACCAAATAAAATTCCTAGTGCCAGGAATGGATTACGACTTTTTGAATTGATGGCCAATGAGTTTCCATAGAGCACCATTATAGGCCATTCCCAATGTTCTTGATTACCCTCCAGAACTTGACAGTAAAACCCTATTGCTGAAGACACCATACACCTGAGGCATAGAACACAGCAAAATCAAGCTGATACAGACCTGGAAGCTTCATCTAGATGGGCTAACCCATAGAGCTGGAAGGTGCTATCCACACTATCAGAGGAGAAATGCAATCATGAATTTCACCCCTCAAAAAAGGACAGAAAGGTGACTCTTTTTGTTCAACAACATATATGACAATGGCATCATTCTGTGTCTTCAAGGCTAAAGAATTATAAATGCATTTCTTCTTCCACATCTTTCATCAGAGTAGCATACAGTCAGTTATGTACAGAGAGATGCTACTTGTGGATATATGGTATTTTCCCAGCTTATTTTTAAAATAATTTAATTAGGTTTCCGCTTGTGAGACAATCCAGGGAAGTGGCCATTTATCTTAGAGTGAAAGGTAAAAACTTCTGAGGGTATAATATGTACCTCAATAAAAGAAACTTGATATACCCAGAAAAAAAGAAGAGAATAAAATCTTACACCATATCTTTGAAAAGTGTTAATTCTTTAAAGATGATAGTTTTTCCTTAATTTATTACTGATGTTAATTTAATCTAATTTAACAGAATTATTTTAGATTTCATCACAAAGAACCAGTAGACAAGAATACCTAATAACTTTTGAGTATGTTTGAAAAGTATGGCACACTAACTCAATTAATGTAAATACAAATAGATCAATTGAACCAAATAGTCAAAAATCAAAAATCATATTATAACTATTCAGTTCTTTTAGTTTTTGGTAAAGTGGCCCAACAAATGAAAAGTGGAAATTCTATTTAGTAAACTATGTTGGACAGTTGAAAGCCACTTGGAAACAAATCAAATTAGATCTTTTATGCACATAAAAGTAAAAACTCAAACGGGATTAAAGAGTAGAATATAAATTAATAAAACCATATATTTAAAACAAAAAGTGAAGTTTTATGTATCTGGGGAGGAAAAAGGATTTTCTAAGCTGAGAAGCAAAGGGGAAAAAAATTAAGCATGAAGAAGCTGTGTGGTGCATTTTAGTACTAAAAGTGTTAAATAACAAACATGAAACTGATAAAGGATATCTACAAAACATTAAAATGTGTCCGTGTGTGTGTGTGTGTGTGTGTGTGTGTGTGTGTGTGTGTGTAAAGCAATAAGATCCAAACCATCAAGTGATAAAATTATGCAAATAGCCAGTTCACAAATGGGGAAAAATAGTTCAACAACCACATAGAAAACATTTAGTGCCACTAACAAAAGCTATAATAAAATAAAATTAGAGGTTAAATTTCAAAGGGAACTGTTTTTAACAAGAATACTCATTGGTAAGGGAAAGTACACATATAAACTAGAATAGTCACATAGGCAAAAATATATGGTGATCATTTATATGTAGAATCTATCATTTAAAAGTATTGAATGATTCAGCGTCAAAATAAGAGGCTGATGTACATGTACGCAATCGTCTAAAAACAAAATTAGTCAACAAACAATAAATAAGTGATTGGCCCAGAAAATTATGGTTCATTTACGACTTAGCTGAACTAACATTCAGCTCTTATAAGATAATGCCTTGAATTTATTTGTGAAAATATTGCATATGAGTCAGCTTTTTTCATACTAAATGGAAATTGCAGCAAAATTTGATGGAAGGATGTACATGTTCAAAAAATAGTCATGTTATTAAAGTCTAAAAGAAACTTTATTTAAAACTTAATAGTAGTTGTCTTTAAGTCATAATATTATAGATGATATGTTCCTTAAATTCCATTATGTTTTCAAACTTTATATCCCAAATAAATACAAGAGACTATTTTTATGGACTCTTTTAATTCTAATTTTATTTAGAGCAAACAATTGGAAGAAAAGCTTCTTGTTTTAAATGAAGGATAGCAATCCTAGTAATGGAAGACTGTTACAATGTTTGAAACACTCTGTTTTCGAAAACGTAACAGGAAAAAAGGTCCTATGTGACTGAGGTTTAACCTGGGAAACAGGCACATGTGGTTTGAAAGTACAATTTTAAGCATTGTTTGAACCATACAATAAAAATAGAGTAAACTGAAGTTTAAGCAAACCTTCTTAATTAAATGAGAATAAACAAAATATAGAAGAAGGTGGTACTGACTAAACAGCCGTTATTGTAGGTTTTTTCAAGCATATATGGTTTTTTTGTTTCTACTCTACATCCTATGAATGATTATTTTGAGTAAGGAATATAGATTATGTTCCAAATAACATGTTGCACGTATCACGTAGTGCCAGTAGAGAGAGAATAAAATGTTTGTGTGTATCAAAAGGGACAGACACTCAGCTCAAAACAAAACAAAACAAAAAAACCTGAAGCACTTATCAAAGGCAAGGAAAGCATTCTTCTTGTCTCTTCCCTCCACAGTTGTCTGGCCACAACCCTGAAAACCCCTACAACAGGGCATCATTCTAAAGACAGGAGGAAGAGACTTCTCTACTTCTCTATTTCATAGGAAGAGGTTTTCAAATAGAAGTTAGTCAACAGCAACAAAACAAACACCTTACATTTATACAGCATCCCCGGTCAGTGAAAACCAGAAGGCTGAGAATTTCCTTACGTGGTTCTGGCCTACATGCCCAAATACTAAGGTTTCTTCTCTTCAAGATTTCACTTACAGCCTTCTTTTATAACAGAGGAAACAACAGGTTTCTATTTTACACGGATGTAAGGTGAAGCTCCAGAGAATTTGAGTGACTTCCTAGAGCCCCCACCCTGGTCTCTTGTCAGGTAGATGCTCTTCCTAGTGAAGAGTTCAATATGCCTGAACAGCTCGTCTAATTCCAAATTGTTTGCTGAGTGCCTGTTGGGTACCAGGATGTGTTCCTTGTACTGGAGACAATGTTTGCTCATTCATGAAGGTAGTTTTGTGGTAGAGCCCATATAGAAGTAAACAAGCTAATATTAGTAAGTTTAAAGTTCCTTGAATAAAAGAAATGGGATAGCAACCCAGAGAGGGCACTTCTATTTGTGAGAATGATCTAGAGATCTAATGTTGAACAGAAGGTGGGGAGCAGGCTTAGTTACCTTCAGGGGTAACCAGGTGGTATGAAAAATACAAGTCTGAGGGATACTGTCTCCAGCCCTCTCCCCCCTATATAGGCTTCATGTGAACCTTTATTTTCTTTTCCCTTTTGGTTAAGGAACATGCTACCTCTATTATCAGTGCACCCAATGCTGCCCATATCATTCACCATCCTTCATCTTTTGACAAGAAAAAAAAAAAGAAACCTAAGGATTGTCATTGGCTTTCCTAGCCCTTCTTAGGGTTCCACTTGGGAACATAAAAGTCCAAGCCCATGGCCAGGTGTCTAGCTTAGTAAAAAAGCATTTTTCAGGCACATATAAAATCCTAGATTCTGTCCTCAACACTGAAAAATTATTTTTCCATATATTTACCTTGAAGCCTTTATGATAAATGTATTTAGCATGATCTGAAAACTGCCAAAAATAAGGCTTGGCCATTTTTTCTTTAAAAAATCAACATACAATGACAATCCTCTCACACAAGCCTCAATTTAATCTTTATTTTCTGGCCCAGAAAGTATTTCAAATTTTTGCAGTGTATCATCATGTACAGAACTCACTACCAAGCATTTTCGTTTTGATTTTATGTAGACTCTGCTGTACTAGAGTGAGACTTTGTGGGAATATATATATATATATACCCTGCTTACAGTAGTGCTTGAACTGGGTCTTTCTGTAGACTGCCTCAAGGAGTACTGAAATAATTTGTTCAGAAGGAGACTAATAATAAACCAGATTTACATTTGCTGAGTGTGAAGCCCAGTGTTCACTTTTTCTTTTTTAATACATGGAGGTTTTAATCTTCATAGTCCCTTGGACTATGAAGCTCATTTAAAATCAAGGGCTAAGAGACTGATGTTCTGAGATAACAAGCTTTAGAGTCTGACGATGGTAGGATTCACTCAGGGAGGTTGGGAGCCAAGATGCAGCTGCACCTGGTTCAAAATGGAGCAAGAGGCTGAGAACAGTCTAGACAAAGATCAAAGTGGGATCATTACAATGGTGTTTTCTTTCTCTGCTCTTTAAAAACCATTGTCAGTCCTATCTTTTACAGGACACACCACGTTTTTAAACTCATTACCCCTCTTATAAAGCAAGACAACTCAGCAGCACCAGAAAGGTGCTCCTACTCTTTCATACACATCCTCTTCAGTACTGTACTGCTATTAGTGTTGCTTGCTATTGTTTAATAGGATCTTATACTAGGTAGCCCTGGCTGGCATGGAACTGGCCATAAGAACCAAGCTAGTTGCCTGAAACTCACACACATCTGTCTGCCTCTGCCTTCCTGGTGCTGCATTCTGAAAGTAATGGATTCCATTTCTTGGTTGGCCACTCTCCAAACATTTGCTAGATACTTTTCTTTTGGAGTACCATTTTCAGTTATATTTGTAGAGAATGATAGAGAAAGATCTTCCTTTGCCTTAATTCATGGGTCAGAATACAAACAGTCCAACATCCCAGGGCTCCACCCTCATGTTGTCTACTTGGAATCAGAGCCGAAGTCCAGAGCATGGGTCTTTCTCAAAGTTAAGGTAAGTTCTAGGCTATGTTTTCCCATTCTGAAGGGTATTTGGTGAAGTTGCCACAAGTAGACTGGTGAAATGCTGTAGATAAAATCTGCACTGAGGGACATACATCCAAGTATTGCCCACCACAGCCCAGGGTTGAGCCCTGGTACCATCCATAAGAGCTGGAAGAGTACTCAGTTCCTGCTGCCTGTATTCCCTGGGTACCTCTGTCAAAAGCTGTAACCCCCTGCCACTCCTCCCAGCCTTCCCCTGAAAGGGCAGGCTACACGTTAGCAGCCTGCCACTACCACGAGATGTACTCACAAAACACACAGGCAGTACACGCCAGGGACACTCTCGCTGTCTCGCAGCAGATAACTTCCATCCAGCCCCGTAGCGAGTAAGAGCTTCTCCCCGGTCTCCCTGCTGATTTTGCCGTGATACACAGTCACTGCATCCATGCCTAGCAAACTCTTCGATGGGCCCAGAAGAACGATGGTAAAAAGGAGACGTTGCTGCTGCTGTTGCTGCTGCAGTGGCTTGCTGGGCACAATCAGCCACCTGACTACCAGAGCAGCCAGTATGAAAAGAGAGAGAGAGAAATGAGCACCCTAACAACAGGATGTTGTCTACCTGCCTTAAAACCTCTTCTCACACTTCAATTAAGGCCAGCTCAGCAGTTTAACAGCTTTAAACTTGTCATGGGTTTGATCACCGACTCTCCAACACAGGGTTCGTGGTGGGGGAGGGGGCACACTGGAAAGGTGAACACTTGCAGTATTTGAGCTGTGCCAGCAATGCAGAAGATGAGAAACTTGATAGTGTGTCTGTTCTTGTGTAGTTCCTGCAACCTGCGAAGCCATCGGCAATGACTTGGCTTAACTAATGTACAAAAGAATTAGTGATAGAGGCAAATGGTAACGTGTCATCATGAGGGGCAGAAACAGAGTGGCAAAATAAAAGCATAAAAGCAGCCAAACTACAAAACCACAGCAGAACATGGCTACGAGGCTTCCGCAGCATCACCAAGTACTACTGAACTACGGACTTTGGGACTCGATGTTCCTGAAAAAAAAAAAGCTTTCTTTTCTTCAATGCTGTTGATGGAATCAGGGACCTCACAGATGAGATCTTCTACCACGAAGCCATATGCCAAATCCTTGAATACGCTTTGGCCCAAGCAAGTATTTTTACCTTAATGTTTTGTCCAAGATCCAAAAGTATCAGTTTAGTAACACACAAAAATTGTAATAGTGTTAAAAAAAATGTTGCAGATGGATCTAGCTGAAGAGCTTAAGAAGAACAAATCCTTTTATTGGTGCATTATTATTATTATTCAAATCACAACATAATTACAGCATTTTATTCTTCCCTTTTCACCATTGAAACCTGCCCATGAACCCCTCCCTGCTCTCTTTCAGGGCTAGCCATTTGGTACTGGACTACAAATTAGTGTGCTCTTCCCAGGGGTGACTATTTCCTCTACTCCCCATTTACTCAGCTGTCTATAGTTCTTCCTGTAGGGCTGCTGGCTTGTGGGCTTTTTCTGTCCAGTTTGGTCTGTCCATTAGTGTTGTATGTGAACTTCTATGTACCCTTTAGTGTATGGGGCTAGGCCAGAATCACTGTGGATATAAAATCCATTTTACATCATTATATAGGTATTGATAACTGTGTTCTAACTTCTATTCTCATAAATAAATGCCTATCTACATCAATGTTAAAAACATCAGAGGTTAGCCTAACCAAGACTCTATTTGAAAAAAAGCTAATACTTTAGAAATCAATTACAATGAAGGCATTTTAAATATGAAAAGAAAGAAAGGGTATCCTCTTTTATTGAGTCATATAGACAGCAACCCACCTATATAGTGTTACATAAGTTAAAAACAAAACCTAACATTTTTTTTTTGTCTCTGAACAACTCTGAACAAATCATCTACAAACACAGGAACAGAGAAACCTGAGTCTGCTGGAGCAAGCATTCTTTTCTTTCTGTTTCATTCTGGAATGCTAAAATAGCACTCTTGTCAAAGCAACCAGGTCTAGTGGGCTTCAGCAAAATGAAAATCACATCAAAAAAGAATACTTAAATTATAAGGTAATAGTACAATTCTCACATCCAGTACCTTATTGTCATCTCACAAGCAAACTGACAGGTGAGCCAGCCCACCAGTGCAGTGTTGATGAAAAATACTGACATCTTTGCTTGGCTGCTACGCAGGCACTAAGCCTGACTTTGGCAAATTCAAACTTCACACAAAGCTTGAAGTATAGAGAACAGAGGAACTGAAATAGCTTTCTTCCTTCTCTGTCCCTGTACCCACAATACAGGAAGACAAAGATCATATAATAGAGAAGGAGAGATAACAGTGGCACCAAGAGACAAAGAGCTAAGGAATGCGCCCCATTTCTGAGAGGAAGAATCTGCTTGTGTGTTGTGTCTCTTGACCTTAAGGTCCATATCAGCAGGCATTTATATAAGTTGTTTGCCACTGTATCCTCGGTGATTGGCACACAGTGGATGAATTTAGTGAATGAATAAATGGCTGAAATTAAAGCTGTCAAGAAAACAATCTGAAATTATCTCTCCCACCTTGACTGTCTCTCTGCTTCTCGATCTCTGTCTCTGTCTATCTCTCTGTCTCTCTCACACACACACACACACAGACACACACACAGAGAGAGAGAGAGAGAGAGAGAGAGAGAGAGAGAGAGAGAGACAGACAGACAGACACACCAGTGCTTTTCCATGCCTTTGGCTCCCCTTAGAAACAGCAATGGGAATTGGAAGGCACATTAGTGAAAGAGTTATGAGGTCCAAATTACACTCCACCTTTGACCACTAAATGGTTTCCTCTCTCTGAGCCTTATTTTCTCCATCTGTCAAAAGGAATTGAGCCAGGTGAACCCCAAGTCGTCATTTCCAGCCTCAACATTTTGTGCTACAAGTAAGTAAATGAATTAATAAATAAATAAAGCAAGCAAGCAAGCAAGCTTCTTTGGAGAAAAAAACCACCAGGGTAGCTCATTTTTGAGGAAGAAGCAAGATCTTGAAGTCTCAATAAGAGGAAGCATTTGTGCTAGTTTTTAAAGTAATCTCGGAAATAAAAATCATCGTAGAGGAAGAGAGCTTGCTATTCTAAAGAAAACTTTCTGAATATAGATGCCATTTAAATCAAACACAAAACATTGAAAGCTAGAAAAACTGTCAGGCAAAGTTGAAAGGGTCTTCTTGTCTAAACTTGTCACTTCCTGAGATCTCTGAGCAGTGACAGGATTTTGCATGTGGATGCCCTGTCTGAGGTGCTAATTGTCTGTATTCCAACTGCCCTAGGCTATTCTGGAGCCCAGGTAGATTAAAGAATGATATCCGGGGTGGTCAGTTCTGTACAGTAGATAGGACATTTCAGAATCTTTTTCTCTAACCTTTCAAAACTACCTTTGTTCTTCTACTAGCTTATCTAAAATGTGTGAATTCTCCTGTGAACATGTTGTAATGTGGTGAGTTTACACATACTCTTGGCACTTAAATTTACTTCCTTTATAAAAGTAAGAAAAAATAGTCTGAAAGAGAGAGAGAGAGAGAGAGAGAGAGAGAGAGAGAGAGAGAGAGAGAGAACCTCTTTTCGCTAACACCTGAGTTTACTTATAAGGCTATTTTTTTCTAAATGCCTTCTTCAAAGAGAGAAAGCAGACACAAGGTTGCTGTGGGTATTTGTTTAAACTTGTTAAATATATGTATTATTCTTCCAGCTACTAATAATCTTCTATTGTATGTCAGATCCAATAGTTGGAACTTAAGTTAGAAAGAAAAAAAAAAAAAAACATAGTTCATACCTGTTCTCAAGTAGCTCATAGTAGGATGCAAACAGTTACATTCCGGTTCCTGTGTTAAATGTTTAGAACCCATCTGGTGGCATTATTTTGGGACAGGGTAGAAATGTTAAGATGTGGGCCCTACCTGGAGAAAGTAATTCACTGAGCATATGCTTCTGAAAGGTACAGCTAATTCCAAGCCACAGATTCTCCTTCTCTCTCCTTCCTTCCCTCTCCCTTTCCTCTCCAACTCTCCATCTTCCTTACCATCTCACTCCCCACTCCCAGCCACAACTAGCAAATCAATGTTCCCCCTCCCTGCCTTCTTTGCCATGATGCTGCACCTCACTTAGTCCTCTGGAAACATAAGACAAATAATTCCTGGTGTAAATTGCTTACAGCAAGGATTGCATCAGAGCACCACAAAACTAACTAATACAAGCTATGATAGAGGAGACGGTGGAGTCCTCACAGCACGGCAATACTACATCTTGCTCGGTTTTTATTCTGAACGTATACAACGTACTTGACACGACAATGTCTTTTATCTTTATCTGTCTGCTATGTATAGTTACTTCCTCTAGTTTGCCTGATTTTTCACCTCCATCTTAAATTCAAAGAAACTTAGTTCTAGCTGAAATGGCATGTTTTTGAGCTCTATGCTTTATTTGATAGTATGCCTTGGAAAGATCTTGATTGGATGGTTTGTTGCTCAGGTTTTCAGGCCCAGAATATGGATCATTAATTATCCATCCATCCATCTATCCTTCCATCCATCCATCCATCCAAAATAACAGTACTCTGAGAATAATCTGTGGCTAAGTTGATCTAGCCAGGTTCAATGGTACATGCCTGTAGTCTAGCAATTTTGGGACAATTTATTGAGCCCAGAAATGTAGATCCAGCCTCAGCAACAATAGAAAAAAAATTTTCTTAAAAATTGGAAAATAAATAATCTAAGTGTCTTCTATCCAAGTCAGAAATTGCTATACAGATAGTCTTATTGCTTAATTCTTTTCTAGATGAAATGAAGGTAAGCCGTAAGCATTTTATCTTAGTTTTCTCAGTGAGTATAAACAAGATAGTATATTCTACTAGCCTCGAACCTAACAGATGCCCAAGAGCTTTTTGCTGTGAGCTTGCAAAACCCTGGGAGACATGGTGATGCCATATTCCTCTTAGGGTATACATATCCAAACACAGTACCTGACATCCAGTTAACATTATCCTTTCCTTCCCTATATGGAAAGAACAACCTACAGAGTGTGGTTTCTAATTTGATTCCAAGGTTATAACATTTTGTCATTGATTTCTTTTATACAACCATTTACTGTTGTTTATCAAGTGGTCTGCCTGATCCTTCTTGGCAGAAACAACTCTTTACACACCTCTCCTTAGCTACTCATAAATAAATTTTCTTGTGTCTTTTTGGTTTTGTTATGCCAGTTACTTTCAATAGTAACTAACTGAGTCATCATTCTGCATCCTTTATTTCCAAATGAGTTATCTTAAAACAAAACAAAAAACAAGAAAACAACAACACACACACACACAAAAAAAAAAAAAAAAAAAACCCTGTGGGACTCTAATGAGACTCTTCCCATCTGAAAAGCTGTTTGCGCTCTCTCTCTCTCTCTCTTTTCTCTCTCTCTCTTTCTAAAAATTTTACCACCAGAGCTCAAACTGGATTAAAAGTGCAAGGTACTATTATTTTGTCTATATATTTTTGCCTGAACATTTTTAAGAATCCTCTGATATTTTAGAACATGAATTATTGACTCCTCCCAGGGAAGCAGATCAATGCCTTTCTCAGCCATCATCAAAGAAGCTTCCTCCTGCAACAGATTGGAACAAATACAGAGACATTACTCAGAGAGAAAAAGGTCTTGCAACCCTGATCCCTAAATGTGGTATCTTCTACAAATCCCTCCCCTTGAAGCTCAGAGAATCTCCCAGGAAGAGGAAGAAGAAAGAGTGTAAGAGCCACAGGGGGTGGAGGACACCAAGAGAATAATGCCGTCTGAATCAAAAGGATTCACACACACACACACACACACACACAGAGAGAGAGAGAGAGAGAGAGAGAGAGAGAGAGAGAGAGAGAGAGAGGAAAACGCACAAAAACTGAAGCACTAAGCACAAGGCTTGCACAGGTCTGCACCAGGTCCTCTGAACTCATATTATAGTTTCCAGTTTGGTGTTTTTGCTGGGTTCCTGAACTTGCAAATGAGTGGGTCTCTGATTCTTATGCCTTCTCTTGGCTTCTTTTCCTTCTGTTGGTTTATATTGTCCAATTTTGATGTGATGATTTTTTTTATTTTATCTTATATTTTAGTTTGTTGCATTTTACCAAAAGAAAATGAATGAATATAAACCTAGTCACTAGAGTAACAGGTAACAACAGAACTGTCACTTATACCTGCTGGTAGAGGGACAATCAGTTGTCTTCAATAGAATGATATGCTCAGGAGTAGTTGACTAACAAAAAACAGACTCCCCAGTTTTTTGTGTACTTTTATTTAGTTATAGTTTGGTGTGGTGTTTGTGTGCTTGTTGTATATTTGTTTGTTTGTTTGTTTGTTTGTTTTGGGGGTGATGTATTTTTTCTATATTTTGGGTGTTTTGTTGTACTGAGGTTTTGGCTAGGTTTTTTTTGTTTTGTTTTGTTTTTACAAACATCTTAAAGTCAAGTGGGTAGGACTCAGAAAAGGATCTGGATGAAAGTCTTAGAGTTTTACATTTAATTGAGGCTGGCTTACAGGCTCTGAGGTTCAGTCCATTATTATCATGGTGGGACGCACAGTAATATCCAGGCATACAGGTGCAGGAGGAACTGAGAGTTCTACATCTTGATCCAAAGGCAGACAGGCAAAGACTGACTTCCAGAAAACTAGGAGAAAGGTCTCAAAATCCACCCTCAAAGTGACAATTTTTCCAACAAGACCACACTTACTACAACAAGGCCACACCTCCTAATAGTGCCACTTCCTGGGCCAAGCATATTCAAATCACCACAGCAAACTTTGGAGGAGGGGAAGAATATGATCAAAATATATTCAAATTTAAAATTGTTTTAAATAAATAAATCTAATAGTTTTCAGAATGGAAATAAAAAATAAAAGTTATTTTTTAAAACATAAATTATTACTTTGATCTACATATCACAGACATCAAAAGTTGGTAAAGGAATGAAATAGACTACATACATTTTTGTAGGTACAAAACAAATACTGTAGCCCTGTAAACAAAATAGCTAGTGGCAGATTTCTAAATGACCAGTAATAGTAGTTACATCTGCAACATTACATTCTTTTTCTCTTTCTTCTCAGTAATATTTCTTGGAAAAATCCTGGCATCTTTGATCAGCAAGGAGTTCAATAGCATGAGTATTCTATAATAGCTTGAAAAGGTAGTTTAGTAGATAAAAGTGCTTACCTCGAGTGTGAGGAACAGAATTCTGATCTCCAAAAGCCACATAAAAGACCAATGAGTGTAGTGGCCACCTATTATCCCTGTTGCAGTTGAAACAGGGAATCCCCAGGCAAGATAGCTAGATAAACTAGGAGAATCTGCAAATTTCCAATTCAGTGAAAGACCCTGTCTATGTAGAGAATAATCAATGAAAACACTTAGTGTCACACTCCTGTTCACACACACACACAAACACAAACACACACAAACATCCATGCACACATACTCATCTAAACACATATACCTACACATACACAAACATGCATATATGTAGGTACACATACTCCTGCATACAATATACATAAAAAAATATCAGATAATGGGGCCTAGAGAGGTGGCTCAGCAGTTAATAACATTTGCTATTCTTCCAGAGGACCCAAGTTAATTTCAAGCACCCATGTCATGTGGCTCAGTACCATGTGTACCAGGGAACTGTCACATTCTTTTCTTGCCTTCAGGGGCAACCACATAAAATATTTAAAAAGTATTTTAAAGTTGGCTATGTATGTTCTGATGTTTCAAACTTGTCTAGGTAGTATCAGAACATTTTAGTGGTAATCATGCTAGATATACAATTCTTTTCTCTTTTTCCTCTATTTCTTGGAACCAATATCATGGAATCTTTTTTAAAAATTATCTACAAATGGGGCTAGAGGGCTTGTAGGTTAAGAGCACTGACTGCTCTTCCGAGATCCTGAGTTCAATTCCCAGTAACCACATGGTGGCTCACAACCATCTGTAATGAGATCTGATGCCCTCTCCTGGTGTGTTTGAAGACAGCAATTGTATACTTACACACATAAAATAAATAAATCTTAAAACAAAAACTACAAACAAAACCCTCAAAGAGTTTTTTTTCAACATTTTTTATAAGTAGTGTGATATGGTTTAATAGTGCACACCACAAAAGTAATTCTAGGTTTCTGTCTTGAAATCAATTATTCTGTCATGCAGAACCAAATGATAGACAAAGCATAAAACAGTATGTGCAAACATAAATATACCTATAGAATATGTCAAGGAAAGCTGTATTATTACTAATCCTGCATTTTTTAAAATAAATCAAATGTAACTTTCCTGGCAACATTTTTGTAAACTGAGGTCACAATCAAGCCATCTGCCCTACCACAGAAGCCTTGAAATTTAAAATGTACACACTTACTGAACCTGGACTATTCACAATTAGCACTTACTAGTATTTAGCATGTCATAAAACTACTATATTTTTTGTATAAGTTGATCCCAACTTCTATCTCAAACCTTTATAAACTTTTATAACTATTCTCTTAAAGTATCTGCTGGCTTGTATTTGTAAACCCTGTACTTGAGAGCCTGAGACAAGATTGCCACAAGTTTGAAGTTATTTTTGACTACAGAGCAAGACTGTCTCAAAAAACAAAAACAACAACAGCAACCAAAAAAATATTAAAAATGCAAAAGAAAGAAGTGTCAACAAATTAGCATTACATTTACTTTGTATGGTGAAATTTTAAAGGAGGAAAATAATCACTTACTGTTTGATGCCATTCAAGATCTATAATCTTTCAAGATTTAAAATCTACATGTTAAGAATATGGTAGGACAAGTCATGAAGAGATGGGATACTACTGTTTGGTACTTCTTTTACAGAATAACAAGTATCTTCACTGAGTACAGGACATTGCTGAACTTATAGCAAGAACCAAATGCCTGCTTTTCACTTAATTAAAGAAATAAAGGAAACTGGAGATTCCCAGTGGCATTGCTTATCTCTAAAATGACAGGTGAAAAGATACAGTCTCATTCCACAACCCTTGATACTTTCAAGAGACTAGGTGAGATGGGCCAAAATCTAATCTACTACAGGAATCATTAGGTACACTGAAAAAAGGGCTTCCAAAGATGAACCAACAGGGAATAATAATTAAGGAATTGTACAAAAGACCTGGAGATATTTAATAGTGTGAAAATACCCTCTGTAACTGTTCTACTGTGTTTCCGGACATTTAAAAAAAAACATTATTAGTCGATGAGAAAAGCAACCATATAAGCTGAGAATATAGCTCAGTTGGTAAAACATATACAAAGTTCCCAGTTGAATCTTAGTACCACAGAAATACAACCTCACAAATATATACTAGGGATATGTGGTATCACATGAAATTTACTGTCAGCTGATACAATCATTCTAACATGTACCAGATGTGAGAAAACCACTCAAGTGTTAGTCACAGTGCCTGGACCACATAGACCCCACTAGAAACAGTATTAAGACTTTGCAAGGCATGTGCTAAGATTATATGTCTTTGTCACTTAAAACATGATTGATTTTAAAAGTATCAATTCTATCCTCTGATACAAGAGTCTGAAGCTTTTGAAATCTACCCCCAATTCTTTCTCAGCAAATATGTAAACTTAGACTTCTATAACTAGTAATTTATCCACATAAAACAAAACCCAAGTACTTTAGGCTTTATCTAAGCAATCAAGATGTCGTCTACTTAATCACACTAAACATCAATATAAACTTTTTATAAGATCTGTCTGCTCAGTCAAACATGCCACTCCCATTGCCTAAGTTACCACTCCTTCCTTTCCATAGTGAAAATAACTACAACAATAAATAGCCCTACATACAGACAGCCTAAGTGCTAACAAATTTAGAGCTCTAAAAACAGTCTTACCAACAGTCAGCCATTATGCCTAGAAGGTCTGTGACATACACAGACCACAAGGTCATTTCTTTTAATATAGGTATTGTTAATCACTATTAGTATGTAAATATGTTATACAGTATAAGTAACTAATTAAGGTAGTATACAGTAGAAGGAGAACAGATACTGGAACCAGTAAAATTATATTATGAAGTCAGGTCTCACTAAGCCCCAAATTTGGGTATTGGCTAAACAACTTTGTAAAACAGGAAAAGTTGGACATTTTCATAGGACATAATCAATTGGTATTCTCATTTTTAGAGAAAACTATACAAATAACATTATACAGACTGAGCATATTGTACTTATATATTTAAGAATATATTTGTCCCCTCCCTTGGTCTCTTTGGCTGAGGCAAACACCTACCTTGCCTGCTCCCATAAAGATACCATATCTTGAACCATCCTAGAGGAACCACTGGACTCAGAGAAGGAGGATTTCAGGATCCTAGAGGCAGTCTGAGTTCCAGGAGCTCTTCCATCCAGGAGCTCAGGATCACAGGATCACAGACATAGCTGGACTCTGAGGAATTCTGACACAAGCAAGATAATTGGAAAAAACAAACTCCAGTCAGAGACAGTGAGTGCAGGTAGCACTAGAGATAACCAGACAGCGAAAGACAAGCACAAGAACATAAGCAACAAAAGCCAAAGTTACTTGGCATCATCAAAACCCAGTTCTCCCAACATAGAAAGTCCTGGACACACCATCACACCAGAAAACCAGGATTCAAAATTAAAAACACTTCTCATGATGATGATAGAGGACTTTAAGAAGGACATAAATAACCCCTTAGAAAAATACAGGAGAATACAGGTAAACAGGTAGAAGCCCTTAAAGAGGAAACACAAAAATCTCTTTAAAAATTGCAAGAAAACACAACCAAACAAGTGAAGGAATTAAACAAAACCATCCAGGATCTTAAAATAGAAGTAGAAACAATAAACAAATCTCAAAGGGAGACTACTTTGGAGATAGAAAACCTAGGAAAGAGATCAGGACTCATAGAGGCAGGTATCACCAACACAATACAAGAGATAGAAGACAGAACCTCACAGGCAAAAGATACCAGGAAAAACATTTACACAACTGACAAAGAAAATGCAAAATGTAAAAAGCTCCTAACCCAAAACATCCAGGAAATCCAGGACACAATGAGTAGACCAAACCTAAGGATAATAGGTATAGATGAGAGAGAAAATTCCCAACTTAAAGGGCCAGTAAACATCTCAACAAAATTATAGAGGAAGACTTCCTTAACCTAAAGAAAGAGATGCCCATGAACATACAGGAAGCCTACAGAACTCCAAATAGACTAGACCAGAAAAGAATATTCCTCCTGTCACATAATAATCAAAACATCAAATGCACAAAACAAAGAAAAAATACTAAAAGCAGTAAGGGAAAAAGGTCAAGTAACATACAAAGGCAGACCTATAAGAATTACACCAAACTTCTCAGCAGAAACTATAAAAGGCAGAAGATCCTGGACTGATGCCATACAAACCCTAAGGAACACAAATGCCAGCCCACACTACTATACCGAACAAAATTCTCAATTACTATAAATGGGGAAACCAAGATATTCCATGACAAAACCAAATTTACACAATATCTTCCAACAATTCCAGCCCTACAAAAGATAATAGATGGACAACTCCAACAGAACGAGAGAAACTACAACCTAGAAAAAGCAAGAAAATAATCTTCCAACAAATCCAAAAGAAGACAGCTACACAAACATAATTCCACCTCTAATAACAAAAATAACAGAAAGCAACAACCATTTTTTTTAATATCTCTTAACATCAATGGACTCAAGTCTCCAATAAAAAGACGTAGACTATCAGACTGGAAACATAAACAGGACCCAGAATTTTGCTGCATACAAGAAACGCACCCCATTGACAAAGACAGACACTACCTCAGAGTAAAAAACTGGAAAACAATTTTCCAAGCAAATGGTCACAAGAAACAAGCTGGAGTAGCCATTCTAATATCCAATAAAATCGACTTTCAACCAAAAGTTATCAAAAAAGATAAGGAAGGACACTTCATACTCATCAAAGGAAACCTCTACCAAGATGACCTCTCAATTCTGAACAACTATGCTCCAAATGCAAGGGCACCGACATTCATAAAAGAAACTTTACTAAAGCTCAAAGCACACATTGCACCTCACACAATAATAGTGGGGTATTTCAACACCCCATTCTCAGCAATGGACAGATCATGGAAACAGGAACTAAACAGAGCCACAGTGAAATTAACAGAAATTATGAGCCAAATGGATTTAACAGATATCTAAAGAACATTTCATCCTAAAACAAAAGAATATACCTTTTTCTCAGAACCACATGGTACTTTCTCCAAAATACACCATTTAATTGGTCACAAAACAGGCCTCAACAGATACGAAAAGATTGGAATAATCCCTTGCATCCTATCAGATCACCACAGACTAAGGCTGGTCTTTGATAATAACAAAAACAACGGAAAGCCCACATATATGTGAAAACTGAACAACACTTTACTCAATGATAACTTGGTCAAGGAAGAAATAAAGAAAGAAATTAAAGACTTTTAGAATTTAATGAAAATGAAGGTCCATCATACCAAAACATATGGGACACAATGAATGCAGTGCTAAGAGGAAAACCATAGCTCTACATGCCTACAAAAGGAAACTGGAGAGCGCATACCCTGGCAACTTCATAGCACACCTGAAGCTCTAGAACAAAAAGAAGCAAAACACCAAAGATGAGTACAATGCAGGAAATAATCAAACTTAAGGCTGAAATCAACCAAGTAGAAACAAAAAGAACTATACAATGTATCAAAAAAAAAAAAAAAACCCACAGGAGCAGCTGTTCTTTGAGAAAATAAACAAGATATATAAACCGTTAGCCAAACTAACAAGAGGGCACAGAGAAAGTATCCAAATTAATAAAATCAGAACTGAAAAGGGAGACATAACAACAGAAACTGAGGAAATTCAAAATAGTATCAGATCCTACTATAAAAGTGTATACTCAACAAAACTGGAAAATCTGGATGAAATGGACAATTTCTAGACAGATACCAGGTACCAAAGTTAAATCAGGAGCAGATAAACCATCTAAACAGTCCCATAACCCCTAAAGAAATAACAGCAATCATTAAAAGTCTCCCCACCAAAAAAAGCCCAGGACCAGATGGTTTTAGTGCAGAATTCTATCAGACCTTCAAGGAAAACCTAATACCAGTTCTCTTCAAACTTTTCCACAAAATAGAAACAGAATAAACACTACCCAATTCATTCTATGAAGCCACAATTACCCTCATACCTAAACCACACAAAGATAGAACAAAGAAAACTTCAGACCAATCTCCCTTATGAATATTGATGAAAAAAGACTCAATAAAATTCTCGCTAACCAAATCCAAGAACACATCAAAACAATCATCCATCATGATCAAGTAGGCTTTATCCCAGGAATGCAGGGATGGTTCAATATTTGGAAATCCATCAATGTAATCCACTATATAAACAAACTCAAAGAAAAAAACCACATGATCATCTCACTAAATGCTGAGATAGCATTTAACAAAATTCAACATTCCTTCATGACAAAAATCTTGGAAAGATCAGGAATCCAAGGCCTATACCTAAACATAGTAAAAGCAATATACAGCAAACCAGTAGCCAACATCAAATTAAATGGAGAGAAACTTGAAGCAATACTATGAAATTCAGGGAGTAGACAAGGCTGCCCACTCCCTCCCTACCCATTCAATATAGTACTGGAAGTCCTAGATAGAGCAATTAGGAAGTCAAAGGGATGTAAATAGGAAAGAAAGAAGTCAAAATATCACTATTTGCAGATGATATGATAATATATATAAGCGACCCCAAAGCATCCAGCAGAGAACTCCTAAACCTGATAAACAATTTCAGCAAAGTGGATGGATATAAAATTCATTCAAACAAATCAATAGCCTTCCTCTACATAAAGGATAAACAGGATGAAAAAGAAACTAGGGAAATGACACCAGTCACAATAGTCACAAATAATATAAAATACCTAGGTGTGAATCTAACCAAGCAAGTGAAAGATCTCTATGACAAGAACTTCAAGTCTCTGAAGAAAGAAATCGAAGATCTCAGAAATGGAAAGATCTCCCATGCTCATGGATTGGCAGGATTATAGGGTAAAAATGGCCATCTTGCCCAAAGCAATCTACAGATTCAATGCAATCCCCATCAAAATTCCAACTCAATTCTTCATAGAGATAGAATGAGCAATTTGCAAATTCATTTGGAATGACAAAAAACCCAGGATAGCAAAAACTATTCTCAACAAAAAAAGAACTTCTGGAGGAATCACCATCCCTGACCTCAAGCTGTACTACAGAACAATAGTGATTAAAAACTGCATGGTATTGGTACAGAGACAGGCAGGAAGATCAATGGAATAGAATTGAAGATCCAGAAATGAACCCACACACCTATGGTCACTTGATCTTTGACAAAGGAGCTAAAACCATCCAGTGGGAAAAGGACAGCATTTTTCAACAAATGGTGCTGGTTCAACTGGAGGTCAGCATGTAGAAGAATGCAAATTGATCCATACTTATCTCCTTGTACAAAGCTCAAGTCCAAGTGGATAAAGGACCTTCACATAAAACCAGATACAATGAAACTAATACAATAGAGGTGAGGAAGACCCTTGAATACTTTGGCCCAGGGAAAAGTTCCTGAACAGAACACCAATGGCCTATGCTCTAAGATCAAGAATTGACAAATGGGACTTCATAAAATTGCAAAGTTTCTGTAAGGCAAAGGACACTGTCAATAGGACAAAACAGCAACCAACTGATTGGGAAAAGATCTTTACCAATCCTACATCTGATAGAGGGCTAATATCCAATATATACAAAGAACTCAAGAAATTAGACCCCAGACAACCAAATAATCCTATTTAAAAATGGGGTATAGAGCTTAAAAAAGAATTCTCAACTGAGGAAACTCAAATGGCTGAGAAGCACCTAAAGAAATGTTCAGCATCCCTAGTCATCAGGGAAATGCAAATATAAACAACCCTAAGATTCCACCTCACACCAGTCAGAATGGATAAGATCAAAAACTCAGGTGATAGTAGATGCTGGCAAGGATGTGGAGAAAGAGGAACACTCCTCCATTGTTGGTGGGATTGCAAGCTGGTACAACCACTCAGGAAATCAGTCTGGTGGTTCCTCAGAAAATTGGACATAGCATTACCTTAGGACCCAGCTGTACCACTCCTGGGCATATACCCAGAAGATGCTCCAACATATAACAAGCACATATGCTCCACTATGTTCATAGCAGCCTTATTTATAATAGCTAGAAGCTGGAAAGAACCCAGATGTCCTTCAACAGAGGAATGGATACAGAAAATGTGATACATTTACACAATGGAGTATTACTCAGCTATTAAAAACAATGAATTCGAGAAATTCTTAGGTAAGTGGATGGAACTAGAAAATATCATTCTGGAAATCAGTCTGGCGGTTCCTCAGAAAACTGGACATAGCATTACCTAAGGACGGAGTGATACCACTCTGGGCATATACCCAGAAAATGTTCTAACATATAAAAAGCACATATGCTCCACTATGTTCATAGCAGCCTTATTATAATAGCCAGAACTGGAAA
>JAJTUV010002846.1:0-246228 GCA_021653895.1 Mastomys natalensis
GGTTGATTCACTCTACCACAAGGATATTGGCTCAACCATGTTCATTGCTGTTCTACTCATAACATCCATAATCTGGAAGCAACCTAGACATTCCTCAACAGAAAAATGAGTAAAGAAAATACATGATATTTACACACTAGTGTAGTACTCAACTGTTGAAAAAAAATGACATCATGAAATTTGTAGGCATGTAGGTGGAACTATCCCAGACCCAGAAAGACAAATACAATATGTATTCACTTATGGGTAGATATTAGCTATTAAGTCAATGATAATCAATCTATAATCCATAGTATTTGTATGAAATTTTTAAAGAATAAGACAGATAATTCTGATAAAATTCATCACACTTTGAAAAGATCTTTTTTCTAATAAACCATATTACTGATTCTATATTCGTGTCTATATACATATATGTTTTGAAGAACAATTTTTCAGACTTCTTATAATTTACACTTATACCTTTTGGGTGAATTACACAATGACTTATGAAAGTTAATGAGCTACTATCTTTATAAGATCATGCACTTGTTTATGTTTATGTGCCTAAGCTTTTTTGTATTATTTTAATCATAATGTGCTTTTATTGATTGTGGTTTCTCCAGTTACATTTTGAGATATGATTTCAGTGAGAATGATAGATTCATCTTGATAATTCTAGTTCACATCACCACAAAATAATAACAAAATAAATGTTTGCCAAATAAAATTCTGAAATTTAACATGATGCAGCTACAAAAATGCAAATCAACTCAGTTCACAATACTTTCTATTCTCATTTCGTATTTCATATCTCAAAATGAAGTAAGATTCTGATTTGGGGGGATATGGCCTCAATTAGTTAACAAAATAATATGTGGGATACAGTAGACTATTTGTAATAGAGGACACTGTGTGATAAAATTGAACTAATAATGTACATTTTCTTCTTTTAAAGAATTTATTGTTTACCCTTAAAACTCACTTTAAAACATTGCTTTCCAATGTAAACTTTAGGATATTACCTTAGGATTATGAAATGTTAAAAGTAAAGAAAAATAATTTGTAAAGTTGATACAAGTTTAACTACACCAGGAATGAACCAGTGTCCTCCAGTACTTAAAATTATCACTGTCTGTACACATGCTTGTCTATGCTTTTTCCTACATATTAGTCAAATACTTGGATATAGAGGATTGAAGAGGACAGACTACACAGCACTAAAATCCATTCACATGCTATTCATCTTTTGATTTCAGGGAACCAAAGGTGTCTTTTGGAGCAGTCTTCTGTGAATGAGAATAAGGTCTTGAATAAATTGCTCACAAAATCCATGCTAAACTAATCCCCAATAGCTCCCGGTGGTCACATACATCTCTTATACAAATCTCTAGAATGCTTGACTGACCTCCTGGGCCTCCCACACTTCAGAAAATGGTCCAGGGGGGACATTTACCTATTTTAAGACAGAAAGAACTTCCCAGTTTTTGGCTAAATGCCATATTATCTCTGCCAGGCACTTAAATGCAATAATTATTACAGCTGGGGCAATGGGTCTCTTCTTATTAGGAAAGGATCATTTACTTCCAATATTTCTAGAAACTCAAAGTAATTACACTATTCATACTACCAAATTCCTGTTATTAATTATCTACTAATAAATGACAGAAAGATACATGAAAAATGTATTATTGATTCCTAAGCTAATAATATTTTAAGACATTGACATAAAGACATTGTTTTTTACAGGAAACAGTTTTTTAAATGTAAATTTTCTAAGTACTTGTCAGAATCAAATGTTTTAGTAATTAGGAGAACAGTAAAGCACATGTTGATCATCTTGACAATTTCTATTTCAAATGTGTAAGTATACATTGAAGTCTGTATCTGCTCATCTGTTTCAAAATAGATAAAAAATTTGAAATGATTTTCAGTTGTTTTTTTTCCTATGGCTTTTTAATTTAAATGTTTCACATTGTATTATATTTATACATTTTATATTAATCATCAATGTGTCCTTTAGCACAAATAACTAATTCAGAAATGATATTTTTGAGTTATCTTTCTTTTTAGGTGTTATAGTGAATATGTTCCTTTTATCCATTCAAGGATATTGAAAACAGGGAAGTATAAAAATCTCAGAATTAATTTAAGGAATACTGTCTGTCTGGTTTGCATAATTGAATAAGGAAATAACAATACACATTGGCTAAGGAGTAAGCTGAATGCTTGTTCCTCCAATTGGCTCAAGCAGTTCTTACAGGAACCAAATCAAACCACTTTTCTCAAAATACTCAATAAGGACATAACTCTACTTTCTTTTCATTTCTCTGGATTGAAGTACAGTTCAAATGGTTGATGATTACTCTCAGGAGTTTAAAACTATTATAGGTAAAAGAAAACAATAACCAAGGAGTGGATGATTAGTAGAAGAATGTATCATTTTAAATCAAAGTACATAGGAAATGAGCAAAGTAAGGATAAGAATGTGTGGAGGCAAGGACTATCTACTTACAGATTAACCTTCAGATGACAAAAAGATATAATGTTCTTGTTTTAAAGTATATTTGTACTTGTGAAAGAAGCTAAGCTCATTTCTGTTGTTTCTATTTCTGCCAGAGGTTATTCTGAGTCTTAGATATCAAGCAATGTGTATATATATAAACACATTCACATAGCACATACATATGCATATATATTTCATCTATAAATGTCCAATAAAGGCAATCCTAGCAATAAAATTGTGATAAGGTAAAACCATATTTGATTACCAATAGATATATTAGATACTATTTTTAAATTATATTCAGAAATGTAATAAAATGTTCTTTTTGAAACCAAGTAGATTTCAGTTTTAGAATTCTTTATTACTACCATAGACTAAGAAATATCGTTCCCCAAAATGGTTTGGGTTACTTTATATTGAAGATCTATTTTTAAAAGATGTTTCTAAATCTTAATATTTACTAAGAAAAAAAGTTTTACTTTTTGTTGTATATTACTCATTTTACCTTAGTGTGAACTATAGCTCAGAAAGATATCCTATTATACTAGAGTTGCTATCCATGGCTTAATTTTAGCTTTTAAGGACTTGCTTTTATAATTGACTAAATTTTACCTTCTTGAAAATTTGTAAATAAATGAAAACCATTAATTTATTTTGTCAATAAAAATGTCTATGCATATCATATATTGTGACTGAATCCAAGTCAGCACTTTTGTGGTGGTTTTTTGGTTGTTTTTCTTTGTTTTTTAACTTTTTAATTTTTATGCTAAATGATTTTCAAGTAAATCTTTAACTAATTTATTTAAGTTTTTATTAATTTATTTATTTATTCAACCTATATCAAGATGGCAGTCCCCCCTTCCAATCATCTAAGCATATAACTCCTGCCATGCCCCCATCCATTCCCTCTGAGAACGGGAAGTCTCCCCTGGCTATCACCCACCGTGGCACATTAAGTCACTGTAGGACTAGGCACATCCTTGCCAATTAATACCAAATAATTAGGCTCAATTAGGGTAAAGAAATCCACAGGCAGCCAACAGATTTAGGGATAGCCCCTGCTTCAGTTTTTGGGGACCCTCATGAAGACCAAGCTGTACATCTGCTACATATATGCAGGGGCCTAGATTCAGTCCATGTATGCTCTTCGATTAATGGTTCAGTCTCTGAGAGTCCCCCAGGATCCAGGATAGTTAATTCTGTTTGTTTCCTTTTAAAGATCCTATCTCTTCCAGGTCCATCAGTCTTTTCCCCAACTCTTCCATAAGACTCTGCAAACTCTGTCTAGTGTTTGGCTATGGTTCTCAGCATTTGTTTTAGTGAGATATTGGGTAGAGCCTCTCAGAGGACAGTTATGCTAGGCTGCTGTCTTCAACCATGACAGGGTATCATTAATACTGTCAGGGACTGGTTCTTGTCAGTGGAATGGATCTCAAGTTGGGCTAGTCATAAATTGGCCATTCCCTCAGATTATGCACTATGTTTGTCCCTGTACTTCTTGTAGGAAGCACACATGCATTATGGGTTGAAAGTCTTGTGGGTGGATTTGTGTCCTTATCCCTTCACTGGGGGTCCTGTTTGGTTACAGGAGGTGGCCACTTCATGTTCCATATCCCCTAATGATAACAGTCTCAGCTAGAGTCACCCTGAGAGACTCCCAATACTCTGCCCTATCCCAGGTCTCTGGTACATCCTAGAGATGCCCATCCCTGCCAGCCACCAATTTCCATTCACTCTCCCAGGCCTTGTCTCTCCTTGTCTCTCCCTACATCACACATTTGATCCTGATCTGCACCTTTATCCCCTACCCATCCCCTCTACCACTCATTGCTTCAACATAAAACTGGATAGACTAAATTTAGTAGAAGACAAAGAGGGAAATAGCCATGAACACATTGATACAGGAGACAACTTCCTGAACAGAACAAAAATAGCTCGAAACATAAGATCAATAATTAATAAATGGGACCACATGAAACTGAAAAGCATCTGTAAGGCAAACAATACTGGCAAAATGACAGTCTACAGAATGGGAACATATGTTCACCAAACCCATATCTGATAAGAGAGCTAATATCCAAAATATCTAAGGAACTAAAAAAGTTAGACATAAACCAAAAATCCTAATCAATAAATGAGGTACAGAGCTAAACAAAGGATTCTCATCTGAGGATTTCTAATTGCCAAGAAACAAAGAAATGTTCAATGTTTTTAGTCATCAGGAAAAAGCAAACCAAAATGACTCTGAGATTTCTACCTTACACCCTTACCCATCTGAAAGGCAAAACAAATCAAACCAAAAACAAACAAACAAAAACCACTCAAACCACAAAGCCACAAACATATGCTGGCAAGAATGTGGAGCAAAAGAAACACTCTTCCATTGCCAGGTGGAGTGCAAATGTTTACAGGTTTACTTTGGAAATCGTTTGAGACTTTCTTTAGAAAATTGTGAATAGAACTACCTCAAGAACCAGTCATAGTATGCCGGGGCATATACTCAAAAGTTGCTACACCAAGGACACTTGCTCAACTATGTTTACAGCATCTTTACTCATGATATGCAGAATCTGGAAAGAACTTCTATGTCCTTCAACTGAAAAATGGATAAAGAAAACGTGGTGCATTTACACAATTGAGTATTATTAAGGTTTTAAAATCAATGATATCATGAAATTTTCAAGCAAATGGCTGGAACTAGAAAATATCATCCTGAATGAGATAACTCAGACCCAGAAAGAAAAACATGGTAAGTTCAAACATATAAGTGGGTACTAGCTATGAAGTAAAGGATAACCAGCCATGTTGCAATCTACAGACCCAGAGAAGCAAGTAACAATGAGGGCTTAAAGAGGGACTTATGATTCTCACTGAGAAGGGGAAAGAGAATATGCATCCTATGTGGATTGGAGTAGGGGACTGGTTAGAGAAGAGGGTGAGGAAAGGAACAAGAAGTATCAGGATAGGGAAGACAGAAGGAAAGAATACTGGGAGAGATAACTGGATTGGTGGAGAAAGGATCTCTGGGACAAGTTAGAAACATAGGGCAATAGAAACTAAGATACCTAGCAAGGGAGGATATGGAATCTGAACTGGCCATCTCCTGTAACCACGCAAGACTTCCAATGATGAGATTGGGACAACCATCCCAGCTACAAAACATTTTATCTATAATTTGTCTTCCTGATAAGATGTTCAGGGGTAAAGTTTTGAGCAAAATAGTAATAATAATAATTTGAGGGAATTGCCAAGCAATGACTATTCCAATTTGAGACCCATATCAGGAATAGGAGCTCACCCTGACACTGTTAATGATATCCTTCTATGCTTTAAGAGAGGAGCATAGCATTACCATCATCAGAGAGACTTCAAGTGACTGATAGAAACAGATGCAAAGACCCACACCTAAACATTAAGCAGATCTTGGGGAATCCTGCAGAAGAGGCCAAGGAAATATTGGAGAATGTAGAAGGGTCAAGGACATCACAAGAAAATCTACAAAATCAACTAATCTGAGCCTTTAGGGACTCATAGAAGTTGAACTGCTAATCATAGAACCTTCAAAGACCTTATCTAGGCCCTCTGTACATAGGTAATAGTTATACACCTTGTTCTTCCAGGGACTGCTAACAGAGGAAGCAGTGGCATAATATGTTGATTGCCTTTGGGACCCTTTCCTTCTACTGGGCTGCTTCTTCTAGCCTCAGTAGCAGAAGATGAGCCTAGTCATACTGTAAGGTGATATGCCAGGACTAGTTGATATCCATGGCAGTAATTCCTTTTTCTGGAAAGAAAGAGAGGAGGACTGGATGTGGGTGCTGAGGGGAAGGGAGAGGAAGAAGTTAGAGGACAGTAGGGTGGGGAAAGTGTGGCTGGGCTGTAAAGTAAATTAATTAATTTATTTATTTAAAAAAGAATTTGACAGTGACAATCCTGATGCAATTATGGTTTCCTAAAACTCAAAGCACAATTCTGCAGCTTCTAAAATGTTCCTTGCCCTTTTTCTATTTAAACTTAATTTTACTAGATTCCTTGAGCATATACACATGTGCATGTATTCATATACATTGATAAAAGAGGGAAATGAGACAAAAATAATACCTTCATTGTATTGATATAAATGCTAGTGGTTTTCATAATGCCCTTCTTAACAAAACAGTTATATTTTATATTAATCAACATGAATTTTCATTTATAAAAGATGTTCAATTAAAATGATTTAAAGCAAAGACAGAAAGAAATTTTGTTCAAAAAAGATAATGACAAAACATACAAATTAATAAGGTAAATTAGCCACATAATATTCATTGTGAATAGTAAATAAAGCAATGCAATTTTATTTATGATAATTGAAATATGTTGGTGGTTATACTGCTTGAGTGTTTCCATAGTAAGAAAAATAAGTTTCATTTTAGGGACATGGTATGATATGTGCTAATTTAATTATGGAAAAATTGTCAGTATACATTTTAAAGCACTTACAAACAAAATCAGAATTAATGTAATTACCAATTTTAATTATTTCTAACGGGTCACAAATTATTTTGTCCTCCATGATTTCTTTTTACAGTAGTTTCTACACAATTCCTCTTTTTGCTATATAAACTGTTTTAATAAAGAATATCGAAGAGATTTCTTTTAGCTAACACACTTTGGTTAATTTTCTTTTTGAGAAGATGGAATAAAGTTATGTACCACACATTAAAACTTTGACTGATATTTAACTGAGCTTTCATAATTAAAAAAGACAGTGTTTACTATGCAATGTTCCTGAGCAAGTAGATATTAGCACATAACTATGTTTGTAAAACCAAAAATGAGAAGAAAATATATGTGACCTAAACTATTGGCTATTTAGTTTTAAATTAAAGGTATGCCAAAGGAATCATTTGTTCTCACAGTAAAGTTTTCAGTACAAGAAACATTTAACTAGACAGTTAAGGAAGGAGAATCTCAAAATTTAGAAATCCTGATAAGTACAATTTTTATAAAGGCAAAATACATTATCGTATGGGTGCTAGTAACCCCTAAAAAACTGATGAAGTATTTTTAAAAAACCCCACATATCTCAATACAAGAGAATAAAGGGAAATCTTACAGTGAAACAAAATGTTCAGAGTTACACATATCTTCATTAGTCTACTAAAGTTTCAGATGTGTATTTATTACTAAATCCAAGTTGACACAATATAAAATCTGGTAAAAAGGTCTTATTCAGAGTATGCCCTGAGGACATCATGTACCTTAGATTACTAGAGGAAGTAAAAATAAATATTATGAAAGAGATAACTTACCTTTTTTTTTTAATTCTAGTTTTACTTTTTCCTTTATAACTTGAATACTTATTTCTGGGTAGGTGTGTATGAACTGTACACACATGGGGAAGGACACATCCTTGCTATAATATGAATTTAGAAATCAGAGGTCAGCTTTCAGGAGTCAGTTGGTTTTCTTCTTTCTCCATGTATGTCCTATGGGTTAAACTCAGGTCATAAGGCTTGGTGATAAACACATTTATCAACTGAGCCATCTTTTAAAAACATACCATCTATCTGTATCTGTCTCTCTCTCTCTCTCTCTCTCTCTCTCTCTCTCTCTCTTCTCTCTCTCTCTCTCTCTTTCTCTCTCTCTCTATCTCTATCATCTATGTCTATATCTGTCATGTTCAGTTACATCTATGTAATTAGTCTATTAGCACACACACAAACACACACATATATATAATTTTAAGGATACGAGTGTTTTTTCTCCATATGCCTGGTCATCACAAAGGTTAGAGGAGAATATCAGATCCCCTCAAATTAAAGTTACAGATGGTCGTTAGCCACTACATGGGTGCTACAAACCAATCCTAGATCCTCTGCAAGGGCAAGGATTCTTCTTAATTCTTATGACATCCCTTCAACTCTGACTTATTCATCTTGGTGGCCCATAGACATGTAGATTTTATGAATGAAGGTCTCTCTAATAGGCTCAAGAATGTCAAACATGATGCCAACAGGTATTTTCCTTTCCCCTTCCTTCTCCCTTGTTAAAAAAAAATCCATTTACTATATTCCTAAAGTTCCTCCCGAAAGGTTCATTAACTTATTTGGCCACTGACTTATTCCCTAGACAAAACACAAAGTTCCAACAATCAAAATCCATTATTTGGCTAACATGTCATATAAGGATTTACCAACTTACCTTAGCATAGACTCGTCGCTGTTTTTCTTCGTAAAAACCCACTACTGTAAAACAAAACAAAACAAAGCAGAACAGAACAAAACAAAACAAAAGAAGAAAACAAAAAACCTGTTGTTCCTTGTTCTCTGACTTTGCTCAATCCTCAGGAAACCTCTTCTGCTGCTTGTCCCCATCTGAGTTAATAAGACTTCTTTGAGTTGAGAATGTACTGTCTAGGTGTGTCCTATAAGGCTCCAAGGGGCTGACACAAATGTAGGGATGGTACATGAAAATGTAATGAACAAACTATTATACTGATCATGATAAAAGAAATGCACTATTTGACAATAGCTACTTTCTTCTATGCACCTCTCCAAACTCACATTCTTTGATTGAAAGAACAAGGATGACTAATATAGATTTTTAATTTTTTTCAATCTCTACACTGAGTTATGAATCAAGAACTTTCCAGTTATATTAAACATTTGACATTCTGCTGGGAGCCAAACCCATGAAATTACCTGTTGTTCTTGAAAGACTAGTCAGTTAAAGTACAAGATCAAGAAAGGTCGTTTGTGGTCTCAGGTCCCAGGAATTGAAAGAATGTCTGGTATTTCCCAGAAGCTGGTTAAGATAGTGGGATTGTCTTGGGCAATGAGGATACTATAGTGGGACGGCCTTAAGCAATGATCCTTGCCTAACCTTCCTGTTTTGCTATGCCTTTATAACCTGCCACAAGTTAATAAAATTTGAGAGCCTGATCAGAACCCTAGACTTGCTCTCCTTCTTTGTATCTCTTGTGCCTTCATTCTTTTGACTCCCTCCCTAGGTCCTCATTGAATTCCCCATGGGCACGGGCAAGATTCCCTGTTTCTGCTATATCAATCAGAAATTTGTATCAAAATAACATGTTAACCCTACATTGGTCACATGTAGAAATATACAGTGTAATAATATAGAGATTTTTTTCTCTTCTTCATTTCTCATAAAATTAAATACACTGTAAGATGAAATATTCTAAAGAAGCATGATAAAAATTTTTAAATTTAATATCAAATTATTATAACCAACTGTCCAACAAAATAAATTAACTCTTGTCTTATAATCAAGAAATCTATTATCCAATCTGAACTTGAACTTGTTTTCTACATACAAGTAGCAACTTAAAAAAAAATGCTATCAAAGCAGGTTTTGACAGGCTTATACTCCTGAAAAACAGGAAGAAATCCATAAGCACTTATTGTATGAAAGAGTTTACCACAGAGAAACATTTTATCCACAAAACTTGGAAAACCTCATGGGTGAGTATTTGTTTATCTATCAAAAGGACAAACAGATTTTCCAGTATTCTTGTAGTGATGGTCAATCTTGTTTGTCAATTGATTGGGTCTCATATCAAGTAAGAGACAGCTACTAAGCTTTCAGCCTTTCCAAAGTAAATCACCATTGGACTACCTACCATGTTCTTTAGAACCAATTTAATAACATTTTCTTGTAATACATAACCATCCTATTGATTCTGTTCCATACACTTTCTGTAGTAAATTATTAGCTGATAAGTGTCTCTCTACTGACAATACTATAAAAAATCTCAGTCACTTGTTGTGACAAGTATTAACCTGTTTCTTCCTTTTGGGGCCATTGTCTTGATTACATGTTTTTCACTGACACAAGCTGGGTTTATCTCAAAAATATAAACCCAACTGAGAAAATTTCTCCAAGTTTTCCTGTTAAGCAAACCTGTTTTCTTGATTAATAATTTTCTTGATTAATAATTAATACTGAAGAATGCATCCTATGTTGTTTAAACCATCCACACTTACGAGGTCCTGGGGTCTATAAGAAAGTGATCTGAGAGATCCATGGAGACCAAGTGAATAAGCAAACTTTCTCCCCGGCTTCTGATACAGTTCTTGCATCCAGGTTTCTGACAGGATTTCCCACCACATCTTCCTGTAGAGGGAATGTGACCTGAAAGATCAATTAAACACTTTATTCTCAAAGTTGTTTTTGGTCAAAATCCTTTTTCAAAACAATAGAAATACTATGATGTCCACTTTCTGTATGAGTCAACATCCAACTTATACACAAACATCTCCTAATCAATACTTTCTAAGGTAACCACAGAAAATGCTCTGCCTACTACATTGTAAAGTCAGTTCTTCAGTTTGTTTCACAGCCTCAGTGTATAGGTTATATATAGTATTGTTGGCTTTTCCTTGTAAAAGAAAAGGCCCTGTGTTTGCCATTTGAAAGCTTCAATCTTGGTCAACTGTCTCAGTTTTGCAGTAGCCATTTACTATTAATATATAATTAAAATTTTCAAGTGTGATTTTTAAAAAAAAAAATGGTAATAATTACCTATTTCACTAAGTATACCTCACTCTTAATGATTACTACTGTAGACCTATGTTAAAACTCTAAAAATTAAGTTTACCTTGTAAGATTGTGTATTTCATCATTAGGGCAAATTATTATATTTCTGCCTAAATGTTTATGTGGGAAAAAATGGTTCTTCTGTCAGATTCCTGTGAAAATAAACAGTTTATAATTAAAGACTTGGCGCAGATCACATATGTGTAAAAGAAAGGTTTCCAACAATAATAAAACTGCTGCTGGTATACAGACAAGATGACACCTCATAAACTATTGAGGGAAATATTTTTGTATCCAAATGAAAATATGTATTTGTTGTGTATTCATTGTTTTTACTTATTAATTAGTTATAATTTTTTATTTTATGTCCTAAAATTACATAATTTTAAGAATAGGAATTAGTTTATGAAGAAAGAAACTGCAATAAAAATGTTTGTGATTACTGATACAGTTTAATTCTTGCTATTGTGGTAATTTATTCATGGAAAATCAGTTGTTTACAAACACTGATTGCTTTATTGTTGTATATTTATTAAGTTTTCAAGATTTGTTGAGTATTCTCAAAACATTAAGCAGGGATTTTCTAGAATTGGGTGTTTAAAAACCCTGATGTTAAGGTCAAAGGATCAGACAGCACGTTGAGCTTGGGGCAAAATGGAGGAATCTTTCTCAGGGAGGCTTCCTCTTCTCTGCCTGAACTTATTTTGGAATCCTGATCCCACATCCACTACCTGAGGAATGTCACATGTCCCCTAGCAAAATTACACTTTCAACTTTCTTTTTTTCCAATAAAAACCTTCTCAGAAAGCACCTGGAATGCCTCTCCATGCAAATAAGTCATTCCCAGTACCTTAATTCTCAGCCAATATACTTTCACCATAAAAAAATCTCCTTTCCATTCTCCAAGGTTTCTATACCTCTTGTTCACCTTGAATAAAGAATGCAAGCTGTTAAACTGGATATCCTCTAAGAGAGCTGTATCTGAACAGTGTCTAAAAGAGCTGTAATAATGAAATTCTCAGAGGAATCTCACCCACCCCACCCCACCCCCAGCACTCACAGCCAGGCCAGATCTAGGTCCTGCTGCCCCAACCAATGTGGACTCTGCTTCATCCTTTCCTGCCAAGTATCCAGGAGTACCCTGGAAGGTAGAAGCAAAGGGTTATAAATTAGTGACCATCCTTGGGTAGGTAGAGAGTTCAAGGGCATCTAAGCTAAATAATGAGAAAAATAACAACAAACAACAACAAAGCACAAGAAAATATTTCAGTGGAAGAAGCCTGGCATAGCCTTTCCATAACCTGATACTGATTCACTAGAATTTAAAAAAAAAAAAGAAAGAGAGAGAGAGATAGAAAGAGAGAGAGAGAGAGAGAGAGAGAGAGAGAGAGAGAGAGAGAGAGAGAAGGAAGGAAAGAAGGAAGGAAAGAAAGAAGGAAGGAAAGAAGGAAGGAAGGAAGGAAGGAAGGAAGGAAGGAAGGAAGGAAGGAAGGAAGAAAGAAAGAAAGAAAGAAGAAAGGCAGAAAGAGGGTAAAGCATTCAAGCCTTTAGACCACAAACAAAGGAAGACAACTTATTTCACAACAAATATAATAACATGTTGAAGACTGGGTCTTTATCTAGAAGAAAAACACAAAACCAAAAGTAAAATTGAAGTAGGAGAACTAGGAACACTACTGAGCTGATGTGTTTGTCTACCATGCACAAAGTCTTGGCTGCACAACCCAGTACACCAGAAAATGGATGTAACAAGGTGGGAGCAGGAGTCAAGATACTCTGCTACATGAGCTTGAGGGAAGCCCATGAGTATATATTATTTCACACCATTTTTACCACCTAAAATCAACTCAAGAAATATCTGAAATTACTCTCCCAGCTAAATAGTAAACATTTAAAATAGTTCATTTTAATTCAAAATATATTCCCAACTCATTCTTGTTTGCTTAGTGTTCTCCCCCTATAGATAGGCAATGCTTCATTCCCCCTCCCACCATCCTTGAAGTAAAATTATTAACTATGATGGTGAATAATTATTTTTCTCATCTTTACCTTGATTTTCCATGGCTAGCCTTATCTGATGCTGTTTATAATGCTTAGGTGATACTTTCTTTCATTATCTACTTTCAGAACACTCCTTCTTTCTCAAAGGTCCATCAAATGCCAGTTCATACTTGCAGTCTCCTTAAGTCTGCCATTCAGACTTCAGTTGCCCCGGCCCCGTGGGGATTTGACAAGACACTAGGGAAGAGGACTAAAGAATAAAGGGACAAGAGACACAAAGGATGAGAGCAAGTCTGGGGTTCTGATCAAGCTCTGCAACTTTAGTTTCAGGGACAGGTTATAAAGACACAGCAAAATGGGAAGTTTAGGCAAGGGTCATTGCTTAGAGCTATCCCACTATTGAATCTTCCTTGTCTAAGACCATCTCACTGTCAAATCCTCATTGCCCAAGACCATCCCACTGTCATATCCTTATTGTCCAAGACCATTCCACTGTTGTAACTGGCTCCTAGGAAATGCTAGATGTTCTTCAAGTTCCTGGGACCTGAGATCCTCGAAAGTCCTTTCTTAACCTTGTACTGCATAAGTTTTCCAGAACACCAGGTAATTTCCTGGGTTTGGCTCCCCCCACACCCTGCATTCAGCCAGCTAATTATTCATTTTTTAAAATTCCTAATAGACAGACACAGTAGTACACTATAATGAGTTCTGCAATGTCTAAATGTAAGTATATTTACTGAGATGAGTTAAGGAATGAACTATGTACTATCTCTGTTAACAGTCTATACAAAACCTTTAACTTTTTTACTTTTCAGTAATTCTAGTTAGAACACTATAAATTCTACAGTTGTTATGTTTATAGCCAATGAGACGTTTCATTCAATTAATTCATCATTAAGAATATTTCATTTTTATGTGTTAGTTACACTTGCATATTTTAAAAAATGTCTTTTAATATATAACACACACACACACACACACACACACACACACACACACACACACTACTTTCTTTCATTATCAACTTCCAGAACACTCTTTATCAAAGGTCCATCAAATACCAGTTCACACATGACATCTACTTCAATCTACCATTCAGACTTCAGCCAGCTAATCCTTCAATTTTTTTTAAAATCCCCAAGACACACATTGGAAAGAAGGCGGGGAGTGCTAATTATTTTCAGGGTCTTGTTTTAAAAACCCCTCCTTCCTACTCAAAGACATTCCATTTTAAAAAATTTAGTCATTTACCTAATTGTTCTATCCTTTTCATAAATATTACAAATTGAAAACAAATAAGAAATTAAATTTAATTAAATCTTCAATGCCAGATGAAAGATTATATACCATGTGATATATTTAGAGCCTGAAAACTTATTAATTAACTAATGATACTTTCTGATACTGAGCTTCATGTATGCAGTAAGTTTATGTATTTAATTTATATTGACTTGATTCTATTGTATAAGAACTATAAGTAAATAGATTAATTCTCTTGCATTCATTTTATTTAACCTCATAATTTATTTGTCAATCAGTTATTGGAAGTCTTTCTCAAGTAATTTAATGATGTAAGGAAGGCCTATGTGTTTTGCATTTGGATCGCTAATCTTTTACATACACCATGAATGGCTAAAATAATATAATGATTTGCTTACTGTTATAACTTGAGGCATTATTAAACACAGATATACACACCAGATGATGTACCATATGGCTTCCTCTCATTTTTTTCTATGAATAATTTTACATGATTCATCAAAAGTCATAGAAGTCCATATTTACCCAATGCTCATAGAATGAATAATATACAACCTTATAACCACAGCCTGCTTACTAGCATTTATTGTTAAAAACAAGACACATATCTATTATTTCTTATATAGTTCATTATATATTACCATATATAAAAGCAATATGTTTATTTTTTAAAGGATATACCTACTTTATAATGTGATTTTTATATCAAGTAAGCAGGGATTTAATACCCATTCTACCTAGCAAATAAAATCTTAAGTCTCAATTACAAATTCTCATTAATAAATGAATTCTCCTTTATAACAAGGTTATTAAGTAGGCTGTAGCAAGTATGATTTAATTAGGTGTCATCAGGAGTAGGAAGTAGCCAGTTATACCATGGTTTATGAAGAAGCAGTGGGCTACTACAAAATAGGAGACAGATAGAAACTTCAAAGTCTTATTTAATTACCTATGTCCACAACTAGGCTCCACATTCCAAAAGTTTCACAAACTCTGAAAACTGCACCACCAGTTTGAGACCAAAGGTACAAACATATGAGCCAAAGAGTATTTGTCACATTATGTTAAAAATATAAAACAAACTATCAAATATTTTGTTGTTTTAGTTTCACAGATATTTGTATATATATATATATATATATATATATATATATATATATATATATATTATGTATCAGTTTGTTCTTCTATTTTCTACTGTAGTTCAGAATAATGCATTTAGTTAATCCATTCATTGTCTTTCCACTGGCTTCTTTCTGTTGTTTTATTATACTTTTTTGTCCATTGGCTTCTTTCTGTTGTTTTATTTTACTTTTTTCCCCATAGTTCACATTAAAATTTTCTCTTTATAAGTTCCATTTTCTTACAACCCCTTTCTGTGTTTTCCTATAATCTATAAGGGAATGTTGAATCATTTGTTTCATTGTTTCTTTAATTTTTAAGAAAATTCAGTGATCAATAATATCTAATTTGCCTCAGTGTCCACATAATTCAATTACCTTTTTTCATTTAAGATGTAAATTATTTTTATTCCTAATATAAGCAATGATTTCCAATTTTATCCTTGATATTTATTCATTATGGCAACAGGCTGTGTATCCATTTAAATCTTTTATATATGTCAGGTAGTACCTACTTTTTGAGATTTGGTTCCAATGTCTCATTGTCATAGCATTTGTGATATTATGTAGTTTTACTCAATTTACCAGATAAAGTATCTTAAATTTCATGCTAGTGATATCTAAATATGCAGAATACATGTATTTAAGCCAGGCCACTGGGCTGGGTTTTTTCACTGAGAGAAAAGTAATGTCACACAATAGGATGAATAGAATTCAAAAATAATAGTAGAAATATCCATGAGGGAATCTACCAGCTATCTCCATGTCTCTGAGTAAGGGTATCTGCTCTTAGGACAAACAAGCTTTCTGTGTTTATGACTGGGTTCTTCAAGTAATAGTGCCTCTTTCCACTTGTTTACTTGCAGGTGCACAGTAGATCTAACTTGTGAGATCATTGGAAATGTTTGCTTTGCAGTCATAAGTGAAGACAATTTCCTAAGCTATCCTATTTTTGAGATGGGGCCTCTACACTAGAGTACCTCAATTCTATCAGTGTCATCATAAGAGATAGGAATTTTAAGCTAACTGCAACAGAAACATTACAGACATACTTTGTAGTCCAAACCATTTGATTTTACAAGATCGATTTTTTGTTTTCTTCAGACATGTGTATATAAGTTAACAAATTCCAAGTGCTGCATAAATGAAAAGTACTTCATTTGTCAGCACATTTTTCCTGGGTCTACCAACTAAGCATTGGAAATGGTGCCTAACTCAATTATAATGTTGTTGAATGAAGGAATGATCTATTTAGGCTATAATCTGTTATTAAATCTGGGGACAGAAGATACAAGCACTCAATATTTTTTTACTTGTTCGTTTTCATTTGTAGAAAATGGCATGATAAACATAGCTGTATTTTTTTCTCCAGGCCTGGTGCTGTGACAATACATCTTCTCACTACCTTCTTAATGATCTTTGGCTGGCTCTTGTATTATATGTAGGGATGGTAGTTATAGGTATTGACGAAAGAGAAAAAGACATCTGTACTATCTTAGCCAAACTTGAACATGATATATTAGCTTGCTTTGCATTTTCTTTTTATTGTTAAGATCGTAAAGTTGTTATTATTACTTATTATTCTTCATTTGATCCTCTCTATAAGTTGCTCCAGCATTATGGTTTAGGTATCATTTCTGTGCAATTGTTTGCCTAACAGTTACTGTAATATGCTGCTTCATGATAAGATTATATCCTTTATTCCACTTAAGATTTTTTGGCAGAAATGTGTCTATATTCCTTTATAAGTTAATCTAAATATTACTAGCCTTGATATCTTATATATTCACTAAGTGTAGGAAGCAGTTCTCCCCACTGTCAGGATGGCAGTTGGCATGTAGCCAGCTAGCTTGAGTAGGCACTGTGGCTGTGGTTCAATATAGAGTAAAGCTTCGAGCTTCCAGGTGTGGCTATTCGATTAGCCCACCTCGCATCACAGGAACAGCCAATTAACAGTGACAGCATGGCAGTTGCTGATGGGGTTAAGGCAATGTATATAAGGGACTGCTGGGGCAGTAGCTGGGATTCAAGAGGAGAGGAGGAAGGAGGATTGGAGAGAGAGGATTCAAGGGGATTGAAAGAAGGTAGAAGCAGGCATGCTGTAACAAGGTATCTGAATAAACTGCTTTAAGAAGAACACGGTTGTCGATGCCTTTTATTCCGCAGGACAGAGAAGAGGGCAAGTTACAAATGGTGGCCCGTATGGGGAACCTTCAGAGACAATGTACAGGTTGTAACAAGTCGTGTGGGGAACCTCCGGGTCGTGTTCAACTTCTTGCGGCTTCAGGGCAGTCGACTCTGGGTAAGTTTTTCGGTAAGTGGAACAAGTTCAAAAGTTCCAGGTTTAGGGACAAGTTTTAGGTAAAGAGATAATAAAATTCTTGGTAAGAGATAATAAAGTGCTTGGTAAGGAGACAAAAGAGTGGAAAGAAGATGGGTGTGATTTTTAGATTTGTGGTTATATTTTTCGTCTGGGAAAGAAGTACTGGTTACTGGTTCAAAGATGTTCTGTTTAGGGAAAAGGAGTTTACAGTTCAAGAGGACCTGATGGGTCTGGCAATTGGAACTCATAGTGCCAACATCCAACAGGCTCAAAAAGTGCCAGGAGTGACTGCCATTAAGATTGGCGAAGAAACCTGCACTTTCTGAATCTATGGGGAGATGCCAGAGGCATGCAGACAAGCTCGAAGCTACCTTGAATTTTCTGAGGACTCTGTACAACTGCCCAGGAACTTGGTTGGCAAAGTGATTGGAAAGAATGGGAAAGTGATTCAGGAGATTGTGGATAGGTCTGGTGTGGTAAGGGTTCGTGTGAAAGGTGATAATGACAAGAAGAACCCCAGGGAGGAGGGAATGGTCCCCTTCATATTTGTTACCACCCGAGAGAATATCAGTAATGCCCAGGTACTATGGGGGCAGCTATGGGAGCAGGGGCCGGAGGACTGATGGTCCTGCCTATGGCCCCAGCTTAGACCCCTCCACAGCTTCTGAGACAGAGTCAGAAAAGAGAGAGGAGTCTAATCGAGCAGGACCTGGTGACAGAGATCCCCCAAGCCATGGAGAAGAAAGCAGGAGGTGGCCAATTGGGGGCCAGGGATGGGGACCCCCACCTGTTCCCCGGCCTACCTCAAGATACAACTCATCATCTATTAGCTCAGTGCTAAAGGATCCAGACAGTAATCCTTACAGCCTATTAGGAGATTATGTCTGTATGTTTTCAAAAGAAATGATTAAGGTAGTAGTTATATCTTCCAGAATTATATAGATCAGACATGACAGAGGTAGGCTTCCAGAAGACTAGATTTCATAATCCAAACAAATTATCTTGATTTAAGGTTTTTGAAGGAGGTGGATGTATTGGCCCCTGGTTTGCTGTATCAGGCTACCTTACAAAAGGCATCTGGGATAAAATCTGCAGCTGAGTGATATACGATAGATAGTTTCCAGTAAATAAAGGACAAGTGTTATGAAAGGATATTTTTAATGGACAATGAAATTGTCCAGATCCAGTGTTGGTGTGGGCGAGAGGCTCTGTTTGTGTTTTTCCACAGGATCAGCAGCAGCCTTTGTGGGTTCCAGAGAGACTCATGCGTCCCACACAGAATAGACAATGGGAACATCTGTCCAGCTATGAAGCCGTCAATGACAATGATGCTCCTATCCCATTGCTGAGGGAGATCAAATAAAAGAGTGGGCAGGAATAGAGGCTTTAGTGAATTGCCTTGTTCTTATCACTTTGCCTAGCACTGTGGTGTATCCTAAAGATGTGTTCCCAGCAGCGCAGGGCCAAGCCATGGTAGTTCAAGCCTTTGCAGCTCTCAAAGGAGGTCAGTTTCCGAAGATCTGGCTGAGCTGCTTGAAAACCACCGAAAATGTAAAATGCAGCAGGGTGACGGACGTACACCGCAGAGGTCTTGTCTGTCCTCGGGCACATGTCTGACTGCACACAGGTCAGCCCTAGATCCTGTCCCCTGGAAAATGGCTGAGGGTTGGGTCGCCCATGGTAACCATACTGTAGCAACGACAGATGGTGAGATGGGGGTGACAATCTCCCAGATTTACAGAGGGTCAAACCTCTGTGTCCTTCTGCTTTGCATAATACAAATAAAAAGGGGAAGCTGTAGGAAGCGGTTCTCTCCACTGTCAGGATGGCTGTTGTTGTGTAGCCAGCTAGCTTGAGTAGGCACTGTGGCTGTGGTTCAATATAGAGTAAAACTTCACGCTTCCAGGTGTGGCTATTCGATTAGCCCACCTCGCATCACAGGAACAGCCAATTAACAGTGACAGCATGGCAGTTGCTGATGGGATTAAGGCAATGTATATAAGGGACTGCTGGGGCTATAGCCAGGATTCAAGAGGAGAGGAGGAAGGAGGATTGGAGAGAGAGCATTCAAGGGGATTGAAAGAAGGTAGAAGCAAGCATGCTGTAACAAGGAACCTGAATAAACCGCTTTAAGAAGAACACGGTTGTCGCTGCCTTTTATTCTGAGGGATGGAGCAGAGGGCAAGCTACAACTAAGTATTTTTTTCAGTGAATCAATGTAATTAATAACCACAAAGAAAAATCACTGTTTTTTATTCTCATTTTAAATATGACAATGTAGAAACTAAACACATACTGCATTTGTTTGACCAACCGAACTATATCATGTGGTATAGTAGAAGTTATGTTACCACAATTTTTTACATCAGAATGGAAAGCAGAGTGAATAGAAAAATTTGATCTGATTTTCTATACTGTGAAATTTCTGTATTTTACTTCTGAAAAAAACTGGGACAACACAAAAGTGTATAAAAACAGTACACCCTAAAATTAATCAGATATAGTGAGGAATAAGGTAAGGTGGAATGAACATGAATGTTTCTGGCTGTCTCTGTACATGCTACCTCCAGGTGACTTCAGGACCTTAAACTCTATTCTCTTGGAGTGGAATGGAAATTTTATTATGAAAATATTGTTAGTTGAATAATAGATTACAGTGATCCTCTTTAGAACAGTCATGCTATACTCTTTGAAGTCATTAGGGCAGGCTGAATGTGCTAAACATCTAGTACCACAGTTAGTCCTCTCAATAAGCTCCAAATAACCAGCCAAAAACTGTCCTATTACTAATATACAAAAGATTCTTTCAAATATGAGATTCTAAGTCTTTTATGAGCACTAAAATGTAATTACAAAAAATGTATTTAATTCCATATATGTGTTTGTGTTTATTTCTCTGTTGATTTTCTTAATTCTGTGGCACCTAGGATTGAAATGTATATATCATGAACAAAATCAAATGAAGACATACCTACTTGAGAAAATTCTATTAAAAGAATCTAAAAATTGTGAAAGTCTATGATATATACCTTACAATAACTCAGTGTTTTCTACTTCTCTGCTGAATGAGGCAGAAATATAGTCTCAAAAGATTAAATCCAAGAACATTGTTATCACTTCTTCCAACACTCCACTGAAGATATTCTCGCCCCCCCAAAAAAAGAAAAGAAAACCAAAACCAACCAAACAAACAAAAACACAAACCAAAACAACAACAAACAAACAAATAACAAAACCCCACAGCATTTTTTCCTGTTCTTGATGCTTGCCTCTTAGACTAAATCTCAAATAAGTTTAACAAAAGTAGGGTTTATTCATTTTTACCAGTATAACTCAGGTCCTAAATTAGCTACTGTTCACTTAGAGGCTATAGCAGAGCACTCCATCTCTCTTGCTTGGATAGTGAAGCAGTGGCTTTATAAGAAGGACTAAACTGAGAGAATCTTAAGCATATGTTTCTTTAAACATCTGAACACTTCATTCCAATAGCAGAGATGCTACTGCAGGGATGGAGGGGTTTGACATTTTCCCATTCCTACCTCTGCAAGTCTGTCTCAGAGTTTTGCCTGGGGTGAAAGCAAGCTATATATAGATTGATTCCAATCCCTTCTCTAAGGAACTGACCCATTTGCAGCACAGTTTAGAGAAATTTAAACTTAAATATGCTTTCCCTCAAAATGTGTAGGTTGTAAAAACAATTGGAAAGAGATCCTGGATCTAATGACTCTAAATCAAAGACAGAAGGCCTGCTAGTTTTCAGGACAGCAGAAGAATAACTAGGAGAAGCTTTCCTTGGAAGAGAACAATAGCAACCGAAAACACCTTGTAAACATGTTTAGTTTTGGGAAAACTTTAAAAAAGAATTTTTAATTCGAAAAAGACTAAAAGTTTGGCCACATTTTTGGCATAATGTGCATAGAAGGCTGAAAAAAAGCCTAATAAGATTTAAATTTTGTCAAAAAATGTTTTCATGGGTTTCATTCAAAATGTGGGAAATAAACAACCCTTTTTTTTTTATTTTTTTAAAATTTAAAAAATTAAAAAAAAGGTTTTTAATTTTTAATTTTAAATTTTTTTTTTTTTTTTGGGCCCCCCCCCTTTTTTTAAAAAATTTAAATTTTTTTTTAAAAGGAAAAAGGGGGGTTTTTTGGTTTTTAAAAAAAAAAAAATTTTTTTCCCCCAAAATTTTTTAAAAAAAGGGGAAAAATTTTTTTTTTTAAAAATTTTTTTGTTGGGGAAAAAATTTTTTAAAAATTAAAAAAAATTTTTCCTAAAAAAAAAAAAAAAACCCAAAAATTTTTTAAAAGGGGGGAAAAAAAATTTTTTTAAAAAAACGGGGGCCCCTTTTTTAAAAAAAAAAAAACCAAATTTTGGGAAAAAAATTTTAAAAGAATTTTTTGGGGGAAAAAAATTAAAAAAAACCCCAAAAAAAAATTTTTAAACCCCAAAAAAAACCCCCAAAAAAAAAAATTTGGGAAAAAAAAAAATTTTTTTTTTTTTAAAAAAAAAAAAAAAATTTTGGTTGTTGGGGGCCCCGGGGGGGGGGGGGGGGGGGGGGGGGGGGGGGGGGGGGGGGGGGGGGGGGGGGGGGGGGGGGGTTTTTTGGGGGGGGGGGGGGGGGGGGGTTTTTGGGGGGGGGGGGGGGGGGGGGCCCCTTCCCCCCAAAATTTAAATTTTCCCCCCCCCGGCCCCCAAAGCCCCCCTTTTTTGGGGGCCCCTTCCCCCCCCCCCCCCCTTTTTTTTTTCCCTTTTTTTTCCCCCTTTGCTCCCTTGTTTTTTTCCCCCTTGACCCCCCCCCCTTCCCCCCCCCCCGGGTTTTGGGGCCCCCCCCCCCCCCCCCCTTTTTCCCCCCCCCAAAAAAAAATTTTTTTCCCCCCCCCCCCCCTTTTTTTTTTTTTTTTTTAAAAAATTTTTTTCCCCCCAAAAAGGGGCCAAAACCCAACCCCCCGGGGGGGGGGAAAGGGGGAAAAACCCCCGGGGCCCCCCCAAAACCACCCCCCTTTTTCCCCCCCCCCCCCCCCCCCCCCTTTTTTTGGGGGCCCCCTCCCAAAAAACCCCCCCGGGTTTTCCCCAACACAGTGCTCAACCCCCGGTTCCCCCCCGGGGGGGAAAAAGGGAGACCCCCCTGTTCTTTTTTCCCCCCCCCCCCAAAAAAAGGGTTTTTGGGGGGTTTTTTTTTTTTCCCCCCCTAGGGGCCCCAAAAAAAACCCCCCCCCCGGAACCCCCCCCTTTCTGTTCTCTTTTGGGGCCCCTTCCCAACTGTCCACACTTTTTTTTTTAAAAATTTGCCTTTCGAGTTTTTCCCTTCCTCCTCCCCCCCTTTCCCCCCCCCCCTTTTTTTTTTCCCCTTTTTCCGGAAAGCAGCCGGGGACCCTCTCTCCCTCTCTGCCTGAGACCTATAAAGTGAGTGTTAGCGGTGCATTCCACCACAAAAAAAACATTAACTTAAAAGTTGCTGTGATTATGGGACATGCTTGCTTTTTTGTTAACTGCAGCAGAAGCTCTGGGCAGGAAGTCCCGCCCTGCTAGCAGGAAGTCCTGCCCTGTTGCCACCAGCGGACCTGATTCCCAGCTCCCCACAGCAATTCAATTGTTTGCCACTTTTATCAGCTTTCTTATTCTGGTACAAAAGTGCTTTTCCCTGCCTATACAACCTGCCAAAGTTACTGCTATTAAATTCTAAGACCAATATTATGGCTCTCAATTTTGTCAAAAGTCTGTTAATACTAACTTAGTTTATAGCTGACAGAATTCCCAAAGCCTCTAGCAGTTGACCCTAGATGGTTTCAGAAGACTTGAACACCAGACTCCTAGAAGATACAGCCTGGACTGCATGCGAACGTACACAGTAGACTAAACTGGATACCCTGAGTCAAATGACTTAGCTAAATCAAACCGAGGTAAGTCTTTTCTCATGTCATGTGTATCCATTCCACAGAGAAAAAGCTTTGTGTCTTCTGCACTTAGAAGCCAAACTGATTTCATCAAAGAGAGTATGGAAACCACGGGAACTGTTAACTGTTGGCTAGTGGACTCTGTCATTTTTTAAATTAATATATAACTGGTAGATTGTTATTTAATCTTTTTCAGACTTCTGACTACATTGACAGCTAAGCTCTCACAGATATAATCTGTTACCTCATTATCTAAATTCAGCTGCCACCAATTAAACAATTTATATTTCCTCTGCTTGCTATCCCACTGTCCTAAATTACCTGAGTTCTTATGAACTTGCCTGTTTTATTAAACATTCCACTATACGATCCAGCAAAGGTTCATCTTAAAGACTACTTGTGTTATTAACTCATGCTATTATCTCTTTTATAAACTTATCAGCTACAGGAAACCCACTGAAATCTACCTCTCACGGACCAAATAGATGCCATTCAGATAAGTAACATCTGCCTAAAGTTCCCACTTACTATCACAAAGGGTGGGATCCCTCTGGGTGTCAAATGTACATCTTAAAAAAATTTTTTTTTTTCCCAAGTGTGCTAATCTTATTCCCTACATCTTGTCAAGTCCAGGTATATCCCAAAACATCTCCAGAGAAGCAACCTTCAGATGCTCCATCTCCTGCCACACACACAGCTGCTTCCACTGGACCTGTTTCTTCTGGCCTATCTGGATGGCTCCACAGACCCTGGACAGCAGGACCAAACATCCCCCATACCCAGGTTCCCTCTAAAGACACGTCACCCCCAGTGCCAGCAGGAAGTAGCCAGATGTCACGACGACCCTATTCCTGCTGTTGCCTCTTTCTCCCCCTTTCTTTTTATAATAAGAAGGGAGGTATGTTAGCATTCTGTTAAACTCCACCTCCACAGTTACCTAGCAACAGCTAGGTATACTCCTCCCCAAAGCTACCTGGGAAAGGCCAGGGAGCCCTGCCCACTATGATAAGAGGGGCTGTCTGGCCCCTCCTCCCTCTCTTGCTCTCTTGCTCTCTTGTCTTTCTTGCTCCCTTGCTCTCTTGCTCTCTTGTGCCTGCAGTCGTATCTGACCCTTTCCCTATCCCCTCCCCCCTTCACGTGGTCATGGCCAGCCTCCACCTTTCTCTGCTCTCCCTCTCCTCTCTTCCCTCCGCCTAAATAAACTTCTACTCCTGAAACCCTCTGCCGCCGCCATTCGTTTTTCTTTTTTTTAAACAACACTGGTTTCATGAATGGTAAAACACAACATTTTAAGGATATATTCATAAGACAGTAGAAACATTCACTTAATGGAAATTGTGGGATTTTGAGGACTTTATCAACAAATTGTTTTGTTACACTGAACATCTCACCATTACTTCCTGCTTCTAAAGAGGCATAAGTGGATACTGGATCTTTAACTATAACACACACACACACACACACAAACACACACGTATATATATATATATATATATATATATATATATATATATATGTATACATTGAAAAAGGCTAGGCTGACTCCATGACAAGCTTCAAAAGGGAAGTTCAAGACATTAGCCCTAAATGTTTGTTTCCAAGAATTAGGCAAGTTCAGGAAAGTCCAGGCAAGCCCAGACAAGTCACTTACTGAGAATATTCCAGGCTTCAGGCAGCTAGTTAGAAACTGCCATCAGAAGCTACCCAGCCACCTAGCCTAAAGCAAGGGCAATGAATGGGTAAGCAATAGTTTCCAGCCTCCCACTTCCCAGTAATGGTTCTAGAATATCCTTAGAAATAAAGCCAACAGATTAAGATAAAAGTCACCTACCTCATCGCCCTAATGTGTTTTCAATTTGGTATACAAGTTCCCTTTGGCATCTCCATCTTGGTAATGAGAGATCTCAGCACACTGGGCTTCTGCAGAATAAAGTACTCTTTGCTTTTGCGTACTATTTGGGTCTGGAATATCATCTTCACCAAATCATAGATTCTTACAATATGTGTTTGTGTGTGTGTGTGTGTGTGTGGTGTGTGTGACTTTAGTATTATGATATTCTTGCTCCTCTTAGCTTTAAGGTAATTACTGATATTTTGTGGGTTTTAGTAACATGATGAATAATCTTTAGTAAAATATCACCACTGATTGTACTGCTAAAAGTTACATATATATGCCAGAAAAGAAACAATTACTGTCTGATCTAAAAGATCATAAAGTAGCTGTTATAAATATATTTACAGACTAAAATGAAGACATTGTAAAAAGAAGTATGAGAAAAACTTTTAATTAATTAGAAAATATGAGTAAAGATCTAGAAATTATGAGAAAAAGGCCAAGTGGCAATTCTGGAGTTAAATTAAGTAATATGTATTTACTCAGTGGAGAGTAAATCAACAAATATTATATAATAAATAAAACATGAGACTCATAGGAGAAAGAAAAACAGTAAACTACCAGATGGTAATCTACCTATACCAATCACGTACAGTATAATTGATTAAAGAACTTAATCCCAAATGAAAGATATGACCACTAGTAAAAATAACATATATTTTATACTGCCTAGAAGTTACACATTTTATATTAAAAAGTAAATTGAAAATAAGAAGATAGAAAAGCATGTTGAACTATGAAAATACCTTATGAAATACAAAATGTTACTAAAAATAACTGGGATACTCTAAAAATTAATATCACTATATCAATAAGGTAAAATCATTGCAATCATATAAGTTCTAACAATATAGCTTCACAATACAAAAAAAAATTGAGACAAAGGAAGGAATAAACATAATTTGGTAGTAAATTTTGGAAAGTATTTTACTTTCAGTAATGGATATAATAAATAAAATAAAGAATAAAAAGCAAATAAAAAACTTTAGCAAGATAAAGGCTCAAATAGACTCAGAAGAATGTTAATCAACAGAAATAATCGGATAATATAACAGATATTTCAATGAAGATATGGCATAGTCTCCATTATGTATTTCAAATTATATGCTATAATAATCCTTACTAAGTTAAAGGGTTATAAGTAATCAAACTCATTCTCATAATAATTTAAAATAAAATACAATTTGAAAACTTTGGAAAAACTCAAAAATGTATGATAATTCTATAACACATAGAAATAATTCATGTGTTATAGAATTCAGGAGATTTCAATTAGTAAGCCTAAAATATTTGGATAATAATAATGTAAAGATACACCAAATTTATAGGATGCAGCTGAAGCAGTCCATTGAAGGAGATTTACAACTATTGATGACTATATAAAAGGGCTAAATTTTATTGCCATTGATTAAGAAATCAAAAAGGATGACTTGATTTTAAGGAATCTAAAATAAAAGGCTGACATTATTATGCCAATAAAAAATAATTATAAAGAAACACAATGACAAATTTACCTTGAGAGATATGACTAATCTTTGTTATACAGATATATGTAATGTCTTTTTTTGACAGGTAAGAATATCTTTGTTTACCTAAAGACTTTTGCCACCACACAGTCTGGCACAATATTTATTTTTACATTATTTTATTTATTTATATTTCTGTTGTTGTCCCTTGTTTGGTTCCCCAGACCCATAGTTCCTCATCTCATTTCTCCTCCTTGCTTCTGAGAGGGTGCTCCCTCCTTACCAGGACTCCCACTTAAGGATTAAGCACATCTTTTCCCACTCAGGCCAAGACCAGGTAGGCCTCTGCTCTATATGTGCCAGGGGCTTCCAACCAGCCTTTGTATGCTCCTGATTGGTGTCTCAGTCTCTGGGAGCCTCCTGAGGTCTGGGTTAGTTGAGATTGCTGATCTTCCTATGGGGTTGTTCTTCTTTTAAGCTTCCCAGTTTCTCCCCTAATTCAACCTTAGAGGTCCCGACATCAGTCCAATGATTGGGTGTATCTGTATTTATCTCAGTTACCTTCTGGTAGGTGTTAGCATTCTGTTAAACTCCACCTCCACAGTTACCTAGCAACAGCTAGGTATACTCCTCCCCAAAGCTACCTGGAACGGCCAGGTAGCCCTGCCCACTATTATAAGAGGGGCTGTCTGGCCCCTCCTCTCTCTCTTGTCTCTCTTGCTCTCTTGCTCCTGTGACCCCGAGCCCTGCAGGTCATATCCCCTTCCCTCTCCCCTTCCCCTCCCCCCTTCACGTGGTCATGGCTGGCCTCCACCTTTCTCTGCTTTCCCTCTCCGCTCTTCCCTCCGCCTAAATAAACATCTCCTCCTGAAACCCTCTGCCGCCGCCATTTTTCTTTTTTTTAAACAACAGTAGGGCCTCAGAGGAGAGCCATGCCAGGCTCCTGTCTATAAACACATCATAGCAACAGTAATAGTGTCACTTTGTGTTGCCTATATTCCCCCCCCCCAACATGAGAGGGATCCCAAGTTGGGCCAGTCATTGAAACACTTTTCCTTCAGTCTCATTTCCATCTTTGTCTCAGCAGTTCCTTTAGACAGGAACAATTCTGGGTCAGGAATTTTGACTGTAGATTAGTAAACCAGACCCTCCACTTGAGACCCTGTCTAACTAAGGGAGGTGAATTCTTCAAGTTCCCTCTCCCCAGTGTTAGGCATTTTGGGTAAGGTAACCCCAAAGAGTCTCTCACCCCTGGCTATCTGGTACTTTCTAGAGGTCTCCCTTAACTCCTATCCCTCTGAGGCTGCTTCTTTCCATTCATTCTCTTGGCCCTCTGAACTTCTCTCTTGCCCTGCCCACATATCTGATCCTGTTTCCCTTTCACCCTCCCCTTCCCCTTCCCACCCAGGTCCCTCCCTCCCTCTGCCTCCCTTTATTATTTCCTTCCCTCTTCTAAGTGGATTGAAGCCTCCTTTATTGAGCCTTTCTGCTTATTATAATTCTTATTGTCTGCAGGTTGTATCCTAGTATTCAATACTTTATGGCTAATGTCCACTTACCAGTGAGTACATACCATGCGTGTCCTTTTATGTCTGAGTTACCTTATTCGAGATGATATTTTCAAGTTCCATCCATTTGCCTGCAAAATTCATGATGTCCTCATTTTTTAGTAGCTGAATAATACTCCATTCTGTGAAAGAACCACATTTTCTGCATCCATTCTTCAGTTGAGAGATATCTGGGTTGTTTCCAGGTTCTGGCTTTTGCAAACAAGAGTGCTATGAACACGGTAAAGCATATGTCCTTGTAGTGATGATTTATAATGTGAATTATTGCCCTGGCCCAAAGGGAATTCAATGAGGACCTAGGGAGGGGGGCTAAAGAATGAAGGGACAAGAGACACAAAGAAGGAGAACAAGTCTAAGTTCTGATCAAGCTCTCAAATTTTATTATCAAGCGGCAGTTTATAAAGGCATACAAAAAATGGGAAGGTAAGGCAAGGATCATTGCTTTAGGCCTCCCACTATTGTAACCAGCTTCTGGGAAATACCAGATGTTCTTTCAATTCCTGGGACCTGAGATCACAAACATCCTTTCTTGATCTTGTACTTTAACTGACTAGTCTTTCCAGAATAGTGGGTAATTTCAGGGGTTTGGCTCCCCACAAATTATAATTTCAAAAAGTTCTAGAATAAACGTATTATGCTAAAATAACAAAAGGATGGAAAATAAATATATGGCACATGAGCACTATGTAAATAACAATAGTAACTAAAAACAAAATATTAGTACGAATTTTCTGTTTGAAAATATAATGTACATTAGCCAAGATACCCAACAAGGGGAGATAGAATCTATAGAGACCATATCCAGTGGATAGGCACAGCCCCAGGTTGAGAAATGGGGCCAGCCATCTACCTCAAAAATATTAATTCAGAATTCCTCCTGTCAAGAGTAACTGCAGGAACAGACTGGAGCAGAGACTGAATGAAAGGCCATCCAGAACTGCCACACCTAGAGATACAGCCCATATGCAGACACCAAACCCAGACACTATTGCTGATGCCAAGAGATGCTTGCTGACAGGAGCCTGGCAAGGCTCTCCACTGAGAGGCTTTGCCAGAGCCTGACCAATATAGATGCCGATTCACACAGTCAAACATCAGACTTAGCAGGGGAACCCCAATGAAGAAGTTAAGGCAGGAACTGAAGGAGCTGAAGGGCTTGAAACCCCATAGGAAGAACAATAGTATCTACCAACCAGACCCCACAAAGCTCCCAGGGACTAAACCACCAACCAAGAGTACACATGGGGGGACTATGGCTCCAGCTTGATATGTAGCAGAGGATTAGCTTATCTGACATCAGTGGAAGAGGAGCCTGTTGGTCCTGTGAAGGCTATATGACACACCTGACCCAGTTTAGGGGCCTACTTGGGCACTGATGCAGGAGTGGGTGGGGATGTGTGGGATCATTTTAATAGAGGCACAGGTAGGGCACTGGATAGGGGGTTTGGAGAGGGGAATTTGGGAAGGGGATAACATTTGAAATATAAATACATAAAATAACCAATAAAATTCAAAATAATAATGAAAATTTTAAAAAGGAGAAAAAGAAAATACAGTGTATGGTGTCACAGGTTTGCTCAGGATGAGTTACCTTCAAGACTTTATGGGGATATGATGCATGAAAATTCTGAATTCAGACATTTCCTGAACTGTAAATAACAATGCCTTAAGTTGTCTGGTTTAAAATTTTATCATTTAATAGTAACAAATCTACATAGCACACTTCACTGAATTCTATATGGAATTTTAATGAATTTTTAAACATGATGCTTATAAAATATGTTTTCTTTAGTTTATCGCTTTCTTCTTGATCTTAACTGTACAATTTTCTTAAAATTTTGTATAACTGGAAACAAGCACAGTATCGGATTGCTGTAGAGATTGACTTGACATGCACAATGGGGACTGAAGAACTGACATATGCACAGATAGAAAAGCTAGGATTGGGCAGACGATATGTTATGATTGTGATGCATCGATAGCACAAATATTCTGCACATTTATTATATACAGCTGAATAAGGAAGCATGTTTATTGTATATAAAAGAACAAAAATGACAGGTTAGCTAATATTAAGTTGAGGTTGACCATATGTAGGTCAGCAGACTCAGGATGCTATAGGAAGAGGAAAGCTGGGGTTAATACTTTATGCACACAATGTGAAAATCTATACCGGGACCACAGGAAGTCTTGCTCCCCCTTGAGATTTATCAAAAAAGCTTTACAATTCCCACAAGTCTGAGACACTGAGGTTACTGCCATGGATACTGTCATGCTGTAGGTGGTCATTCACACAGGATACATTGCCTCCACACACCAGATGGCTTCACAAAGGCATTCTATGTATGTTTAAAAGTTCTTAATTCATTATAATTGAATGAAAAGAAATGCTATTTCTAAGCATTTTAGCATAGTTTTACTTTGATTTGAAAGCAGAAAGGACTCATAGAAACCTTCATAGCAATCAATTTTATTAATATGGATGTAAAATCAAATTGAATCTAGTAAAAGTAAAAAATTAATTTGTAGGAGAATGAAATGGCAAGTCTACATCTGGAAATCAACTATTAAAACATTCCATGCCACTAAGATTAATAAACAAAATTCACAATGCTATTTCAAATTAAAAAAAAAAAAAACCTCCTTTTAATGACAAAAAATTTACTAATCTTGTTAGTAAGTAGAAAAATTCCAGGTAACATTGTGTCAGTTGTTAAAGACTAGTTATTTATGCCTAAGGTCAAAAACACTACGAACATAGCCAATTCTGCATCTCTTACTAAATTTAACTATTGTATATATTCATGAAATTTGAAAAAATCAAAACAAAAAAAATTGCTAAGATTGGAAGAAATTACTATCGCTTTTAACATACTTTAGGAAGTCATAAGAAATTTACTAGAAGTTTCATGAGCCTAGTTAGATAGCAATATATGAGCTGAGAATGCAAAATAAGTTATATTTTTATATACTTCAATTTTAAATTCTAAAAATTTAAACTAATAAAACAATTTAATGCACACTAATATCAAAATTAACACACAACTGAGGAATATCTAAGAGTAATGCAAAATTCATATGCTGGAAACCTTAAATAATACTGCCATAAATCAAAAATAACTAAACAAACTAACAAAAACCTATAAAGTAAAAATAGAAGAAATTATTCCTCCCTTTAAAAAATGTATGACAATGCAATAATGATAGTGAAAATATGATTTGAGCATAAAGACTGATACAGAAAATTTATTAGGTGTGGACATATTTTAGCATAGTTTTAAAATATTTTCCAGAACTTTGATTTTAGAATTCTCAATGTCAAGCCATTTTAGCTGTAGTTTTGAGGTCAGCATCTGAGTTTCTCTGAAGAAGCCAATTGGCAGTGTCTTCTGATTTACATTGTAGTTTCTACTACATATTTGTAAGTGTACTATAGGCATGCTGTACCTACAGAGACTTGAAAAAAAATGGCATTGAAACCTCTAAAATTGACATAAACATGCTTGTTGGCCTCCATGTGAGTGGTGGAAACTAATCCCAAGTCCCATGAAGAACAGCACTGTTCTCATCCATTTAGACATCCCTCTAGTTCCTAAGGCATTTATATTTGAAATAAGGTAAATATCTTTAAAGTTGCTAAGGCCATTACTAAACACATCTGTGAATATATTAAAGCCATTAAACTATATCTTTAAAGAGTTAATTATACAGTACGTCAATTGTATCTCAGTAAAAGTACTAAACTAATCAATACAATCATACATTTATGGTACCATGTGCTAAACAAATTAAATTCTGATGACCATTATTGTTTGTCAGTGTTGTAGCAAATATTTAGTAACATGGAAAAGTTTAACCTATACTTTCAGCTGTTTCAATCCAGAATGTCTTTGCACTTTGAATCTGAGATGAGACTGAACATATAAAAAGAATGACAAAGCTGTTTAACTTATGGAAGCACGTGTAGTGATAGAGTTTTCTTTTTTTTTTTGCTTTTATTTATTTTTTTTATTGGAAATTTTTTATTGGAAAATTTTTTTTACATTTCAGATGTTCTCTCCTTACCCCATTTCCCCCCCTCCCTCCAAGGAACTCACTATCCCTTCCACCCTCCTCCTGCCTCCACGTTGGTGTACCCCCTTCCACCCTCCCCTGTACCTCACCTCCCACCCTCGAGTATCCCCCCCCACGACATCCAGCCTTCATGGGACCAAGGATCTCTTCTCCCACTTATATATAGCTCCCTTGCATATATAGCTGGAGCCATGGGTCCCTCCTTAAGCGCTCCCAGGCTGGGTGATAGAGTTTTCTAAAATATAATTTGCATTCAAAGAGGCTGAACTTAAATGTACTGAGTGAAAATATGCCTGTCCATACAATTTTTAAACTAATTCTGTGGAAAATTTACAATATTTTAAAAATAATATTCCTTGAGATCCTTTGTATTCTGCCTATTTAAGTTTAACCTTATTTTAAGAGAAAAATATAACCAATCTTACTATGCCTTAAATTTCCCATGTAACCAGCTTTGACAACCTAAGCTAAATGCAGTTTGTGCTTTTTGATTCCAAATGTGTTCCTGGGTTAAAACTTTGTGTGTGTGTGTGTGTGTGTGTGTGTGTGTGTGTGTCTGTGTGTGTTTTTGAGAGACAGAGAGAGACAGAGAGAGAGAGAGAGAGAGAGAGAGAGAGAGAGATACAGAAACAGACACAGACACAGACACAGACACAGACACAGACACAGACACAGACACAGAGAGACATAGAGAGACACAGAGAAGTCCAGTTGTAAAAAAAAACCTGCTGAAATAATTAGAAACTGTATTGTTTCCTCAGATACTGAACTTTGATATACTCATATTTGGAAAACATTTTATTCATGATTTCACCAAAGTTTGTTTATGAGTGTGATTAAAGGAAACATAGTAACACAGACATGTATAACCGGATAATTTTCAGTATATCCAGAATAAATAATTGAAGTTGATTTAAATGGTTTTTAAAAAGGGGTCTATTATTTGAAACAATGAAATGCATTTACTCTTCCTTAGATATTTAGCATTTGAAGAAATGCACTCATAGTACATAGTATACAGTAATAACGTTATTAAGAACTCAAGAACTTTTGAAAATATATTATGAGATAAAGGAGTTACATTAAATATATAAAAGAAGTCTTTTGGTACAACCTGGATTAATTTTCTTTTGAGATTCTCTTCCTCTGGAAGGTTACTAGAGCATGAAACAATCATGAAAAGAAAAATCTACAAGTTATAAAAAATGTGATATAAGTAATATCTAATATTTTGTGCCATTTTATTTGAAAATGAATGTAAGAATTGAAAAAATAATTGGGTTTATAGAAACAAATTTGGACTATATGCCAAATATGTGTGTGTATGTTCATAAGTATATATGGATACATGTGTTTATATATTATTATTTCTATTTGCCTAAACATGGGTTCATAAAAATATACAAAGTAGTCAAGATATTCTGAAAAATCAAAGGAAATAATGGAAAATCATCTCAACACCTTGCTAATTTCAAATAACAAGTCCCCCTCCAAATACTAAGTTAAGCATATGGATTAATTTTGCATAAATGTATTCCTACATGTTTTTGCTTTAAAGTTTAATAATTGGATACTATAACTAGGATACTTTCAGATATAGTCAGTATTCTGGTAAGAAAAGCTACAGATTTTCAAATACTTTTTTCTATACATGAAAAAATTATATAATTCCAAATATATTAGTTATATTTAATTTAAACACCACAATTATAGAATTTTATTGATGACTTTTTAAAAATGTATTACCTAATTTATCTCTTCACTATGAACATTATTCTGATCACTTTTCATAAATCTCAGCATGCAGAGATACAATTACACTCTGAGTTCTAGAAAAAGAATGTCACACACTGAGTATTATAACTTCCTGAGCAAGCAGTACTGAAGATGAATTGCGAGAAAGAGAAGTGAAGAACTAGCACTTTGTAGAATGAAAGTATAATAAAAAGCCACTTGATTGAGAACCAAATTTTAGAACTAAAGATAACCCTATGGCCTAGGACATATTTCTCATATAACATGAACATTAACAATCTGTTAATGTTCATGTCTATGTTCAGAAGCCAATCCACTTGCTGAATCAGAAATAATACGATAAGTATGATCTATTTTGACTCTTGTGACATCTGAGAATTTGGCATCAACATTCTTTAATGATATGTAGCCAAGAAGGTAGATTGTAAATGATTTGTTAAATATTATTCACATATACCTTACATCAAAATGGTAATTGGTCTGCAGACAGAGATTTCACTGAGACAGGTATGAGAAAACTATATTATTGTGTATTCTTTAATCTGGGATGATGGGGTGTTAATTGTATCTCATGTACTCCAGGTGGGTGTAGAGGTGAATAGTTAATCTGCTTTGAGCCTCAGGCAGATGACCCCACTTCTAGTCACCTGCCAGAGCTATCTGGATTGGTGAATAAAAGACACACATACATGCACACACACTCACATACACACACACACACACACACACACACACACACACACACACAGAGAAAGAGACACACACACAGACACAGAGACAGAGACAGAGACACACAAACAGACACACACAGAGATACACACACAGAAGAGACCTTTATATTTTGACATGCCTTGACTAGCTCAATGGTTAGGCACTTCCACACCTCTCCATGGCTAGCACACACTCCCCTCTGGTATTCCTGAATAAACACTTTTAAATCTATATTTTATTTTATCTTTGTTACCCATACTCAAAAGGGGGAGTGGGTACTGAGACCACGTTCCTCGACTAATACATGTCTGTCGGCAAGCCTTTACTTTTGATTTCTCTGCTTCCATTATGGAGATTTTCTCTTTCCTTCTCCTTTTGTCCCTTGTCTAGGAAATCTAAAAGTCCTGCCTCTGTCTTTCTGCCCAGCCATTAGCCATTGGCAACTTTATTTCCCAATCAGAGCCAACTGGGGTCAGGTTTCCTTTAGCCTACATGCAGAACACTGAAAACAGATTTTTGGGGTTACACAATTATCATGAGAACACAGACCACTACAGATGGGCTTCAAATTATTTGTGTCAAAAAAGATGGTCTGAGTTTTTGAACTTCTTGCTTTCAGCTGCCAAAATTTTACAAATGTACTAGGGTTCTAGTTTTTATTTTATTTTGCTAATTGTAAAACATTGATAGTAATGCAATTGCAAAAACCTAAAGAGCCACAAGAATTCCAACACTTTCATGCCATTATCCTTTTTTTGTGCATTCTAATTTTAAAAGAATGGAAGGGGCATCTTTTCTTCATCAACATAGAAAATTAAAAGTAAAATTCTATACTAATGTCATTCACTTTATTTTGTAGTTTGGAACCTAATAAAGAACTTTAGACCAGACTGAATCTAGTCAGATATTCACATTATTTTATCTGTACCAGAATATTTGTCAAATGTGAGATATAATTTGTACTACATTTGAAAGATTTTCTGTAGGCTGAATAATTTTACTAATCTAATTATTCTCCTGCAGTTTTAAAAGATTGAATGTTTTCAGGCTTTTCATATTTTCAGAAAAAATGTCACATCAATGAGTGGTTTCCCCACCTGATCTAAGAATTTTTCAAAAGCCAACCACTGAAAAGTAATTTTAGTATATTTCTGCAATGTTCACTCTCACAAAAAGCAATTATTAAAAATAAATAGGATTAACTGTTAGAAGAGAATTGCTGTATCATATGTGCATTTGTAAGGATGATAAGAAATTCCTGTGATATATATTTTTGACTCCCTATTCGATCCTGATATTCATCAATTAAAAAAAGGAATTAATACTGATATTAACCTGACAACCAGAGTTCATGAAATACTGTTATAAATTTTAGTAAGTGCATGAGAGAACATATTTTCATAAACATTTTTATCAGTCTGTTTAAAAATGATACTTGCTATTTTTTATGTTGAATTTGTTAAAATACTTCTTTAAAGTGTTTTATACCACATGTGAGTTTCTTGCTTGCTCCATATACACACTCTATGCTGATCAAGCATACAGAAATTCAGTAAAATTTAACATCAGTGCATGGGTTACAATGTGATGAGAATTTAGATTTCATTCTGTGAAATACATGAAAATATGTTTCTGTTTAATTTAAAGAATACAATCTGTGTTTAAATACATATTTAAACACAGTAATATCTTTTACATTTTATTTGTAGGTCTAGATATATTTGATATAAAAAATACTTGTCTATACTTTATCATATCTTTAGCCATGCTATATTCTCAGAAAGATTGATTTTGCACACTAACATCTAAAGCTTAAGGCATAGGCAAAAATGATCTCAATGTGCATGACCTGTATTTAATCAATATGTCTGTGCATACACACACACACACACACACACACACACACACACACACACACACATACACATGTAAAATTCAATCATTATTTCTTCTTATCTGAAAAACAAATTTCTATTAAAACTTAATTTGCCAAGTTAAAGTGTATAACTTGTGAAATTACCATTAAAAATAAGTTGATGTGTTCTTGCTTAATTTTCCTTAATGTTTTATTGGTTATTTTATTTATTTACATTTCAAATATTAATCCCTTTCCTGGTTTTCTCTCTGAAAACCCCCATCCCAACCTACCTTCCTCTGCTTCTATGAGGGTGCTCACCCAACTGCCAATCCACCCCGCCTCCCACTGAGGTGAGCCTTCACAGAACCAAAGGCCTTTCCTCCCATCCATGTCTGACAAGGCCATCCTCTTCTACGTATGTAGCTGGAGCCATGGGTCACTCCATGTGTACTCTTTGGTTGGTGGTTTAGTCCCTGGGAAATTTGGGGTGTCTGATTGGTTGATATTGTTGTTCTTCCTATGGGATTGCAAACCCCTTCAGCTCCTTCAATCCTTCCCCTAACTCCTCCATTGGGGTTCATTTGTTTTTTAATAAAATCCTTGCAATTTACAACCACAGAATTTTGACCAACATTTCAGTCACACTAAATTACACAGGAGAAAAAAAAAGATTTGTTCAGAGCCTTGGTCAAAATGGTTACTGGAACAAATTTCAAAAGTATTTGATTCCATAGACATGTTCTTTAATTTCCATTAATTGCAGTATAATATTTTAAATAAATATTAAATTGTGAATAAATTATATATATAGTAGAGTGAGATGTTTTTAGAATATTCAAATATAAATGTATATACTCAAGAGTATGTACATATAAAAGACATTAAATAATATTTTGTTGTTTTAAATGCCCATACTTATGGCAGGTTTAGCTTGAATACAAATTTCATAAGAAAAAATTATATGATTAAGGTTTATTGAAACAAAAGCCTTCTATTATTTTTATCTATATTATGTTTTCTTTTTCCCCCTAGCCTTTTAAATGAAGGGAATGAAGGTTTTGTTTGTTTAAAAATACTTTTCTATTATCAAAATGACTGAGAAAAATAAAGGACATTTGAATACATGATACTAATTATTTATTCTGTGACTTATAAGGAGTTCAAGAAACCTCAATCATGATACTAAGTGTTCCTATTGGAATGAGTTACTTACCTTCTGTGAATTTTTCCCATGAACACAAATTAAATGAATCATATGTCTATTGAGCACCTAGCTATTTGAAACACTTGAGTATTTCAAAAGACTTGAATGAGACACTGTTTTAGGTTGTCTAAAGCTTCTTGAAACACAGACTCTATTTGGAAGAAATGACTAAAAAATTAAATATTAAAATTGACAGTTTACACTAGATAGAGTATTAATAATAAATATTATGTATGAAATAAAATAAATACTAAGAGTTTGAATAGAGAGCAACTAAAGGATGAGAGGAAGTAATATTTATAATATGGATGAGAAAGTACTGGATGTAGTCAGAGAACATTGTGATTTTAATTATTTTTATTAGTCTATAAAGACAGTTGATAAGTGTATAAGTATACAGTTGATAGTGTGATGGAGTGTATATTTGTATTTACAGTAGTTTGAATGAGAATGTTCCTACAGGCTCAATTACAGGCTCATATATTTGAAAAGTTTGTTCCTAAATGTTGGAACTGTTTAGGACTGATTACAAAAGTTGTTACTAAGTTTGGACTTTGAAGTTTCAAAAGCCAATTACAGGCCTAATCTTGCTGTCTTTGTAACTTCTGCTTGTAGATCAGGATATAAGGTATCAGCAACCACTCTTCCAGTGTCATACCTACTTGAGTACTCAAGTGCTTCCTGATATGATGGTCATACACTAAGCATCTGAAACTGTATGAAAGCCCCACTTAAATCCTTCATTCTATCAATCACCTTGGTCATGGTGTTGTTTCACACTGATAGAATAAGAACTAAGAAAAAAGACAAAGAATAAAATTCAAATGTGAATCTCCATAATTTCCAGCCTGAATGGCTGTTCAACCTGTAAAGAGGGTCATTAAGTTGGATAATTTTGGATTATTTTGGTTTGTGATATTTTTATTTGCAACCCCTTTTTAATAATAGAGTTTTAAAAATTAGAATATATGACTGAGGATGAAGCTCATTGTTTAACCATTTGTCTACAGTGCTTAAGGTTTTAAGGTCAATAATTTGCATATATTTTCTCTATGTTGGAATTGTGATATGATAACCTAAAAATTTTACTGGAAAATAGCTTTCAAATATCATAAATGAGAAAGAAAGATTTAAAATTAGCTTGAAGTAGTCAATAAGCAAATGAATCTTGGGATAATTTTAAACTCAGATAGCAAAAACACTTAAGCCTATATTCTATAAATATTTGAGAAATATAACAAGGAAAATCCAGTTAAATAAAGACAATAATGAACACTTCAGAAAAATAAGCAATTTATTCAAAATCAAGGAGAAGAAATGATCTTATTTGTTTTATGAGAAGAATAGCTCTAAGCAATAGTAGCAGAAAGTAAATATTTAAAACGGGGACCTACTTGGCGAGATAAGCAGAGTTGTATTTTTTTTTTTTCCTTTATACATTCCTACAGCAAAATCCATAAGAAGCTCACTTAATGGAGGAAGGTTTTATTTCAGCTTATAACGCAAGTGGCTATGGTCCATCAAAGTGGTGATGATACAGTGACCATGCAAGTCTTATAAGGACAACATTTAATTGGGGCTGGCTTACAGGTTCAGAGGTTCAACCCTTTATCATCAAGGAAGAAACAAGGCAGCATCCAGGTAGACATGGTTCTACATCTTCATCTGAAGGCCGCTAGCGGAAAACTGACTTCCAGGCAGCTAGGCCTAGGGTCTTAAAGCCTCCACCCACAGTGGCACACCTACTCAAACAAGGTCCCACCTCCCAGTAGTGCCACTCTCATGGCCAAGAATATACAGACCATTACACTAATAAAAATCATGGAAAATATACATATTTTCATGGGTAACTGAGTATACAGAAAACAACAAGAAAGTTAATATCAAAACAAACAAATTACCAACAGTTCTATTAACCTTGAGATACAAAGAAAATTCTGCATTTACGTGAATAGATAGTTGCCTGTCTATTTTTCTAATGCTTTTGCACAATTTTACACGATGCATCTGACAAAGCACACTAAAATAAAATTTACAATAACTTGGACTATGAAAGAAAGAAAAAGGGCGACAAAACATTTCAACAAAATTTTAGTAACTTTTTGTTGAGCACAAAAAAAAAAAACTTTTTCAAATGTTCTTCATGTGTACACCATGGCATTTTTACTTCAAGTATGCAACATATATCAACACACACACACTACAAATAGATAAAAGTATAATTAATGTTCTCACAGCTTCATGCATGACTAGTAGTAAGAAATTCTAGCTTATACTATGCTGATTCTTGTTTGCCAAAGACTAAAAGATTTTTATGTATTTGTGTGAGTATTGCTATTATTTTCAAGAGCTGTTTTTTAAACATAAAAATCAAAGTAATAGGTTGAAAATACAATAGAGTATCTTTATGAAACTCAGAAGCATTGGATAAAATCTAATATTCTTTTTCTTTTCTAAAATACTTTTGTCTGTAATTAATGTATTTTTTAATAAATGCCAGTTAATCAGAAAATATCCTTTTGTCAATTAATTTTAAGCGTTTTATTAGGAACTTTTGTCAAATACTGTGATGAATCAACATGACCAAGACAACTTATAAAATGAATCATTTAGTTGAGAGATTGCCTCCAGTTAAAATATTAGGGGTCCGTGGTCATCATGACAGGAAGTATTGCAAATAGTCATGTCACTGGAGCAGTAACTATTGCTTACATTTTATTTACAAGCATGTGGCAGAGAGGAAATGGTCAAGCTTTGTCAGGGTTTTTCAAACCTCAAAGCTTACCCTTAGTGAAAAACCTCCAATAATAAGGCCATATTTTCTCAATAGGGCCCTGTCTCCCAGTCCATTCCAAAGCAGTTTCCACAAACTAGGGACCAATCATTTAAAATATATGAGCCTATGGTTGCCCATTGTCACTAAAACACTACAGTGTTCCTTCATTATAATTAAATTTTAAACTTCCCAAAAAATAAAATATCATTTAATTTCGTATGAACACAGAAAAAAATACTGAAATCAATCCTGGGTTAAAATTTCATATACTAGAATATAATAATTTAAAATAAAAGGCAGGGACTATAAGTGTTAATAAACATAAGAAGTAGAAAACTGGCCTTTTATATATAAGTCCTTCAGTTTCATCTTGAGTTTTAAACAGCAACATCAACAATAATAATTACATTACACAAAAATTTTTCACATTAAGGTTCATGTAAGATTTTTATATTTTTATGATAAATTAATATTTTTTTCAGGGATGTAATCTTGGTTTAATATTTAATAACCAGTCATATTCACCATAGTCAAAGAAAATTTAAAATATTGTACAACTGAATAATAATTTGAAAATTCTCGAGTAGCTAAAACATCCAGCAGTTTCTGCAAATAGATGTTTCTGTGATGATGGCAATGTCTGTCAGTCTACCCATGATATGAGTTACTGGCTATATGTGTATACAAAGCTGGACAACAATATTATTAATGCCATGTGTGAATTTGATTCATTCCAAATGGTTACGATTATTTCTCTTGGTAGGGCAGCTTAGAGTTTTCTTTTACATCCTTCCTGAGGAACCAAAGCAAAGGAGCCAAGAAAGTGTCCATATGCAGTGGGCTTCTGACCTGGCAGAGCTGAGACAGTTCAGTATAGGGATTTACAGTAAATAGTACCAATGGATGGAGTTTGATTATAAAATCCAAAAATATAAAATGTTTAAAAGAGGTGGCTGCTACCACGAGGCAAGAAATGATTTCCCTATGCACTTTCATTTGTAATCCTTTAAATGTCACAGAATAGAGAAGAAAATATGCTTTTAAACACTGCTGAATGAGATTTTCCTAAATTTCCTAGAGAATGAGTTATTAAAACTATAAATAAAAAAAAAAACTTACATGTTATGGGATATCTTTTTTTTTTTCCAGGTTCTGACTATCACAAATAAGGCTGCAATGAACATAGTAGAAATAGCCCCTGTGGCATTGTGAGGCAATCTTTTAGGTATATTCCCAAGGAGTAATATTGCAGGGTTTTCAGGTAGATCTATTTCTTAATTTTTTAAAGGACATCCAGATAATTTCCAGAGTGGTTTGACCAGTTTGCAATCCCACTACTAATGGAAGTGTTCCTCTTTCTCCACATCCTCACAAACTATGCTGTCACCTGAGGTTTTGATCATTAGTCATTTGGATTGGTTGTAAGGTGAAATCTCAGGGTCATTTTGATTTGCATTTCTCTAATCACTAAGGACATTGAACACCTCTTTAATGTTTCTTTAACCATTTGAGATTCCTCTGTTGTGAATTCTCTGTTTAGTTTCTAAACCCAGTTTTTGATTGGGTTGTTTGGTTTTTTGGTGGTTAGCTTCTTGTGTTCTTTATATATTTTGAATATTAGCCCTCTATCAGATGTATGTTTAGTAAAGATTTTTTTTTGGGAGGTTACCAATTTTACTTATTGGCTAAAAATTTTGCTTTTCAGAAGATTTCCAGTTTCCCTGAGGTCCCTTTTTTAAATTTTCATCTTAGAGCATAACCAAAGAAGTTTTTTTTAGGAAATTTCCCCTGTTCCCAAAGAGTTCAAGGTCTTTCCCACTTTCTGTTCAAACTAGATTAAGTCATCAGGTTTTATGTTGGGCCTTTATCCACTTGGACTTAGCTTTATGCATGGTGACAAATATGGGTCCTATTTTCATTTTTCTACATATCGATTTCCAGTTATACCAAAAAACCTTTGTTGAAGATTTTCTTTTTTTCCATGTATGTGTTTGGCTTTTATCATGATCAAGTGCCCATAAGTGGGGTTTGGTTTTTTTTTTCTGTGTTTTCAATTCTCCCACTGATCACTGGTGTCTGTCTCTGTAACAATACATTCGTCTTGTTTTGTACTAAAGTTGAGGTCAGGATGGTGATTCCCCATCCCATCACAGAAAAGGGTGGATAAGCAAATGTGGTTCATTTACCCAATGGGAATACTACTCCTATTAAGAAAGAGGACATCCTGAGTTTTTCCCCGGCAAGTGGACAGAACTAGAAAATAACTCCAATGAGGAACTCAGACTGAAAAAAAAACAAGCATGTTATGTATTTCCAGTAGGTAATATTAAACCTCCCCCACCCCCCAAAAAAGTAATTGAATACCCCAAGATACAGTTCTCAGAACTCAAAAAGTTCAACAAGGGTGAAGTGCCCAAATGAGGATGTCTCAGTCCCACTTGGGAAATAGAAAAAAGCAACCACAAAGGAGGGAGGGGGGAGGAAGGGGCCTGGGAGAGAAAGGGGATAGGGGGGGAAAGTTAAAAACATGATCTGGTATTGGGTGGGGGAAAAGGACTGAAATACCTGTGGCCAGCAGAAAGAAAAAGGAGACATGCAAACCGGGGGAAGTAGTTGGGGGGACCCTCCAGATTGTACCGCACCTAGGAGAAAGAGACTCTCAGAAATCAAAGGAAGGGACACTATTTTGAAAAGGGCCTCAATTGGGGAGAGGGAACTTGTAAAAGGGCCACCTCCAGCAGAAATACAGGGTAACAAGTGAGGTAGGGGTTGCCATCCCACAGGCCAAAACTCTATCCATAATTGTTCCGTCTGAAAGAACTGCAAGGATGGAAAATGAAGAGGAAAAGAAGCCCCAGCAACAGGCCAAAGTGGGATTCAGCTCAAGGAGAGGCCCCAAGAAACCCAACACTATTATGAGGGCTATGGGATGTTCACAAAAGGGAACCTATTATGACTTTCCTCCAAAAACCCAGCAAGCAGCTGAAAGAGTCAAGCAATTTTTGTAAAACCCAACCAAGGACAAAGCTTTTTGATTTTTGTGGTTTGAATTAGGGGGAAAGTTGGAAGAAGCTGAGGAGGAGGAGGAGGAGGAGGGAGGAGGAGGAGGAGGAGGAAGCAACCCATAGGAGGACCGCGTCTCAGTACCTGGACTCCCAAGAATTCCGGAAAAACACCAACCAGGCAGCATACACAAGCTTGTAAAAGGGCCCCCAACACATATACAGCAGAGGGACTCTGGGCGGGAGAGTTGTGTTTGGTCAGAATAAGATTTCACCAAACCTTCAAGAGACTGGAGGGCCCAAAAAAATTTACAGATCTGGTGGGGTAGGGGTGGGGGTATGGGGACATCCCCAAGGACTGGGTTTGGGGGGAGGTATGGGAATGGAAGAACTGAGGGTGGATTGGGAGGAGAAAAAATCTGGAGTTAAAAAAAAAGAAAAAAAATAAAACAACAACAACAAAACATTCATGTTTTGTAAGATCATGGGTGGGAGCTTTTTTGATGTAGACCAGCCAAACACAGCTAAGTTTGCCTTTCGTTGCGGGAAATGTAAACACAAAAAATGTGTGACCCATTTTCATACCAATTTTAAACCCAAAGCCTTATGTGACTTGGGGTATGTTGTTCTCAATACTGGGAAGGGTAAGGCAGAATCTACATTTAACATCAACCCAAAATTTATTTTCTTGAGATAAAACCCAGAGTTCAGAGATGGGGAACAATGACATCACTCAAAGCTAGTAATTCTGATTCCCCCATGTGGCAGAATCCATTCTACACTTGGCAATTAGTAATCTGTCACTCCCTTCTCCCCCTATTATTTGTCTTATGTTTCTTCGTATCTAACTTGGCTTGCTGAAGTTTTCCTCTATGACCTCCAAAGTTATGTCTGAGAAAAATGGATAACTGCAGCATTAACTTTGTTCTGCAGCAGAGCAAAGGATTTTTCCATAAGACAGTAAACTAGTCCCCCCTGATTGCCCAAAAAACCCCCCCCCCCCCCCCAAAAAAAAAAACCCCCCCCCCCCCCCCCCCCCCCCGAAAATTTTAAAAAAGGGGCCCCCCCCCCCCCCCCCCCCCCCCCCCCCCCCTTCAAATTTCCCCCCCCCCCCCCCCCCCCCCAAACCCCCCCCCCCCCCCCTTTTAAATTTAAAACCCCAAAAAAAAAAAAAATTTTTGGCCCCCGGGCCTGTTTTAGAAAAATATTTTTTTAAAATTTGGGATTTTAAAATTTAAAAAGATATTAAAAAGGAAGAAACTACGAATTTTTATTTTTAAAAAAAAAAAGATATTTTTTAAATTTTTTTAAATTTGAAGAAGCTTTTTTTCCAAAATTTAAAAAAATTTAAAAAGGGGCTTGGCCTGGAGCAAATAAAAAAATTTAAAAGAGCCAAATTTGGGGGGGAGGGAATGAAACAATTGGGAAAATTTTTTGAACTCCCCCAGGAAGGTTTTTAAAAAAAGTTTTTCTAGTGGGCCTTTTGACCCCCCTTTTAAAGGGGTTTTAAAAAAAGTTTAGAAATTCCCCCAAAAATTGATGTGGGAGGGGGTCAAAAATTTTTTAAAAGTGAATCCCTTTAAGATGAAAATCTTGGAATTTCCCCTTTTCTTTTTTAAAAAGTTTTAATTTTTTTTCCTTTCAATTTCTTTGTGTATTAAAAAAAATAACCTTCAGGAAGTTTTTTTTTGTTTTTTACTTGAGATGGAGTAAAGGGGTTTTTTTTGCAAAAAAAAAAACCAAAAAAAAAAAACTGACAGTAAAATGTGGGGTTTTTTTACACAAAGTATTAACACCATGTATATTTTTTGTCTTTTAGCTCCCCCCAGGAAAAACCCAAAAAATGAAAAAAAGTAAAAGTTTTTATTTAAATTTTTATGTATAGACGGGGAAAAAACATTAAAAACCCCCAACTGTACTAGAGAAAAAAAAAAGTCATAAATGTTTAAAAAGGGACTAATTAAATTTTTAATTAATAGGAAAAAGAATATGTTTTTTATGTTGAAGATAAAAAAATTTCCTTTTTTATTTATAATTTTTTATTGGGAAAATTTTTTTTTAATTTTTTTTTTAAAATTTTTTTCCCCTTTTTTTTTTTTTCACCCAAAAAACCCCTACATCCCCTACCCGCTTTCCCCCGAGGGGGTCCCTCCTCCCACCAGCACTTCTACCCACTAACCTGGGGAATTTTTCCCCCCCCCTGGAGCATAGGCCTTCCCGATTTAAAAAAACCCCCTTTTCCCCCCATTGATTCAAGACAAAAACCCTTTGCTACAAAAGTAAAAGGGGGGGAACCCCCAGTTCCCCATGTGTCTCTGGGTTTGGGGGTTTTTTTCCCTGGGGAAAAATTTTGGGGGGGCTGGTTTTGGGTTTTTTAAAAATTTGGGTTTTTTCCCTTGGGGGTTTTTTAAAACCCCCTTTCCCCCAAAAACTTCGTCCTTTTTTTTAATCCTCCAATGGGTGCATGAGCTCAGTCCCAAAGGGGTTTGGGGGGGGGCATCACCCTGCCTTTTTTCCCCCCAATGGGAGAGCCTTTATGGGGGCACCTAAAACAACTCCTGTAACAACACTTCTTGGGGGCATCAAAATTTTTTTTGGGTTTTGGGGGGGGTTTTTAAAAAAGGGTGGATCCCCCGGGGGGGGAGTCTCTGGATGGCCTTTCTTTCAGTCTCTGTTCCACACTTTGTCTGCATGTTTCCCTTAGACAGGAGTCATTCTGGGTTTAAAATTAGGAGATAAGTGGGTGGCCCTATCCCCTAAACAGGGGCCTTGCTAACCTCTGGATACGGTCTTTAAAGGTTCTCCCTTCCCTTTGTAGGACATGTCAGCTAACATCGTCCCTGTTGAGTCCTGGAATACTCTTTTTTTCTGGCATCTGGGACTTGTTGGTGGCTACACCCAGTTCTCCACCCCACATTGCTATATACACCTGTTCAAATTCCTGACTCCTGTATATTATCCTGTCTCTTCTCATACCTGAAACCTGGCCCATTTTTACCCCTTCCCCCGTCTCTCTTTCTCACAAGTCCCTCCTACCCCCTACCTCCCATGAGTGTTTCCCACTTCAAAGAAGGACTGAAGCATCCACACTTTGGTCTTCCTTCTTATTGAGCCTCATATGGTCTATGAATTGTAACTTGGGTATTTCAGGCTTTGAGATTAATTATCCACTTATCAGTGAGTGCATACCATCTGTGTTCATTTGGGATTGGATTACCTCACTCAGAATTCTTTCTAGCTCCATCCATTTTCCTAAGAATTTCATAACGTTTGTTGAAGTGGCTGAGTAATACTCCATTGTGTAAATGTATCACATTTTCTGTATCCATTCTTCTATTGAAGAACATCTGGGTTCTTTCTACCATTGGTAATTATAAATAAGGCTATTATGAGCATAGTGGAACATATGTTTTTTGTTATATGTTGAACATCTTTTGGGTACATGCCCAGGAGTGGTATAGCTGGGTCCTCAGATAGTAGTATGTCCAATTTCTAAGGAACCACCAGATTGATTTCCAGAGTGGTTGTACCAGCTTGCAATCCCAGAAACAATGGAGGAGTGTTCCTCTTTCTCCCCATGCTCCCAGTATCTGCTGTCACTTGAGTTTTGATCTCAGTCATTTGACTGGTATAGATGGAAACTCAGGGTTGTTTTGATTTACATTTCTTGATGATAAGGATGTTTAACATTTCCTTAGGTGCTTCTTGGCCTCAGTTGAGAAATTTTTGTTTAGTCTATACCCCATTTTTTAAAAGGGTTACTTAGTTCTCTGGAAACTAACTTCTTGAGTTCTTTGTATATATTGGGTATTAGCCCTCTATTGGATATAGGATTGGTAAAGATTTTTGCCAATCTTTTGCTTGCTATAAAACTTACTAATGACTAAACATTTACTTCTGAATTACTAGAACCACAGGCAAAGTATTAATGTTAAAGTACTAAGAAGAAACTGGTAGGAATAACATCATCAGTTGACAGGGAAGTGTAAGAGGAGATATTGTGTAAATTTGATTTTGTCACAGAATATCTTGGTTTCTCCATCTATGGTAATTGAGAGTTTTATAGTAGCATGGGCTAGTGTAGGAGGAGCTAAGGTGGGAGGAGTTAGGAGAGGAAAGAGGATGAGTAAGGAGGAGAAGAGGAAAAGGAAGAGGAGGAGCTAGGAGACAGGAGAGGAGAATGAGAGGAGATGAAGACAGATGTTCACTTGTCTGTAGCAGTCAAAGGTAGTTGGTATATCTAGGTTGGGCATTGAGTTACACTTCTGATTGTATGGGTATCTTGTTACTGATTATTATCAAATATATAAGCCTTTGATTAATCTTTAAGCATTAGAGTTTCATCTTTCTACTGAGCCCATGTGGATGGCAGGATGGCCTGGGCAATTCCCAGCCTTGCAGAGACAGCATGGGAGATTGAGCCATCTCCATATGACGTCTCGTGGGTGGCAGGGCTGGTGTTTCTAGTTGGTCATTTCTAGCTGCAGCACGAACTTGGCCTCCAGCCAAGAAAACATGGTGACTGAGCTAGTCAGAGTCACCACGGCTTAGTCGGCCTGAGCCAGAGGCCAATTTAAATAATTTACTTCAAAAGGAAGAAATCACATTAAAATGAAGCAAAGCCTTTCATGAGTTAGTGTGGGCTCTAATGCTGTGTATGGGTCCCTTTGGGCTGAGTTGTGGGTCTCATGTATCTGCTGCCCCAGGTGGCTCAGGGGGGCAAAAGGGAGGGAAGTTGACTAAGTTCACTCCACATGGCACTGAGCAGACACTGGGCTAGTGAAAGCCACTGAGTTCCACTCTGGGCATCTTGAGATCCCTGTCTGAGATCCTTTGGGGGCAGAGCTCTTGGATTGGGAGCCTCCAGGCCAAGGCAGCTGGCTGGAGACCAGCTGGTCTCAGTCCTTGGGCACCCAGGCTGGGAGACACAGAAGGACTAAGATGGGGGGCCATATGGGCTGGACTGGACCGCAGCCTAAAGGGGTATGGGAAAAACCTAGGGGAGCCCCATGGGGTAGATGACACTTTTGGTTGAGGTGAATTATGTGGTTGAGTCATGGCTGGCTCCGATAGCTTGCTTGAATTGACAGGCCTCCATGGCTGGAATGTAGAGAAGTCCTCTGGCAGGAGATTAGGTGCCAGCTCACTGGTTGAAAGCCCCTTCTACGGTTATCCACTGCAGACCCTAAAGACAAGAGGAAGTCCCTGGGTTTTAAAGGTTTCTTGTCATGGCAGCAAGTGGATGAAGCTGCACCCCTTATCCTCAGTGTGGGTCTGAGGTTAAATATCTTTTGTAAGTAGGAAGAGAGTCGGGAAGGAATGCTTAATTGGCTATGCCCGATGGCCTTTAGATAACTCATGAATATTGAGATGTCTTGAGGCTCTGGGGCCTGTAGTCATGCCCTCTATCTGTACTACCTGTGCTATGTGACCTAAGGCCACATTAACTTTCTTTGGGAGGGATTGTAGAGGGCTGTCCTGTGTGAAAGGAATCAGGGCCCAGGAGTAAGGCCAAACACCTACCGTCCCCTTAGAGTATCCAGGGTTGGGGCCTGTGCTCGACCAGGTACCCAGCTGCCTCTCACAGCCCACCACCCCACAAATTCTCCTTTTTCATTTTTATAAAAGGAGGAGCATCACTGGAGTGACTGCATCATTTGTAGTGAAAATTTTGGATGAGGTGAAAGTCAAAAAGAAAATACTACGCAGGCTGTAGGGTGTAGCATAATCAAGTCACAGGGTAAGGAGATTGAGGTTGATGGTTGGGAAGGCAAGGGATCATTGAACTAATTAATTATTTTACAGGTTGTACAGTTTGAGGGTAATAATATCTGAATAATCTAGATAAACATTATGTTTTCCTTACTAACGTGTAAGTTTCCCCAAGTTCAGTAGCCATTTGACTTTAGCAAGAGAGTTCATCTGTATCTGGAAACTCTAGGTCTGTACTCTGTAGGACTCAGTGTGTATCTCTGGATCTCAGCGTGTGTCTCCAGAGTCTTCAGTCAGGTGAGGTGTCTGGAGAAACACAGCTTGCTGTCCCAAGCACGTTCCAGGAAATGGGGTTGTCTCTGCTGGATTTGTGGGAGCAGCATTGTCCTTTTCCTTTGTGGGGATAGCCTGTAGGGTAACCACAACAAGGGAGCAGAACCTTAGCAAGGGGATGTCTGCAAAGGGTGGTAACAAGCATTAAGCTACTTGGGAGCACATCACAGACTGTTGTCATGATCCTAGAAAAGCAAGGGTGTTTGAGGAAATTTAGTCCTGGAAGGCACTTTTGAGTCTGTTTTGTGATGGCTGAGGAAGAAAAACATCATGTAATTATGTATCTGGGATAGGCAGCAACAGTTTGTCTGTAAAAGGAAAACTGGTTGGTAATTAAGGGCTGAAAAATGGTGATCAGCATAGTTGATTTGACCTGTGGAAGTAGATTAGATGACTTTTGAACCTTAAAGAAATCTCAAAAAGGTTGAAAAAAGTTTTAGACATATATCAAGAATGTTAGGGAGAAAATGAAACACTTAAAAAAAAAAAACAAGAAAAATTTGGGTTGAAAAGGATGAACATTGTTTTAGATATTCCTGTTAGGGAAAACAAGCATTCAAAAACTTGGGTTAAGTGTCTCAGGTGTGCTTCTATGTTGTCCTTGGGTTTAGAAGCAGTCAGGGAAGGGCCTGCTCTACCATGTGGTGGCTGTTCTGCCATGTGGTGGCTGGGTGCTCTAGCAGAGAGGTGTCCTGTATTTCCCTGTTTGTTTTTCTTAGCTGGTAAATCTTAAATGTAGAGGAGGAGAAAGGCCAATCTTGAAGAAGAGCTTAAAGGAAGAAGCATAGAAGCTTGAAAGGACAATCAGAGCCAGAAAGAGTGAAAGGCTGTGGAAAAAGACTTGATCCATGGAGGGAGACATATGGAAGCTGAGTTGGAGCCAGCACTTCTGAGAGCAGTTCCTCCAGGCCTGGCCTGTAGTTCTCAGCCTCGAGAAAGAAACTGTCTCAAAAGGAAAGGGGAATGTCTCATCCAAGGGGAGGGATCCTAGAACAAGGGTCTAAGGAACACAGAGGGGAAAAAAGCAAGCAGGGTCCCAGACCTGCTGCTTCAAGCAAACCACTAAACTAAGTGGCTTCAGCTGGCCTCAAATGACAGAGGATGGGGAGAGGCCTATGCTAGCATGTGCTGTTGTCAGGAAGGCAATTGGGTTAGCTATGTAGAAGTCTTCTCTGTGGGGCTGGAGGATAGGCAGAGAGTGGAGGCTAGGGGATTGCTGACATCTTGCCCATGAGTAAGAGGCTATAGCTAAAGATCAAAGAAAATAAGCTGGCCAGGAACATGTGGAGAGAGAAAGAGACAGAGAGAGAGAGAGAGAGAAAGAGAGGGGGGCAGACAGAGAGAAGCCTAGTCTTTTGAACTAGGCCTGGTGTTACTCACTGTCCATGAGTTCTATGGAGTGGTTCTTGATGGGCACCAGTGGGGGTACTCTTGAAGCTGGTTTTACCCACATCCTCCACCAGTTGTGGGGCTGTGGCTTGCCCATGGACGTGGGTCCTGTTGGGCTGAGTTGTGGGACCTGTGTATCTGCCATCCCAGGCATCTGGAGCCATGTCTCAGGGGGACAGAAGTGCTGGAATTTGACTGAGTTCACTCCACAGGGCACCATGTTGATGCCAGGTTAAGGAAAGGGGAATGTCTCATCCAAGGGGAGGGATCCTAGAACAAGGGTCTAAGGAACACAGAGGGGAAAAAAGCAAGCAGGGTCCCAGACCTGCTGCTTCAAGCAAACCAGCTGAACTAAGTGGCTTCAGCTGGCCTCAAATGACAGAGGATGGGGAGAGGCCTATGCTAGCATGTGCTGTTGTCAGGCCTCCACTATGGGCGTGGGGAGATCATTAGTCTGAGACCCATGGGGGTGGAGCTCTTGGGTCAAGGTTCTCTGGGCCAAGGTGGCTGGCAGGAGACCAGCTGGTCTCAGCCCTTGGGCTTCCCGATGCCGCTGGGAGACTACAGAAGGACTGAGACAGGGGTCTGGGGGAGTGGTGGCATACTGTCTGGACCATCCCACAGCCAAGAGGTGCAAGGGAAAGAAGCTCCACCGGTTGCCCCACAGGGTAGATGAGACTCTTGGTTGAGGCGATTAGCTTGCTGGGTATGACTGGCTCAGCTAGCTTGTGTTGGCAGGCCTCTGTGGCTAGAATGTAGAGAGGTCCTCGGTAAGGAAAAATAACATCTATATAGATTAATCAGATGTTATTATCCTCAAACTGTACAACCAGTTAGTACAAAATATAGATATGGAAAATAATACAACACTGAATTATGTACACATTGTTATAATTGTGGTTGTTTGTAGTAACAGCTATCAACATATTAAATAATCATATGCAATTTAATTGAATTTTATATTGCATGCTTCTGTTAGACATTACTGGATAATTAATGGTTTCTTGTATTGTAGAACCCAGGGAAATGTGTATGTTCTAAAATGAATGTTACAAGAGTTAATAAAAGTTTCTAAAAGGCTAAGAGTATATAAAAAGTAAAGCATCTTGTGTTGGGAAATGTCAAATTAATTATGCTTATTTTGATTTGTTAGACTCCAAATGGCTTATGTTTATTAAACTTCCTGGGAATGTGCGTCTTAGTTTTGATATTCAACAGATTATATACAAAACTAAATTTGTACATTCTATGAATTATTCTAGTACATGTGGAAAACATTTGAAATTTCCAATACAATAAAATAAGACAAATGTATGTATAGTTTTAAAATATTTATGTTCCCTAGATAACCACGAAACCGTGTGTGTGAATGTGTACATGCTCACAAACTCTCAAGTGACTATTAAACTTTTCTGTTGCTTGCCTTAGAAGCATCTAATGTATAATGGCACAGATTTTTTTCATCATTTTAAATGTAAAGGCTACTCATGGTCTTGTTTAAATAAAATAACCACCTCTAAACAATTTAAAAATGAAAACTTGATATTACTACTGTGAGCTTTAAAAAAAGATGAAAATCCAATTAACACTAAAATATAATTTTTTTTCTGAGTATAAATTAGGTGTCAGAAAATTCACTGGGCGTTTCACAATCAGTTGCCAAGCCAAATATTACCTCTGGGAAAAGAAAAGGAATAGAATATAAAAACAACTTAAGGAAAGAGAAACAACCAAAACTCTCCATAAAAAGGAATAACCAACACTTTGAATATATTTATACTATATGATTATGATTATTACATTTGTCTTTGCAAATACTGGAAAGCCTGAAAATATTTTTTTTTCATAGTGGCTCTGATACTGTAACTGAATAGTATTGCCTCACTTTGTCAAATTATCCATACATATTGTTTTTTTTATTCTACTCAATATTGATTGAATATATACTTTTGTATATTTATATGTTTATATTTATATATAAATTTATATATACAGATTTATATATTCAATTACTGTTGAGTAACATTATATAACATATATATATATATATATATATATATATATATATATATATAGAGAGAGAGAGAGAGAGAGAGAGAGAGAGAGAGACAGCAGAGAGACAGAGACAGAGAAAGAGTAGATAAAACACTCAAAAGTATTAGTATTTCATTAATGAATGTGATTCTTTTTATTAACCATGTTTAAAAATGGTTTTGAAAGTGTTTCATTATGATACTTTAATACAATAGGTATTACTTATTTTTTTTTATTGGAAATTTTATTTTACATTTCAGATGTTTCTCTCCTTACCCCATTTCCCCCCTCCCTCCCAGGAACTCACTATCCCTTCCCCCTCCTCCTGCCTCCCGTTGGTGTACCCCCACACCATCCCCGTACCTCACCTCCCTACCCTTGAATTATCCCCCCCCACGATGCCCAGCCTTCATGGGACAAGGATCTCTTCTCCCACTTATATATAGCTCCCTTGCATACATAGCTGGAGCCATGGGTTCCCTCCCTAAGCGCTCCCAGACTGGTGGTTTAGACCCTGGGGGCTCTGGTTGGTTGGTATTGTTGCTTTCCTCATGGTGTCATGAATCCTTTCAACTCCTTTAGCCTTCACTCTATCTTCTCCATTGGGAACTCCATGATCAGTTTGATGGTGAGCTGTGAGCTTCTGCCTCAGAGTATGTCAGACTCTTGCAGACTTCTAAGGAGACAGCTATATCAGGCTCCTGTCAGCATGTACATCCTGACATCCACATCAATGTCTACCTTTGGTGACTGCACATGGGATGGATATCCAGGTGGAATGGTCTGTAGATGGCCACTCCTTCAGTTTCTGTCCTGCACTGTGTCTCCATATTTGCTCCTTGAGTATTTTGTTACTCCTTCTAAGAAGGACTGAAGCCCCCCCTACTTGGTCGTCATTCTTCATGAGCTTTATGTGGTCTGTGACTTGAATTTTTGGTATTTCAAGCTTCTGGGCTAAAATCCAATGATCAGTGAGTGAATACCATGTATGTTCTTTTGTGATTGGGTTACTTCACTCAGGTGATATTTTCTAGTTCCATCCATTTACATCAGAATTTATCAAATTCATTCTTTTTAATAGCTGAGTAATATTCCATTGTATAAATATACCACATTTTTTTGTATCCATTCCTCTGTTGAAGGGCATCTGGGTTCTTTCCAGTTTCTGGCTATTTATAAATAAAGCTGCTATGAACATAGTGGAGCATATGTACCAATCCAACATCCGATAGAGGACTAATATCCAATTATATACAAAGAACTCAAGAAATTAGACTCTAGACAACCAATAACCCTATTTTAAAAATGGAGTAAGGAGCTAAACAAAGAATTCTCAACTGAGGAAAATGCGAACGGCTGAGAATGCACCTAAAGAAATGTTCAGCATCCTTGGTCATCAGGGAAAATGCAAATCAAAACAACCCTGAGATTCCACCTCACACCAATCAGAATGGCTAAATCAAAAACTCAGGTGATAGTAGATGCTGGCGAGGATGTGGGGAAGAAAGAGGAACACTCCTCCATTGTTGGTGGGATTGTAAGATGGTGCAACCACTATGGAAAACAGTCTGGCAGTTCCTCAGAAGATTGGACATATCACTACTTGAGGACCCAGCTATACCACTCCTGGGCATGTACCCAGAAGATGCTCTAACACATAACAAGGACATATGCTATTACTTTTTTTGATTGAACCTATCCTGCCATCTTCCCTTGACTCCTCTTTAGTTTTTCCTTTTAACCACATTACTAATTATTTCTTTTACTTTTATGTCATTTTAAAAGTCTACTGTGGTGATTTGAGTGAGAATGGTTCCTAGGCACATATATTTGACATATTTGAATACTTGGTTCACAATTGGCAGAACTGCTTTGAAAGTATTAGGAGGTGTTGCCTTGCTGGAGTAGTTCTGTCTTTGTTGATGGTATTTTATCACTAGATGTTGGTTTTGATGTTTAAAATGTCCATGTGTATCCCATTCTTGTTGTGTTTCTGCCTGCAGTCTGAATATCAAATATCACCCCTTAGTTACATATCCGGCACCATTTCTGCTTTTCTGCTATGATGCTTTCCACTATTATGATCATAGACTTTAACCCTCTTAAACCAAAGTACCCTAAAGACCAGATGCATTCATTTCTTTATGTCAAAGAATAAAATATCTTGAAATTTTATTGCATCCAATAAATAAGAAAGAATGGAGAACCATTTACCAAATTTGAAATCTAACAAAATTATTATTATAGAAAATATTATTACAATAAAACATTATTGAATTTTTTCAGACACTACTTATTGACAATGAAAATTTTATCTACTGACGTATTTTACTAATAATATAAAATGTATTTGTTTTAAACAAAAACTAACATTACTGGGGATTTATGAATGCTGTAGGTTTATATTTCAAATAATGCTTATGACTCAATTAAATAATTGAATACTTTAGCTATGGTTTTCAAGTATTTGTGAAAAAGAAAAAATATATGATTGTTAATTGGCACAGAGTATGTTACTGTCTGCTGCCATTGAGATGTGGTTAAAATTAAACATGGTCTAATCCTCTGATCAACCATATGTTTCATCTACACAATATCATATATATATAAATGCCATGATGAAGTATAATTGTTAACATTGAATTTTGTAGTTTAAGTCAGAGAGGAGAAAATAAAATGAGTATAAGTAAACTAAATGAAAATTGATATTATTTATTATAATAATTTGTTGAATATATTTGACTTGAATTTCAAAGTCATTTTCTCATACTGCTAATCCATATTCTAACAACATATAGGAAATATTTATTAACTCTAAAATATGAGGAAAACCAAGCTCTTAACAATAAATATTTATTATCATCATCATGCTCCATATAACTCTCTTTCAATGGAGGAGTCTGTGAAGTTCTCTAAAGCAACACTATCAAAAATTTTTAAATGTGCACAGTAGATAGATGAACAATTTGAAAAGAAACTCACGTTATATGGAGTGACTTTTTACCAAAATGAGAAAGTTAGTTTTCCTACCCAGCTGGGTAATATTTATCTTTTCTTTTGTATAACATAAAAATACAACTGAAACTTCATTGTCTCTTGTAAAATGTTTAAAGAAAAATTAAATAACATTTGGAGGTTAAAAGAGTTGAGTTTCTTAAACAATACTTGCATAAATGTGGTCAAGAGGAAGATTTTATTTTTAAAAATTCTATGTACATGTTGCCTCAACTTAAAATGAAAACTATCCTTTTTAATTGAGTATAAACTCATACAAATAACCCAAATTTAAAAAATAAAAATGGTTATAGAGATAAACAGAATTCTCAACAGTCAAATTTTGAATGTCATAGAAACACTTAAATAAATGTTCAATGTCCTTAGTCATCAGGAAAATGAAAATCAAAATGACTCTAAGATTCTACCTTACATCAACCAGAATGGCTACAATCTAAAACTTAAGGGACAGCACATGATGTTGAAGTTGTGGATCAAGTGGAATACTCCTAATTTGCTCGTGGGAGTGCCAACTTGTGCAACCATTCTGGAAAACAATTCGGCAGTTTCTCAGAAAATTGGGAATAGTTCTACCTCAAGATCTACATATACCACTCGTGGACCTAAACCCTCGACAGATGTTCCACCATAAAAGAGACACACCTACTCCAACAAAGTCACTCCTCCAAATAGTGCCACTCCCTGGGCCAAGCATATACAAGCTATCACAGGCTGATATTGAGATACAAAATGGATAAATGGATTAATTAATAAAAAATGAAAACATACAATAATCATTTTATTTAATTTTCCATAATATCAAAAAATGTACATTTAGATGCTTACTGTGTCAGATGTTGTTTGGTTTGTTGGAGTTTCACATATGTGTGTAAAGCAAAGCAGTTTACCTTCTAATCCATTTGATTTTTACCTTTTCTTTTTCATTAGTAATATTCATAATGAATAAATCATGAAAAAGTCAAGCAATGAATCATTATTAAGCATAGACATAGTTATTAAATATACCCTGTCTATAAATATTTTACTTGTGTATTATCATCATGTATATTGATGGATTTACATACATGGTGATAGTAGATCATACATTTCAAGAGTATTCACACCTATATACTCTCCACTACCTCCATAGTTTCCACTGTTTTTATTTTTATGTCATATGTAATTTAAACACACAAAAACCAAATATGACTGTGTAGAAATCTAAAGTCTACAAACATGAGAAAATGTGTAAGAGTTGTTTTTGTTAGGTTAGCTTATTTCATTTAATATTATGATTTCCCATCAAATAAGTTCTTTTGAAAATGACAATAATTGTAAAAGAAATTTTTATTTTTCAAACATAATTGTCATCTTGGAGGCTTACTTTGGAAGAATCTCACCCTTTCTGATTTTTTCTGAACTCAGGTGGGCTGTTTCAACAGCTGTTTTGGCTCAAATTCCTCCCAATGCTGACTGATTCAATCTGGCTTCTCTCAACTTCTCATGGAATTATTCTGCTTAACTGAAAACTAACTCTTAGCAATTTCTTCTAATCTTCTGGCTCTTAGTCATTGTCTATATCATTCTGTCTGTACCTGCAAGCTTTCTCCCTAAAATATCCCTGATTCATTTTGTCTAATCTTTCTCTGATTCATTACTTTGTCTGCCCCTCAATTAGATGTCACTTTCAAACATGGCTGCCTCTTTCTACAAACTAACTTTACCTTCATTTTTTTGGATTAAAGGTTTGTACTAAGGCTATATCTGTACTCTATACAGAAGTAATAGCACAAATCATTCCAATCAGATCACACAGACTTAGAACATATTTGGATCTGAGGCCTTGCCTGAGCACCCATGTGGCTAGATTAAAATTCCTCTACAAGAAATTCATTTTGTCATGCTTTGTCCTGGCCTGCAGGGCGTTAAACAGGGTCCAGGGAGATCACCTAAGAGAGAATGAAGAAAAACGGGTGAACAGAAGGAACACGGCTTGTCTATAGGCTGATCAAACCATAATTTTTACTTTTTTACACACAGGTTATATACACAAAAAGGCAGGATGTGGGGAAGGGTATGACGCAGGAGTGTAGGTGTTCAGGGGAGTACAGATATCTTCCAGAACAGAGTGTCAGCTGGGTGAAGGTTCAGGGGATAGATCACTATGACTCTGCATATGATTCACTTATCTTTATCTAAGTTGGTACTATCCACCAAGGTTACCTGTCTACAAGGTCTATGGCTATTTAGCCTGGCAATTTTCCACCAAAGCTGCTTATTTAAAATAGCTTCTAGTTATCTGTTTCAGTGTTTTTCCACAGAGACCCAAGACTTTGTGTTAGCAGGCATGTATGTCAGGCCTATTGCTGATTTTATGCCTATGGCTGATTTTAGGACTTCAGTGTATAACCAGGACTGCCCCTGACAATACTTGAATAAAACTCCTTGTTGCAATGTAAGTTTTCTTTTTCAGTTAATTTGTTGAAAAATAACTAGGATGATGCCATGATTTGGCTATTGTGAATAAATAGTTCTTCATTGAATATGAATGTGCAGATACATTTCTTCATATTCACCCTTCCCACTATCTTTTCTTGATATTTGTTTTCTTTTATCAGTAATTCTTACTCCAGTATATATATTAACATATCCTGCTATATCCTGCTTAGTACACTTTTGCTGTTAGTGTATGTATAATTTCAAAGCTGACAATGCTGTGTGGAACAATCAATGAGATTAGCTATGTGGGACTGTGAAAGGATAGCTTGGTTCTGGTCGACCACAGGCCTTGAACCCTGAACCCTAATGGGACAATGGTAGATATTCAGCCATGCCCCCAGACCCCAGGCTCCTGAAATGCTGCCAAAGACCTCCATTGATCAGTGCCTTTTAGTCATGTAGGGCAATGCCCCTACCAGCCCCTCCACAGGTAGAGGGCATGACTACAGACCTCAGGTCCTCAAGATATTTCCATATTAATGAGATATCTAAAGGCCATAGGGCATAGCCAATTAAGCATTGTTTCATAGACCCTTCTCCCACCTCCCTCCCTATTGAACTCAGGTCTGTCCTGAGTTTTGTGGGAGTGTACAGTCAGATTCATCTACCATTTGCCATGAAAATAAAGCTTGGAAAACCATGAACTTCCTTATGTCTTTGGGGACCCTGCCATGGGGAACCATGGAGATGTCCTTTAACTAATGAGCCACCACAGCTGCTGCCTAATCTCCCGTGGAGGACTTCTCCTGTGTTCTGCCCCAGAGGCCGCTGATTCAACCAAGCTAGCTGAGCAGCCAATCCAGCCAAGCGAGTACCCTAACAGTCTCTTTCCCATGGAGACCACCCACCTCTAGGTACACTCAGGAGCCCTGCCCCCACAGAAACTTCAGGCTGAGATCATGCCATGCCTAGGTGGAGCCCTGCAGCATCTGCCCAGAGACGCATGGTGAGAACTCAGCTCCACTCAACAGAGCCTTATCCAGCGGCCCAGGGTGGCAAACAAGTGGGAACCACAACTCCACCTAACATGACCCACGCCTGCGCCCACATGTGAGATATCAGCCCCTCAGAATTATACTTGAGATACTAAATTTCCTTCTCCAGTAGTCAGTAGTTACCAGTATTATTTGGTCTAGCAGAATCCCACAGAATTTTTTTCCTTCCGTGTGACCATGTCCATTGGTATTACTATTTTATTGTCCTATTAAGGCAACCATTTCTATGAAAGACTGTTTCAAAGCAGAATTGCTGGTATTGTACTACTTAATATTTTTCTTCCATCTTCCTCTTCCATGAAAATCTCTGTGACATAGATGCAGGAGTTATAATGTAGCTGTATTCTTGTAGCAGGACTCCCCATGAACTGTTGACCTCAGCATTGTGTCTTGTGCTATTCTGTGATGGCCTCCATTTGCCATTAAGGGAATCTTCTTTAAATCTCTGTCTTCTTAGAACACCTATGCTAATATTGTTTTATAATTAACTATATGACAACACATTCTGCTATACTCTGTGGATGAGGATTCTGAGGCTTAGAAAAGCTAATTCACTAGTTCAAAGGTATAGATACATGATAGCTCAAATGGTAGTATTTTTGATCAATAGAAAAATAAATCATGTATTCAAAACAAAAGTAGAAATGTCGTTTTCTCTTCATGTTAGATAATGTGTACTTTCAGTATATTTGTAAGAGACTTCTTTATTGTACATTTATATTTTCTATAATTCCATGTTGTCACAACAGAATTAAATATTACCAATAATAATCTAGAAATAAAAACATTTATAAAGCTTTAAACTTTATATAACTATAAAACTATGGTGTGATCTCCTTGCATAGTACCTTGTCTCACGAAACAAGTGCATCACTATTCTTTTCAGATTATACACACTTTTTAATTTACTGACACACAACTGTGCTAAAAATTCTACAGGCTACATGTAGAGTTTGTATGCCACTAATCCTTTCCTTATTATAAATGACCTGAAGCTCATTAATTCTGAAAATAGTAATTTAGATATGTTGAATAAAGGTCACAAATAATTTCTTTAAGTAGAATGTAAAGCTACATATAGATATAGTCAGAGGGAACATATACACAATGTTTATTACAATGTATAGTTTTACAATTGTTTTATTTCACCATAGTTATTTTTGTAATTTTAAAAAATATAAGTTTAATTATTAAGAAATTGCAAATAAAATAAGCATCAAATACCACAATTAAACACACCCAAATTATATACCTTAATTTTTATAAAGCTAAGGAAGAAGTATTAGTGTTGGATAAATGCTTAAAGGTCTAATCAATAGTTCTCTCACCCTAATCCCTCTCCCTTTCCCTCTACCTCCCTCCCTCTTCCTCTTCCTTTCTTCCTCTCCTTCTCTCTTCTTTTCTTCTCTGTAATTGTACCCTGTCTTCCCATCCACCTCAGATGTCCCAAGGCAACTTCCTTGGCCATCATCCTTGGGGCCAGTGAATTCACCAGATAAGTAAACTTTCTACACACACCACACACACACACACACACACACACACACACAATCAATAATAAAAGGATGTATAATTTTCTATGTTCAACTTATAGATTAAAATTCATCATATCTTTGCAAATGTAGGAAATTATATACATATACCTGTTTGATTATAGACATCCACTGTAAATTTGTAACATATTCCAGGCAGGTAAAGAATTATAACTATAATTTCTAGCATATATACTGAACTCCTTAATATTTTTTCATGCTTTGATTATAACATGAGTAAATCTAGCCATCTGCCTATTAAGTATCCAACCTTATATAGAAAGATAGCAGAGAGAAAAAAATTCCATCATTTTGATTATCTATACTCAAAATTGAAGGATACAAACCTCAAGAGAGTCTTTAGTGCAGCCTAATAATTATACTTCATTTCCTTTTCCAGAGGCCTCTGTAAACACTGATCTAACCATTTTTTATTTCTCAAATCTCCAAAATACTATATCCAACCCTAAATCACAATTAAATATCTTTGTTTATTGTCATTATAATATCGAACATATAAAAGACTCGTGCTAGGTATGAGATGTTTAAGTTTGAGCTGTTTGTTAAAGTCAACACTGAAAACCCCAAATCAATACAAAATATTGACAGTGATATTGGTTGTTCACCAGATATCACTGAGGTGATGGTTATATTTTAATACCATACACTTTGATCACAAAACATGAAGAAATCTAATGGAAGTCTGTGGGTATTTATGGAGGCTGAGAGAAGTTTTATCATTTTCTTCAACAATAAGTTTTATGATAGATTGGATATCCTCTAGTAGGTACTCTGTACTCACATACAGGTAACACTGATTGAATCTAGTGAAGAAAGAAAGAATAGAAGGAAGGAGGGATGGGGTGGGCATAAAGTTGGGAGATGAATATGGAGAAGGTGTTCCAGAAGACCTAGAGATGAAGTTGGGAAGTTGATAGGATTTAAATACATTTTATATGTAGATGAGATCAACAAGTGGATAAAATAACAGACAAAAAGATTTTCTTCATCTTTCTATGGTTCATTTTGTCTGCTTTGGCTATGCTCAGTTCTCTGGTATATCATCCAAACTAACAAATAGGCATGGCTAATATTTCCCATCATTTGCAATTCCTCTGCTAAGGAAAGTAATAATGTACATCTTGCTTCCTTTAGGGCATATGGGTATAGTGTACTTAGAAGCCTTTTTTTTTTTTCAAAGATAGGTTCCTCAAAATCTGAGCTGAGCTTTAGGAATGACTTTCCCCATTACAGGTTTGCTTTGTACATTTTGTTCTACTTAATTTTGTTTCATTTGGGAACTAATCAAGAGTAACAACATATCTAAGGCTAGGGACTAAGAAGCTGGGTCCTTCTACTACATTATGATACAGGATATGTGAGGTCACACCAAACACATGGACTATAACCTAGATCAACTAACCAAAAAATATTAATCAATTTTAAGGAGAATCTTATCCCTTTTTTCTTGTCTCTTGCTTTAAATAAGTAGTTTACACATTAGTTTAGTGTATGTATAAAGCCTGAACTACCTTGACTCACTCTGGCCTTCCTTTTGTGTTGTACTTTTTAGTTTTGACCATACTACAGTATGTCCTATTCTGTGGCCCAGCTGGACCACCCAATGAGTAGTGAAGTATGCAGAGCCATCATGTATTTTTATCTCTGAGCAAAAATAATTACTCCCTGTATTTCACTTGAGAAATAATTTTTTTTTTTTTTTTTTGGTTTTTTCGAGACAGGGTTTCTCTGTGTAGCCGGGCTGTCCTGGAACTCACTCTGTAGACCAGGCTGGCCTCGAACTCAGAAATCCGCCTGCCTCTGCTTCCCAAGTGCTGGGATTAAAGGTGTGCGCCACCACCGCCCGGCTGAGAAATAATTTAATATAGCCTTTAAAATCATTTTTTCAGACAAAACAACAACCTATCTCAGGTACAGTTGCAAGCTCAATTGATCCCAATGGTCTACAATAATCTGATAAATACTAATGCTAAAATCTAAAACATTGAATTTTATTATGTATCAGATATTTCATATTCAAGATGACATGTAGATATTAAGATATAAAGCTTAGATTGAAATTCAAACATATGACACCAGATTTTTCATTTTAGCTATTTCCTGTACTGTGAATGCAGAAAAACTTTGTCACCTATCCTTGTTCCTGCTGGGCTTAAAATTTCATCAGATTGAGCTGAGCCAAATATAGCTCATCTATGCCAAGCAATAAAGGTCCCTACATTACTGTCTAAAATAGGAGCTTCTTCCACATGTAAGCTATAGGAAAAGACTTTATATTTGAACAAAATAATGTGCCAATCAAAAAACATATGATTGAAAAACGGTGGGACACTTGGAAGTGCTGAAAATACATGTAAGAGCAAGGCAGTTTTTTTGCAACTTAAAAGCAATCTATTTTGGAGCAAGAATCTCATGACTTGGATCCAAATAATAAAGTGACACATCCTTTCCTCACAATGGCCTTCAAACTTTTGTTTACAGAGTATGATGCTCAGAAGCTAAAGCTAAAATTTCAGATTCAAAAAAAAAAACCTAATTTTTTATCAACTCTTGTTATAATACTCTTCTCACTTGAGTCTCACTAAAATTTCTCTGAAATAGCTCCCCAGTTATTCAATTCATGAAAATGTATTCCAAATGTATATAAAACAAATTACTATGCATATCATTGAGGAAAACTAATTTAGAAGGGCTCTATTTAAAACAAATATAAGTTAAATAAAATGTATTCTGCTTATAGATATAGTTTAGTAATGAATAATTTTGAGTATTTGATATATATGATCTTTAGTAGTTTTCTATGTCATTCAAACATTGGTGACTGATTATAAAGTGAAATATCTATTTCAGATAAATATTTTTGAAGCATTTTATAAGAATGTGATTGAGGAAGAAATGTGTCTGTTAAAAGCAACTGACTTTTAAGTACAAGAGAGTACTTTATAAAATCAATCTTTTTGGCTGGCAGCCAGAAGCTTGTCTTGTCCTTACAGTCTAGTGGACATTTACTGGAAAACTAGATTTGTCATAATATACTCTATTGCTACAATACCACAAAGAAAATTCCTTTCCAGAAATGTACTTAGTTAGGAACATATTTTTTAGAAAGCTTATTTTGCACATCAGTATACAATGTAGTTATTTATAGAACATTGTTCTCATTTAATAAAAACAATGCCTTTAGGATTCAATCGATCAGGTACCCTATATAAGTATTCTAGTTTTAGCTACAGAAACAAAAGGGAATCAGCGTGACTCTAGAAGTCTCATTTTAAGAATATTACTATTAGGTTCCTGTCTGTAAGCCTAAGAGAGTATCACTAATAGTGTCAGGGTTTGGTTGATTCTTACCCACGGAATATGTTTCAATTTGAGGCAGGAATTGGTTGGGCATTTCTTCCTTCTCTACTCTATATTTGTCCCTGCACATCATGTAGGCAGGACACATTTTGGATCAAAGATTCTATGGATGGATTGCTGTCCTTATTCCTCCATAGGGATTCCTACCTGACTACAGGAAGTGGTCACTTCTAGATCCATATCTCCAACTGCTAGAAGTCTCAGCTAGAGTTGCCCTCATACAGTCTTTGGGACCTACCCATCCCAAGTCTCTAGTACATCCTAGAAATTGATGTCAGCCATCCACTACTGATTTCCGTTTTCTCTCCTCTACTCTGCCTACATCTGATCCCCTCACCCAGTTCCCTACTCATCCCTGTACCACCAAGTTCCCTCCTTCCATGCACCTCAAATATCCATTTTCTTTCCCCTTCTGAGAAAGAGTCAACCATCCTCCTTTGGGTTATTTGTCTTCTTTGTGTCTGTTTATTATAATGTGGTTATCTTGTACATTATATACTAATACCATTTATAAGTAAGTGCCTATCATGCATGTCCTTTTGTTTATGTGTTACCTCACTCAGGATGATATTTTCTTGTTCTATTCATTTTTCTGTCAAATTCATGATGTCCCTGTTTTTAATGGCTGAGTAGTATCCCATTGTGTAAATGAACCACATTTTCTTTATCTATTCTTCAGTTGAGGCATAACTACCCTCTTAGAGGTTCCAACCAGAAGCCAATATAAAAAAATACAGAGGTTCACAGCCAAATATTAGATTGAGTGTGGGAAGTCTTATGCAAAAGTTGGGAGGAGGACTAAGTGAGCTAAAGAGGACAGGGACTTCACAAGACATCAAACAGACTCATCTAACCTGGACCCACAGGGCTCCCAAAGATGGAATCACCAACCAAAGAGTGAGGATTGGACCTAGGTACTCTGCACATAGGAAGCAGATGAGTAGTTTGGCTCCCAATAATAGGAGCAAGGGCTCTCCCTAAAACTTTTGCCTGCCTGCTGGTAGATCCTGTTCCCTTAAACAGACTGCCTTGTCTGGTTTCAGGGGGAGATACTGTGAGTATTCTTGTAGTGAGTTGCGGTTCCAGGCGTGGTGGTAGCAGGAGGAGGTTTAGAGAGAGGTGATACATACATTAAGGCTCCCCATCTCAAAGGAGAAGCAGAGAGAAGATTGGGGGAGGTTCTGATTTGGGGGTTACTGGGAAGATAAGGGGATCTGATACTGGGCTGTAAACTGAAATAATAAAAAACACATAATAATAATATTACTATTAAAATTTCAAGAAATGTTTGCATAGAGTTATTAATTAGTATTGTCTAGAGAAATTGTGAATATGTTCTGGCTATTTTATGCTTATGATTATTGTCTAGTATAATAACATTATCTTTTTTATTGTTTTCAATGATGGAAACTTTTCTTACATGTATACATATGTGATATATATATATATATATATATATATATATATATATATATATTGCAAAAATATAATGTATTATGTTGAATCCTGAATATTGTTTACAAATTGGATGTAGCATACAGCAATTATACCTATTTGCTTCTTGTTGCCTTTTCTAAAAAATATATTTTTAAAAGATTTATTTATTTAATATCCAAGTATTCTGTGTGTACAGCTGTGTGTCAGAAAAGGGCATTGGATTCCACTATAGATGGTTGTGAGCCACCATGTAGTGGCTGGTAATTGAACTCAGGCCCTCTGGAAGCAGCCATTGCTCTTAACCACTGATCCTTTTCTCCAGCCTCTTAAAATTATGATCTTAATTAAAATATAATAACAGCAGTTTTTCCCTCCCTTTCTTCCCTTAAACTTCTCTCAGCTACCCTCTTTAAACTCTTCTCATAATATCACACATTCTCAATTTCTTAGTCTCTTTTACATAATTATTGCACACATTTTGTGTGTGGTGATGAATGTATGCATGTTTGTATGTATTTATATATACAAATAAATATATAAATACAACCTGCTAGTTCCACTTTTGTGGTTGGTGTATATATGATTTGACAGTTGACCACTATGTATTGGACAACCAACAACAAACTTTATATCTGAGAAAGGCTAGTAATTATACTTCTCCCAGTAGTTATTAGCTGCCTGTAGTTTTTTCTTTAGTAGTGGGAAAATACAACATATCCCATCTACAACATCAATAAGTCCATTTATATTAACACCATTCTGCTTTTGTTATGAAGCCATTTCTAGTAGTCACTCTTTCAAGGAAGACTTTCTGGTACTGTGGCACTTACAATGTTCTAGCCCTTTCTTCTGTGTTCCCATCATTATAAATGTAGGAGTTGTAATGTAGTTTTATCTGTCGAGACTGGGTTTTCCACATTTTTTTGATCTCTGCTTTGTCCCCAGTTGTGATTATCTGTGATGGTCTCCAATTTTTGTGAAGAGAGACTTTTTTGTTGACACCTGTAATTATATACATAAAATTTAGAATACTGTAATGAATTATACTAGTCTAGCCAAATGGAGGTAGTAGATTCTCTTCTAAGGTATATGACCTCATTTGCGCTGGGAAGTTGACTAGGTTTTCAGTTCTAGGCATCATTTCTACCCTGTTGTTTGTGCCTTAAGACTATTTAGGCAGCTGTTGATTGCCACCAACATGTAAATGTCTATTATTGCATCTTTATGCATATCTTAATGCTGATAATTTTTGTGGATCACAGGTGTTTCAAATTGGTACTACTCTGTGATTATTTCCTTTCCTTGGCAGCTTTCATAGTATTTTCTGGAGCCACTGAAGTTACCACAAAAATGAGGCTTTTAGGAAAGATCCAAGTGGAATCATTTGATTCTTCTTTCATTGTGTCTTCAGCAAAAGGAGCCCACACTATAATTCCAAGAGGCAACAATGGCTAAGTCACTGATCTTGTCATCAACTAAAATCATCAAAGTCAAAATTGTATTAGAAATTCATGGGAAAATATATGTGTAAAGAAAAATAGTTTTAATTTTAATGTTTTTGACTATTTGTTGAATTTTAATTTTTTATTGAAATAGATTTTTCACACATGTTCCTATATAGTATATTCTCCCTCATCTCCTTCCAGTTACTCTCCAAGTCTCTTTCAACCAAATCCACAACATTTATTTTTCTCTCTCATCACAAAACAAATAGGCATCTAAAAACTAATAATAATATAAAATAAAAACCAACCAAAAAGTATAAAACAAATCAAAGAAAAAAGCTGAAGAAAAAACAGAAATATTTTACTGTTATGCAACAATGGTTTACACTTATTAAATAATAATATTTTGAATTTTTAGCCTTTCAATTTTTAAATTTTTTATTGGTTATTTTATATATTACATTTCAAATGTTATCCCCTTCTAGGTTTCCCCTCACAAATCCATCCTCCCTCCCCCTGCTTCTATGAGGGTGCTCCCCTACCCACCCTCACATTTCCACCTCACCACCCTAGCATTGCCCTACACTGAGGCATTAAGCCTTCATAGGACCAAGGGCCTTCCCTTCCTTTGATGCCTGAAAAGGCCATCCACTGCTACAAATGCAGCTGGAGCCATTGGTAACTCCCTGTGTACTCATTGGCTTGTGGTTTATTCTCTGGGAGCCTTAGGGAGGTCTATTTGGTTGGTATTGTTGCTCTTCCTATGGCGTTGCCAAAACCCTTTGGCTCCTTCAGTTCTTCTCATTACTCATGCTCTGGGGTCTCCGTGCTCAATCAAGTGGTTGGCTGCAAGCATCAGCTTCTGTATCAGAAAGACTCTGGCAGAGCCTCTCAGGAGACATCCAAATCAGGCTCCCGTCTGTCAGCAAGCACCTCTTGGCCTTAAAAATAGTGACTGGGTCTAGTGGCTGCATATAGGCTGGATCTCCAGGTCGTGCCATCTCTAGATGGCCTTTTCTTAAGTCTCTGCTCCACTCTTTGTCCCTGTATTTCTTTAGACAGGAACGATTCTGGGTTAAGGTTTTTGAGAAGGGTGGGAGGCCACTTTCCCAAACTGGGTCCTTGCCTAACCTCTCCATATCGTCTCTACAGGTTCTCTCTTCCCTTTGTGGTGTATTTCAGTTAATGCCATCCCCTGGGGTCCTGGGAGCCTCTTGCATTCCTGGTGTCTGGGACTTTCTGTACGCTACCCTGGTTTCCCATCGCCCATAGCTACACACTTCTGTTCACTTTCCTGACCCTCTGTACATCTCCTCCCACACCTAATCCTGCCCCACCATTTATTTCCTCTCTCTCTTCCCTCTTCCTCCCAAGTCCCTACCACCTTCTACCTCCTGTGATGCCTCTTTCTCAAGTTAAATAATACCTATATTTTGGATAAAGAAGTTAGCTGGAGCACCGGGCAGGAGTTGAGCATCCCAGCAGAGCTACTGCCTCCCTGCCTTCAGTGATAGCCCTGGCCAGGGGTGTGGGGTGTGTGTGTATGTGAGGGAACTCAACACAATGTGTGTGAGGGCAAGCAAATAATTGCCTCCAGGAGGAGGTTGCTGGAGCAAGCTGTGCATGTGGTATGCTTCTGTCCCCCTTGGTTGTCCCTTTGCTCCCACTCCTTGCTTCCTGCTCTAATAGCAGAGGGGATCGTGTCTGTACAGAAGGCTAAAGCCAGTGAAAAGGAACTCAACTTTAATACGAGGGGGGCCGACTAGTCCTAAGAAAAAGAACAACATGAAGCAGTTGAACATTTTGATGAAGTATAAAATAAAATAGACAGTCCTAATGAACAAGCCAGTGAGGAAATTTTGAAAGTATATCAAAAATATAAGAAACTCCATCTACCGTGTTTTTTTTTCCTTTTTTTTTTTTTTTTTTTTTTTCAGAAGAGGTCAGAATTGATCACCAAAATCCCAAATTTTGGGGTATTAATATTTGTCAACCATCCACAAGTGTCTGCACTGCTTGAGGAGGAAGACAAGGAGGCTCTGCATTGTATGACCAGAGTTGAAGTGACAAAATTTGAAGACATTGAATCAGGTTTCAGAATAGATATTTATTTTGATGAAAATTTTTACTTTGAAAATAAAGTTCTTTCCAAAGAATTTCATCTGAATGAGACTGGCGACCCATCTTCAAACTCCACTGAAATCAAATGGAAATCTAGATAGGATTTGACAAAATGCTCAAGTCAAACGCAGAGTAAGACCAGGAAAAAGAGGCAGCACTAAGAGCCAGAGAGATTCTTCACCTGGTTTACTGACCATTCTGACGCAGGTGCTGATGTTAGGAGAGGTCATCAAAGATGTTTGGCCAAATCCTTTGCAGTACTATTTGGTTCCCGATATGGATGATGAAAAAGTAGAGACAGACGATGATGACAACAACGACAATGAAGAAGACGAAGATGAAGAGGAAGAAGGGTTGGAAGATATTGATAAAGGTGATGAGGATGAAGGTGGAGAAGATGATGATGAGGATGAAGGGGAGGAAGGAGAGGAGGATGAAGGCAAGAATGACTAGTACAGAAGATTGATGGATTCCAACCTCTTTTCCATTTTCTTTTTCTATTTTAAGTTTCTCTAGTCCCTGTGAGCAACTTGCAGTCCTTTTTTCCCTGTCCCTCTCTGTGCTCAGTTTTTGAGGTCTCAACATCATGGTTCTCAACTTATTAGGGGTAAAGTATCTTGAGTAAAATACAACAGGAAATGAATCTCCATGTTTTTGTTCTGAGTTTATTTTTTATCTTTTCTTGTCTCAATACTTGTAGATTCAACACCACAACCATGCTCTGTGGGAAAACAGAAAAGCCCTCCAGTTTCCTTGACTCTCCTAGAGGCCAGAGGGTGCTAGGCCCCTGTGCAGTAGCACATAGAAGTCTAGCTTTTTTCTTTACTCTATATAAGGGAATCAGAGATAACACTGTGTCTCTATGTGATTACAGACAGTTAGCATTTACCAACATGTATTTGTGTACTTTCTCTTGTTTAATAAAAAGAAAAAAGTTGTAAGGCATAGATGGCAAAGGAAATCCTTGGCCCTGTGAAGGCTAGATGCCCAGTGTGGGGGAATTCAAGGGTGGGAGGGAGTGGGTGGGTAGGGGCACATCCTCATAGAAGCAGGAGGAGGGGGGATGGGATAGGGGCTTTCTGGTTGGGGATTGAAATGGGGAAAGGAGATAACATCTGAAATGTAAAAAATAATCCAATAAAAATTAATCTAAAAAAAAAAAAAGGGAGAAGGGAATATAGAAGGGTGAACAAGGGTGGGTTTGAAGTGTCAAGGGGTAGGTGGACATTTGACAACATGGCTTCTCCTTTGGCATGTTTAATTGTGATGTTTAACAGACATCTTTGCAGTTTAATGTGACACTTTAAAATAAAATTCTCTCCTGATGATGACTTGAAAAAAATACATGTATTTCATTACTTTGAACCATGTTGAGTATTATAATAGATAAATTTAATTTTATGCTTTTTATTAGACAACTAGCTATTGATAATGTAAGTTTACATTAGCATAATGTAACTTGTTCAGACCTTTGATATTAATATGAATTTGAGAACTTCTAGAATTACTTGTTAGCAAGTATGATTAAACAAATATGATTGGTGAGATTTGGGAGAATGATCATGGGATTTCCTTCTGTCTTGCTCTTTTCAATGCCAGGTTTTAGAATAGTTTCATTCACTGTGTTTTTCATCTTGTTACAGGGAAAGTGATTTGCCTCCTTTCTTTGGGACCCTGGTTTTTTATCTTCCTCACTTTTTCACTTCAGGCTTTTCCTTCATTTATGTTCAATCTCACTTCATAGCAGATCTCTCCCTTTCATTGTAAAAGTAGGTTCATTGGACTCACTTTTGCAAATGAAAGAAATCTTTGTATCTTAGTACTCCTCAAATGTGATGTTTTCTTTCAATTCTCTTCAGTGACAATTTTTTTTATGAGCCTGTTATAAGGCTGAATTATAAACTCTTCTCGTGCCACTCCAACTAACTTGTACTTTGTAACTGAAAGATCTTAGTCTAAAATCTTTGGGCTAGGACAGGTAAGCAGGCTCAGATATTTGATCATCCTGATAAGCCCTTAGAAACAGTGATCACAGGACTTTGTTTATTGCCTTGCTTGTTCTTTGACTATTTGTGTTTATTGTCTTGCTTGCTCCTTGACTATTTTTATCTAATGTATTGCTAGACACTCAACCTAGAATTGACCTTAATACCTGCATGTAATTAAAATGGTATAAAAGTACAAAGGAGGAGGGGGAATGGGATGGGGAACTCTGGGGATGGTGAATGGGGGAAAGCAGATGATATCTGTATTGTAAATAAATAAACTATCCAATAAAAATAAATAAAATAAATAAATAAAATCTCAGTAGCCTTTTCTTATGCTTCATTTAAATTGTCATTGCATTTTTGACAATTACACATGATTATCTCTTTCTGGCAGTTTTAATGAAACATATATTCCTAGTTCTCCTCTTTATATATATATATATATTTACCATATAACTTTTTACTCTCCTTTTCTGTTCTTTTTTCCTTTTGTTATGAAACCATTTGGGCTGTAGAAATTATTCAGTGGTTAAGAGCACTGACTGACTGCTTTTGCAAAGGTCCCTGAGTTCAAGTCCTAGCAACTACATGGTGACTCACAACCACTTGTAATGGGATCCATTGCGCTCTTCTGGTGTGTCTGAAGACAGTGACATAGTCTTCACATACATAAAATAATCAAAGCAATCTTTTTAAAAAAAATAATAAAAAGAAAACATCTTCCTATCTAGGTTGAGGTTTTTTTTAAATAAATAAGTATTTTTATTTTTTTCCTTTTATTATTTATTGGATATTTTATTTACATTTCAGATGTGATCCCCTTTCCCCATCCCCCCACCCCGGAACTCCTATCCTACTCCCTCCTGCTTCTTTTTTTTTTTCATTAACAACCTTTTTAAAAAAAATTTAATCAAAGACTTTATAAGTTTGGTAATGCTGCAATCATAAAATCAGAAGTGTAACTCATTACCCAACCTAGATATACCAACAATCTTTTACTGGCAAAGACACACGAACATCTGCCTCCATATTCCCCTCCTACCTCCTCTCTCTCTCTCTCTCTCTCTCTCCTCTCTCTCTTTCTCTCTCTCTCTCTCTCTCTCTCATCTCCTAGCTCCTCCTCTTCTTCTCCTTACTCCTCCCACCTTAGCTCCTCCTACATATCACCCTTCCTGTTAAGATAAATTTTGCTCTCAAAATATGATTGGAGCATAACTATACCAATTTACATCAGTAAGGTACAAGATAGACCTAATACCCAGTCCATCATTTTGTTGACTTAACCAGAACCTCTGTCATCTCTCCTAACTAAAAGACTTAGTTCTGAACCTAGCTTTATTCTTGGCTTTAGTAACGAATGTCAGCTGAAAACCATCCTCTCAAATCTTTTCTCTCAAAGTAAATAGCCGGGATTCGTTAGGAGACTATAAGTTTTTCAACCCTGTCAGAAATCCAGAATGACCAAATTAACTGAAATTATGGGAAGCACAAAAACATAGCTTCTAAAACTTAGCCAAGGCTGTATATTCTGCAATATATAATTCTCAAAACAAATTTTAGTATCAAGATATTTTTTTTGTTTGAATTCTGGAATCTAGTCTTCTGGCTGCCTGTCTCTATCATATCTAATCCATATTAATTTCTGTGAGTTTCGATGAGGGTGTGCTCCAACATCCTCCCATTCCCACCTCCCTGCTCCCAACAGGAGGGAATGCAAACTATTGGGTACCAAGGTTCTCCACTTCCACTGATATCTGACAAGGCCACCCTCAACTACCTATACAGGTAGAGCCATGAGTCCCTCCCTTTGTGTTCTCGGGCTGGGGTTTTTAGAATGGCTACCCCATCTTGTTTTTTACTCTAAGGTAGTGTCTGCTTTGTCACTAAGGTGGGTTTCCTGTATGCAGCAAAATTCTGGGTCCTGTTTATGTATCCAGTCCATTAGCCTATGTCTTTTTATTGGGGAATTGAGTCCATTGTTGTTTAAGAGACACTAAGGAAAAGTCATTGTTGCTTCCTGTTATTTTTGTTATTAGATGTGGAATTATCTTTGTATAGCTATCTTCTTTTAGATTTGTTGGAAAGGGATTACTTTGTTGCTCTGTCTAGGGTATAATTTCCCTCCTTGTATTGGAGCTTTCCTGCTAATATACTTTGTAATGCTGGTTTGTGGAAAGATATTGTGTAAATTTGGTTTTGTCATGGAATATCTTGGTTTCCCTATCTATGGTAATTGATGAGTTTTACTGGGTATAGTAGCCTGGTCTGGCATTTGTGATTTCTTAGGGTCTGTATGACATCTGTCCAGGATCTTCTCACTTTTATAGTATCTGGTGAGAAGTCTGGTGTAATTCTGATAGGTCTGCCTTTATTATTACTTGGCCTTTTTCCTTTACTGCTTTTGATATTCTTTCTTTGTTTTGTGCATTTGGTGTTTTGATTATTATGTAACAAGAGGTATTTCTTTTCTGGTCTAGCCTATTTGGCATTCTGTAGGCTTCTTGGATGTTTATGGGATTCTCATTCTTTAGCTTAAGGGAAGTTTTCTTCTATAATTTTGTTGAAGATATTTATTGGCCCTTTAATTTGGGAATCTTCATTCTCATCTATACCTATTATCCTTAGGTTTGGTCTTCTCATTGTGTCCTGGATTTTCTGAATGTTTTGTGTTAAGAACTTTTTGCATTTTGCATTTTCTTTGACAGCTGTGTCAATATTTTCTATGGTATCTTCTGCACTTAAGATTCTCTCTTCTATCTCTTGTATTCTGCTGGTGATGCTTGCATCTATGACTCCTGATTTTTTTCCTATGTTTTCTATCTCCAGGGTAGTCTCTCTTTGTGATTTCTTTATTGTTTCTACTTCAATTTTTATATCCTGGATGGATTTATTCGATTTCTTCACCTGTTTGGTTGTATTCTCTTGTAATTCTTTAAGGGATTTTTTGTGTTTCCTCTTTAAGGCTTTTACCTGTTTACCTGTGTTCTCCTCAAATTCTTTGAGAGTGTTATTTATGTCCTTCTTAAAGTCCTCTATCATCATCATTAGAAGTGATTATAAACCTGAATCTTGCTTTCCTGATGATATGGGGAATTCAGGACTTTCTAGTGTGGGAGAACTAGGTTCTAATGGCGCCAAGTAACCTGGGTCGCTGATGCATATGTTCTTGTGCTTGTCTTTCACCATCTGGTTCACCTTAGTGCTATCTGCCCTGTCTCTTACTGGAGTCTGTCTTTCCTATGATCTTGGTTGTTTCAGAACTGTGTGGGTGATGTTACTACTGGGGTTACGAGCTGTTGCCCAAGATCTGCTCAGTCCTTGGACCCAGACTGGAAGGAACCAGTGCTCCAGGCCAGGAGTGAATTCCTGGGTCCTAGTATGTCCCAGTTACTCCCTGTTTGTGGGGGGGGGGTTGCTGTCTCCTTACCTAAGATACTGTGTTAGAGCTCCTGGGAGGCCTGCTTCCTATGGGATTTGTGAGATTGGGTGCAGAGCAGCCTCCCAGGATCTGCTCAGTGCTCAGACCCAGACCAGAAGGAACTCCTAGGTTGTCATTTTTTTCCCCTTAGTTTTCCTCTCTACACATAGCAAAATTAAGAACTGGCCATCTCTCTACAAAATGAAGATGCGTAAATATTTTTTCTTGATCAGACTGAACATTTCTTAGTTTATCCTACAAACTTATCAACTACTATTTGGAGCATACACAAATTTATTTTTACCAGAAAGTAACAATATTTTGTCCTTCAAATTTTTATCCTCATACAATTTCTTAATTTAAGATTCATTTAATTGTACATTGCACATCTTGATTCATATATCAGCATCTAAAACTGTATTTCTAATTATCAGTTTATCTTCTGTTCTTTAAAAAAGTTATCTAATTCTCTTTATATTTGTTGATTGTAGTAAGACTATTAAATTCATGACTTCCAGTGATTTAGGCTTGAAAAGAGAGTATCATTATTGACTGCTTCCATGATTTACAATGCCAACTCTTTTTGTGTCTTGTTGGTTTATTTAGAACTATAACTTTTTTTTAACATTTATGCATTGATTTTCATCAATGTAGGCATTTGGAAAGACTAAGAGATTACTGACATTCTTCTGTTTCCTTGCAAATACTTTCTCATGAACTAAATTGTGTAACAAGAGAAACATTTGAAGAAATATCAAAAGATTAATCTGGAATTTTTTTAAATGGCAGCCTTAAGAGTAGCCTATTATTATCTGAAAGATTGTCACTGAGAAAGAGAAGAAAAATTTGTAGACTTCAAGAACTATCGGACTTTATTGGTGTCTTCAAAATACCAAAGGAGGTTTAGGAGCAAAAATAAAGAACTCTTTCTTAAGATTTCTCCAGAACAAATTCTCTGTTATTTTAAGTACATGTAGCCATACTGCAATGCAAATAAGAGTTTACATATTTAATGTAATGAAAATATGGATTTTTCTCCATATAACTGTTCATCTCTTCAGGTTCTTGTGATCTTAAAGATTTGTGTATGATTTTCTTAGATCAGTAGCTAAAAAAATTTGCAAGCAAAAAAGTAATTCACATGCTTATCTTTAATACAACATGCTGCTGAATATAGAACAAAGAGTCAATTCCTTTGAAATTCAACTGCTTTGATAATTTTCCCTAAAGCAATAGTTTCAGGGTCTTTTATACCCTGAGGGTAGGAACTGTCCTAAAAATAATTTAAATGGCAGATTATTCATATATAGTATTATTTACATTTATCAGTGCTTTAATTACCATGATTCCATTTGATGTTCATAATAATTTTGGAAAAAAGAGAAATATTAATAATTTACTGATTAGAAAAATGAAATTTAGTGATATTGTTCCATTATCACAGAGATTCTTAAAGTCATTCCTACACTATCTGCTCTCTAAAGCCTATTTTCTCACTCTCAAACCTATGGGTCTTTTCACAAAAATTTTTTGCCTCCCCATAAAAAATTGCCTTCGGCATGAGATTAGTAACACCTTGCTAATACAGACTCAATAGTGGAAAAAAAGGAGCTTTTATTTCAGAAAGGAGTAACCATAAAATATGATTGAATTTGTTTCATTTACTGTTGTTTAAAGCCTCAAAGAAAGTTTCAACATAGGTAAACTTGTTCATATAAATTTAAGAGTGAAGTGAAAATTTCTGGTTTCTTTGAAGACTCAGTTGTAGCCTGTGGGTTTTTTTTTTTTTTTTTTTTTTTTTTTTTTCCCAGAAGACGTCTTAGGACAGGATTTAATTTTTTTTTTTTTTTTCTAAAAGCAGACACATCTTATAAAAGGAACACAGGCCTCACTGACAAGGCAGTGGTCACTTCTGCATAAAGTCAGTAAACAGTGAGGCCCCATAAGTGGAGACAACTTCAGCATAAGGGCCAATTTGAAGTCTGCCTGAGAGCCTAGAAATTGGTAAATGCTGACAATGCCAGCCCTGGGGAACTGTCATTTGGTGGACTCCTTGCTTGAGACCAATAGGATGTTGATGGAGGATATAAAGAGTGCTCTCTGAGAATTAATAAAGGAGTTTGCTGCAGCATTCTTACCTGATCCAGAGTCTGAGCTGTTGATTCTGCACCTTCTCACCCATTGCTCTTGAGGGTCAGTTTGATTTTTTTCATATTCTGTGGTTATAAGCATATCATCTCTTCATCAATAAAATTTTGCCATCAAGTTTTGGAGGGTAACAAAGAGAAATAGCCTATATTTTGGGATCCATGGGACCTTAATATCCAATAGCCACAAATATACGTAACGTATGCCTGGCAGGTTATTTGTTAGCTTTTGATGTATAATACAGACACTGTTGTCCAGATACAGAATAAATCCATTAATTATTTTCCATATGCAGTTTATAGTGTAAACCCATAAATGATTCTACAAAAGTCAGTTTTCATATAAAATTTCAGAATATCTTTAATGTTATTTTTCTTTTCTTAAAAGCTAATTAACTTGATGAATTCAAATGAAAGATTTTATTCATATGAGATTAAATTTTTCTGAAAAGTTCTTTTCTTGAGAATCTACTGGGAGTTTTAAAATATGGAAATATGCTAGATATGTTGTTACAGCACTGATATCATTAACAAAGAAAAAAATTTAGAGATGATTGCATTATCAGAATATTTTACTTCTGTTAAATAGCTAGCATTGGTTATTCTACATCAAATATATTTATCTGTATGAGTTGTTCCCTATTTTTCTTATCATATTATTACAAGAAAATATTGCATATAATTTATAACCTCAGCATGTTGCATATTTTAAGACTAATTGTCATGTCAGAGCCATCTGTTAGCATAATTATATACAACAGTCCAGCAGTTGTCCAGCTGTTGCTATTATACAGTGCATTCAATAGTTCAATAGGCTGACAGTGAAATGGCAAAAACAATTGAGACAGCTGTAGTTGTAATACAGTTGGGTGTAAAGAAAAGGAAATGTTATCTATTTATTGTCATAGGAAAAAATAGTGTTATTTATGTTGCAAATTACCTATGTTGCAAGTTTATAACAGAATGTTTGTTATTTGTACATTATGATTTTTTTCACACAATTATAAACACAATGAGCTGTCTACAATATGTACTGTAGCCGATACATTTAATTTAAGACAAGTCATCTGACACAGTAAGAACTAATTGCTTGCATAAATCTATCTAACTAAAAATACATTCAATAAATTACAGTAATCCAAATACTCATGGAGCATTCATTATCAATTTTAGGATTGTACTGAACTTGTGAAATGCCCTTTTATTTCCTCAAGTGAAGGATGAAAGCTGTGACCAAGCTATGGAAATACACCACTTGAGCTAAGCTTAGAGCATTTCCTCCTCTGTTTTAACTATCCCTAATCCTAAGCCTGGAAGCTTCCACACTCTGTGCAATCTAATCTTTCACCAACTGAACTGTACGAACACCATTGATTGCTGGAACTGAACAAAAGTGCAAGTACTCAACTGAACTCAACTGCATTCAACTGAACTGCACTAAACTAAACTTAACTAATATGAACTTTACTGCACTCTACTGAATTACATGAACTCAACTAAACTAAACTCATTGAACTGTCCCCAACTTCTGTCTCACTTTGTACTGATCTGCTAAATTGCCTCTCTTTCCTGTCTGTTCTTGTAAGCATTAGGTATATCCTCACTTCTTCTGTCAAATCTTTCTCTGATTCATCACTTTGTCTTCTCCTCAAATTAGATGTCACTTTTTAAACATGGCTGCTTTCCTATACAAACTAATTTACCTTAATTGTTACGGATTAAAAGTATTTATTATGGGTATGTCTGTATTCCATCCAAATCACACAAACGTGAAAGAACCTTGGATGCGATATCTGGCAAGAACAGCCATGTAGCTGGATTAAAGTTTCTTTAAATAACTGAATCAGCAATTCAGACATTTTGGATAGACTTGTCAGTTTTTGTTTTATTAGAAACAAATGTATCACATATTATAGGATGAGAAGAATCTTGATATGTCTTGCCAAGAAATATGACATGACTCATTCATGACAACTATCTGACTAAACATAGTATTAAACATAGTACTATGCAGTTCTGAACAGATGAGATCAAGTCTCTACACCAAAATTAACATATTTTAGGAAGATCATTAAGACTACAATAACATTTTCTTCTTGTTCTTGTGTTTATAAAAAGCAGAGTTGTGTCATGGATCATGGAGAGTTTGTTTATAAAAGACATGCCTGATCAAACACTTAGTGCAACTCCCTACCCTTGGTAGAATAGTCATAATGTCAGCTACATTATTTGAAAGTGAAATGTATATAAAAAGATTGTGTGTTTGAGCACTTGATCATCAGCTTATGACACTATCTTTGGCAGTTTTGAAAGCTTTAGGAGATGAGTTCTGGCTGACATAGATGGCTTGTTGTAGGCAGGTATTGAGCTTGGCATTACTCCAAGACCCAATTGCTCTTTGCCTTTGTATATGGCAAACCACCTTATATTCCTATTAATAAAACTGCCACATTTACACCACCATAGATTTCCTGATGGGTTCAAGTATATCCTGTGAGTAGTTTGTTATCTGCAAACTATAAGTATCTAATACATAGGTATTTGAATGTAGATCAGACATTGGCCTATTGGCTGAAGAAATAAAAATGTTTTCTTTTATTGTTTAGTCAGGGTGGTAATAATTAGATAATTATATATATATATATATATATATATATATATATATATACCCTATCTGTTACAAATGTGGAAATAATTTAAGTTGATCCTTGGAAATTCAACAATAACAGAAAGTATTTTCACCTTTATTGTGTCAATAATATATATATATATATATATATATATATATTTACTCATAACTATTTAATTAAAATCTGTTAATATTATTGTGGTAACTGAAGTTAAACCTTGATAAATATGTAAATTTTAACTGCATTTTTACTTATGTTTTTGAAAAGTTCATAGATTTAAACAATGTATTTTGATCATTCCCCAATCCACTAACAGTTAAAGAAATGGAAAAGTTTAAAATGTCAATAATGGTAACTATATAAATAGAATATTTCAAAGTATTGCACTAAGAGCTGGTATTTACAAAGTTAGAAATACTTTGTAACAAATCTTGGTTTTATTTTATCTATGGTAATTGTGGTGTTTGCTAGCAGATTTTTTTCTATATATAAAGATTTTATGCATATACAGCAGTCTAAAAGAAGAATGCTTACATATACCAAAAAAAGGTTAGAGAAATAGGTGCCATAAATCAATTAAAAATAAGATAATGATAGACTTAGAAATAATAAACATAATTCTTTCAAGTAAAATTTAAAGTTATCAAAATTCAAAAGCTTGAAGATAAAAAATTTTGAAAGTCAAACATGAAAGCCTCAGTTTCGGGACTACAAATCATGATGAAAATAGGCCAGGTGTAGAGTGGAACACGTTAAAATCATAGGAAAATAAAATACATTTGGAGTCTTCCTATGGAGCTCATTCTAATTCTTCACCAATAGCACAAAAACAGTAATGTCAAGGTCTGCTTTAAATCAATATGGTATATAACAGATTAGAAAAACTTCATTAGATTATTTTTATAACATTTTGTGATTTCAAAGTACTCTAAGATATTTTAACAGTAATTTAGCCTTTGGTCCTGGCATAGAAGGCAATGCAATATTTAAAAGCTAAAACTTAAGTCACCATAAATGTAAAGTAAGATGGATAAAAAAAATAGTACTTTCTAATATGAAACAGCATTCATTACATCATTTATCTATGTCATTCCCTATTAAACACAAAGGCAAAGACAACCAATGATCTATGCAAAACAGAAAAACATATAACTGATTCGAGGCTTGAAACTGACAAAGTATTCATCAACATTTTTTTCCAAAGAAGAAGGAAATTATTATAGGAAAAAAATATTTCACCAACTCTCCTCAAATGTTTTCACAAACTAATCTCAGAACCTTTGACTATGTTGCTTTGCACAACTTTTCAGATGCGATTAAATTAAGATTCCAACAAAGTCCCTATATGAATAAAGCAGGAGGGCAATGAAACATGATGAAGCAATGGAAACACAGCTGAGAGAAACATAGAATGATTTATCAAGGAATATAAAAAATCCCAGAAACTCTAGAAACCATAATAGTTAATGTGCTGTCTCTTAGAGGAGATCTCTCTCTCTCTCTCTCTCTCTCTCTCTCTCTCTCTCTCTCTCTCTCTCTTAGAGTCTGCCTACCAAACACTTTTTATACTTCCATATTCTGAAATTGTAAAATAATCAGTTGCTATTTCTATAAACCACTATTTTTTTGGTAATTTATTCCAATATTTTAGGAAATCTAATACTATATTCTAATTTTGACTTAGACATATAAGGTAGCCCAGCTCATTGGATCATTCTTCTTGATTAAATAAGTGCTCTTTTACAAAATCCAGTGTATAAATCTTTCATGTGTTACTATATCAGAATGCAGCAGATTAGGTAATATATAATTACTTCCAGCATAAAACAAAATTTATAGTCCCAGAGTTCTTCCCCCCCGCCCAGCCTAGAGTTCTAAAGGTTAGAAAGTCCAAGATCGAGGGCCTTGGCAACTTGCAAAGGCATTTTTGCTATGTCTATGGTAGAAATTAGAATGTAAGATGGGAGGGTGGGGCCACAGAAAGATATTTTACCAAACAATACTACTGTTTTCTTCTATGTTGAAGGAAGTGAAAGAAAAAAATACCATAAAGAACAGAACGGTCCGTAAAAATTACTTTGTCATATTTTAAAAGCAGAATGAACCACTTCTTTTTACTATATCTTATTTATCTTTTTAGTGTTGTGCATGTTAGTTGATATTTTAAAAGTTTGAGCATTTATTTATTACACTTGAACACATATTTTTGACTGGCTTTAGAAATAAGAGTAGATGTTCTCATCAAAGACATCATATATTGCTTGGAAATCTGATCTTAGTCTTTTGCTTTTTCTTTCCTTTTTTTTCTTTTCAGCTTACCTCATTCTCTTGGCCCAAAGTTTAGAAAGAATATCCTTTATTCAACAGCATATTCTTCAGGGATAAGTATCCCTGCTTCATGAGAAAATCTTGCCAGGTCAGAAACATGAATAACAAGCAGCTGCATAGTAGTGAGAGAGGTTTTAGAGGCAGGAAGACTAAGATAGTGCAAAAGATGGAGAAAGCCCAAAATGTTAAGAAAAACACTCTTAGAGTAGAGAAGAATAAAAGGAAATGTTACACTGTGATCCACAAGTTCTGCATTACAGGTGAGTATTCAAGGAAGGAAAATATGAGGTCTTATTAAAGTGCCATTTATTCTACCTATCTCATTAGCATAGCTTAAGACAAGCCCACCTTCATAGACATGGTCATTAGCCAAAGTAATTGAATCAACCCAATTGGAAAGATAGGTCTCCACCCAGGCCAGAGATTATATTCTATTGATCAGTAGATTTGTTTGCTTGGGGTTTATTGTTTGTCTGTTTTTCTGTTTGTTTTGTTTGCTTATTTTTACTTATTTATAACTCCTAAACCCTACAAAACATTAAGAACTAAATCAAGTATCAGAAACCTCAAAAACTTCAGACATCTTTGGCTTTTGGCAAGGGTGAGGTTTTCAAGAGGCCCAAAGATATGTCTGTCTTTTTTTAATAAATTAGGTACTTTTCTTTGGAGTCCTTTTACCTGAAATGCCTGTATGCTTTCCACCCTTTATTCTCATCATTCTTCCTGTTAATACAGAACTTGAAACTTACTAAGAACATTTAGCCAATGTCATTTCTTTTATTGTAAGAATTTTATTTACACTATCATTGCACCTAAGTTGACACCTACCAAAGCATTCCAACTTTTGTTAAATTAACTTGTGTTTTTTTTATTCTTTCCCAAATAAATTTTGCCAACCTAAATGTAAAACTGTATAATACTAGAAAGAAGGAAAGAAAGAAAGAAAGAAAGAAAGAAAGAAAGAAAAGAAAGAAAGAAAAGAAAGAAAGAAAGAGAGAAAAAGGAGGAAAGGAAATCACTCTTGGCATTCATTTTAATTCAGTGTTACATGTATAGATAAAACAGTTAAAGTTGCCTCCAAACTGAATTTCTTGTTGAAGAATTTTCACATTTCACTCTGATCTGAGTTGGTTTGGGGAGATTTAAAGCAGAATCAGAATGTGAGTACTTATTTAGGTCCTCAAAAATTCTTGTTCTCCCTAGCTTTTTCATCTCATTAAGTCGATTATTGTTTATGTCCCTTTTCATAACAGATATCTAGAAGCTCTAGAATTTGAGGTACTCATAGATCACTAACAGTTTGTAAAGAGTAACTTAATAATAAAAAAACTGCAAGTAGGTAGACATATCAAATTTATACTCCAGCTACATAAAAGGTAAGCACCCTCTCATGTGTAGCTTCTGTTGTTTTCCTGCAACATTATTTTTCCAGTGAAGAGCACTACATGGATTATATAATCTTTCATGGTATCCGATCATGAATGCTGCAACATTTTTCTATAGTTCAAAAAAAATAAGATTCCTTCCTGTGCTTCTGATTTTTTACAGCCTACTATAAATATATATATAGTCTGGTTTTTGGTGATTTAAACAAACACCTTAAAAGTTAGAAGCTGTTATATCCACCAAATATAAATATATCTGTTTTACTCAGACATTTTAGTAGAGTAAAATAGAATCTTTCCCTAGAATATACAATGGCATCCAAAGAAAGTTGATTTTACACAATAGTGTTTACACTTGATTAGGATAAAAGACTGTAGAAAAATAAAAGTAGCCTTTGAAATTCAGGAAAAATAGTTTAATTTTAATCAGTTGTTAAATAAGGATTTGGAGTCTAATTACTTATGTGCTTTATTTTCTGTAAAACAGGCCTATTTGGATATTCAGAACACAACAATAGGCATTGAATTGAATGACATTGATCACAATTCTCATAGGCAGAAAAAATTGATCATAAGCTTTTGTGCTAAATGCATGGACATTTAACTATTTGGCTATTGTAATGTTTTGTCTCCCATCGGCCTCTCATCATTTTGTAGATATGATACTAATGCTAATAGTGCTATTTTGATTTACCTTTATGAAATAGCATAAACATAAAACTTTCCATTTTAAGAATGTATGTAATAAAATGAAGAGATTAAAATACTTTAAATCATTGAAAGTGGATAAGTATTAAACATGGCCATATTTTCAAATTATGTTTATTTATTTATTCTATTGCATATCTGTGTGCATATGAGTAGACACACAAGAGGATAACTTTAAGGAATTGGTTCTTTCACCATGTGGATTTCAGGGATTAAATAAAGGTCAAGGTGGCAAGCACTTTACCCACTGAGTCATTTCACCAGCCAGTCTTAAATAATTCTATTGCTTTTATTTCTCTTATATGTGGAGGTGGTATATATAAAAGCACACATTAATGTCAGCATATTTTCAGAAATTTTCTGTCTCCTTGCTCAGGTGGGTCCTGGAAATCAGAGTCAGTTTGTGTAACCAGATATGAAGTGTCTTTATCTGCTAAGCCATTCATTGTCCCTTATTTTTTTAATTGGTCAATTATAAGATTTATATTCCATTTTTAAACCATGGCTTTTATATAAATAACATTAACTATAAAGTGAAAGTAATGTTGTGAGAACAGATTAGAACAGTGGAATACAGTGTGGGAAGAGGAAGAAAGCAGAGGGTATGATATGAGTATGGTCACATTACTTGATATATTTTGAATAAATTTTATCTTTAAAAACTAACAATGTATACAATGAATGTACCAAAATAAAAAGACTAAGTACATGCTTTTAAAATAAAACAATACTTCTATTTTTTTTCATTTTAAAACCTATAAATGTTCAGAAAGCAAATGTGCCCTCATTGCATTATGTCATAGAGCCATTGATCAGAGTGAAGGAAATAGGAAAAGAATGACTATCTAACTGCATATTTATATACCCTAGGTAAATGCGAACTTGGTTATGAGAATGTGGGGAAAATGATATCATTTTAGGCTTTACAATTCTCTTTGATTTAATTTTGTATGAGTCACTGTATTTTATCTTTGACAGATAATAACCCAATCACATCTCTCTTATTATCCAGGGATATTTCTAGATTAGCAATATTAAAAATGGAGAAAGTATTTTTAAAAACTGGTAAGTAGATACAAACCCCTAATGTTTTACCTTGTCTGAGAAAGAGATGCAACTGTACTACATTATCAAAAAATTAAATCAAAAATTAAAACATCAGGGAGTCTAGATGTCTGTTTCCAGTGACACAACACTTAGTCTATATGGTTTGGTTTTTTCAGGGAGATTCATCTTTGTTGGGAGCCAACTCTCAGACGAAAGTGGCTATCATCTTTACAGCCATCTCGAACCATATACCCTGACAAGAGACTTATTTTCAACAGCCCACAACAGCTGAGCACACTCTGATAAACATCTTGTTTTGCTGGTTAGTGCTGCCAGCAGCTAGTAGCACGTGGTCTCCACCCTGCTAGGCGCATGACTAGTGCCTTCAGTTGAGCTTGCCCACGTGGGCAAGTCACGTGGTAAAGGGTATAAATACCCAGGATTTCCTTTAAAGAGAAAAGAAAGAGAAAGAGACTTAAAATTTGATTAGACCCTTTGTCTTGTTTCCATCCTTTGCGTCTCTCGCCCCTCCGCCCCACTCTCTCTCTTGCTAGACCCTGACCCTCAGACAGGAGCAGCAGAATGGCCATTACAAAGTAACAGAACAGGCTGGCCATTGCTAAGGAGCTGAAACTGCCGTTACTGAGGAGCTAGACAGACTATGCGGTGGTTACACATCTTGTCATCTTGTCGGCATTTTGCAACAATCTCTGTTACATTATATCTAAAATATAAAGGAACCACATGAAGAAAATGAGTTACATATCATGATGCCTCACTGTAAGTTCTATTCAGTCAGATTATTAATTAAATATACAGTATATGACTTTAATTTTAGACTCCAACTATTTTCTCTATCTTTACATTTAATCAGTCCTGTAGAACAATTCTAAAAGAAATAAAGATGTAAATATTAAAGTAGGAAACTTTGCAACCAACTAGGAAATAGTATTGTAAATGTAAAATGTTTAAGTGAATCTTGAAATAATATTTGTGATTTCTATAGGGAATAGAACAAAAACATAACAGTGGCAGAATAAAACTTGAATAAGAACTTCTAAACATAAAAGGTGTCTTAGCAGAAAAAAATAGATAACATGATCCAATATTCACCTGAATTTTAATTCTAGGAGGAAGAACTACACCAAAGGAGAAGAAGAATGCTAAACATATGCAAATGAACTTGTTTTTGTCTATCTGTTTACATCTATCAATCATCTTCCATAATATTTTATTAAAATAAATACAAGAAATATTTTGTAATTATAAACCCAAAGTCAATCTCATACAAAAAATCAGTTTCAACTAAATATGAACATGATTTTCATTCTGTTAGTATATTCTATTAAAATTTACCTACACGACTCAGTTGGTAAGTTCTCAGGCAATGATGACAGTGACCTAAAATCCTCAGGAAGCCCCGGGGTCATGGTCCCGAAGCACACGGAGAAAGAAGGTTGTGTGGAGCCCACCACAGTGGTGGTTCCTCCCTCAGTACATCAGGATTCTCTGTAGACCCCGAAATACTTTCATTCTCAGGACCAAGGAGGATGTTCAGGATAGTGAAAGCAGAGAACCCAAGGCCCCAGGTCATCATCGGCTAGCCAGAAAATGAAATCAGACAGATAAGCAAAGAGGCCTCAGACTGTCGGGAGTAGAGGAACTATGTCATCTTGGACAGGCCGGCTTCTGGTGGCTGATTGAACTTCTGGTATTGGTGGGAGAGTATGTGGAAATTTGTGGCCATCTCATTTATGCATGCAGGAAGCTGAAAGGCAGTGACCTGGACCTTTTTCGAGTCTGGGTGGGGGTCTGGGACAAGAGACTGGGGGACTGGGCCCATGTGAGGTTCCTGTTTTTAAGTCAGAGCTTCTGTGCGGCAAGGCTGTTCACCGGTATTCTTAGGGTTATGGGTGATTTCCTCCTCCTGGCTCTAGCCCTCTTTTTGGGATGTCTACTTTTGGGCTGGAGGTTTTTGGTGGGACTGGAGGGATACAACTTCTTGGGTGTTCTCTTGGCTGGATTCTCCAGCCTTGCGTCATTGCTTGACTCTGCTGAAAGATAGCAGGCCATGGCACCTGCTGGTAAGGTAATTCAGTGGGGCTGGCTGGAGCTGCACTGTGTCAAGTAGAGGACTAAGAAACAGGGCAATGCACCTGTAGCTAGCTGGCGATACTACCAGCCTGAAGAGGAAGTGGCCCTACTCTTGACCATGGCTGGGGTTCCAGAGGATGAACTAAACACTTTTCATGTGCTGGGGGTTGAAGCTACAGGATCTGATACTGAACTAAAGAAGGCCTATAGGCAGCTAGTAGTAATGGTCCATCCTGATAAAAATCAACATTCCCGGGCTGAGGAGGCCTTCAAAGTTTTGCGGGCAGCTTTGGACATTGTCAGCAACCCAGAGAGGCGGAAGGAATATGAGATGAAAGGAATAGCAGAGAAAGAGCTCAGCCAGTCAGTGAATGAGTTTCTGTCGAAGCTACAAGATGACATCAAGGAGGCAATGAATACTATGATGTGCAGCAGATGCCAAGGAAAGCACAGGAAGTTTGAAATGGACCAGGAACCCAAGAGTGCCAGATACTGTGCTGAATGTAACAAGCTGTATCCTGCTGAGGAAGGAGACTTCTGGGCAGAGTCAAGCATGTTGGGCCTCAAGATCACCTATTTTGCAATGATGGATGGAAAGGTGTAGGACATAACAGAGTGGGCTGGATGCCAGCATGTGGGCATCTCTCCAGATATCCACAGAGTTCCTTACCACATTTCATTTGGTTCTCAGGTACCGAGCACCAGTGGCCTGCAGAGGGTCACTCCAGAGTCCCCTTCTGCTGACCTTCAAGATTTTTTTAGCTGGATCTTTCAAGTAACTCCAGGGCCGATGTCCAATGGGAACTTCCTTGGTGCACCTCATACTGGACCTGGGACCACATCGACCTCCAGGCACAACAGTTCCAGTACCCAAGAGAGAACCAAACCTAAACTGTGGAAGAAAGTGAGGCGGCCCGTCCAATGATGACAGCCCTTCTTTTCCTTCCTCAAATCAAGGTCAGGGAGTCTAAAGGCTGTGTACATGTGTGGATGGAATTTGATTTATTTAAAATACTTTAAAAAGGGAAACATTTTAAATTGTTCACTCAGTACTTAGAGGAAGTCCATGACCTCTTCTCCCTTTTTCCCAATACCCAGGAACTGAATCTTGTTTTCTGACAATACCAAAGAAATAGGAGGTGGCTAGAGCAAAGAATTTAGGGTCTGGACCTAGTCCAGACAATGCATTTCTGAGGTGTGGGAACTGGGGATTTCTCTGGGGTCTGTATGCCTTTATCTTATCATTTGTTCTTAGAGCAAATGAAACACACCCCTTTTAAAATGAGGGTATTTTAAAATACATAGGCATATAGCCCTAATTTTGGAGATACAGAACTCAAGACTGGAAACTGATTTTTCCCTCTGACTTTCACTTTATGGGTAAGTCACCTAACTTCAGGCTTGTTGTTTCAAGGATGGCCAAAATTAATTAATTTTATTTTTCCTATGAGCAAGCACAGGTGGGATTCGAACTCGGGAGAGACAGACGGCCACCTCAGACTCCAGAGCGTGGCGACTGCAGTGGTGCACCACCGTTGGACGGCTACTTAATTAATTTTTTAAAAGCAAATTTTTTGCCCTGTGCCCTTGGGTGAAGGGGAAGGATAGAGGAGTTCTCAGAGGACCCCTTGTTGCCAAGGGTTTGTATTTTTTTAAGTTGGTTCATATTTGTATGTACATATCTATTTAAAGCCAGGAAATTATCTTTCAATAAATATATAACTGGCAAAAAATTTACCTACACATATAATACTTTATTTGTATTCCTGTGCAATCAGTTCTGAGATCAAGATGCAAGGGTTATTTTGCTGTAGTTGTTGCTTATCTTTGGTCTCTCTGGGAACCTGACCAACCTCACTGATTAACTCAAACTAACCAACAATACATACAAAGGAAAATAACATCATTGCAACTGTTAATCTCCATTAACAAAGGAAAATGAAATTGTCTCAGTGTTGCTTCTATTGAACAGTAATCTTTATTTTGGTATTTTCATTTTTTATTTCTATCCATGCTTCTCATACTCTATCGCTTTCCCTCCCACATTCATTCTTTCCATTTCTCCCTCTCTCCCCTTCTTTCCTCTTCCTTTCTTTTCTCTTTCCTTTATTCTTCCCACAGCAACTAAGACGCTCCTTAATATTAGGTGCTATGAAACAGAAGTCAGAAATATGTAAATGTAAAGACTAAACAGGTAGTTACTTTCATGTAAGTGACTCATGAGGTGAAAGAAACCTAGGATGAAATATTATTATTCTAGATTATATTCGGTAATACTCACAGATTGATGCCTCACCAAATTGTGGTCAGAAAGTCCCCAACCAGTAACTGATAGAAACAAGTGCAGAGATGCACAGTCAAACATTAGACAGAACTTTTGCAATCCTGCAGAAAATGAGTAAAAAGAATTATAGGAGCCACAGGGATCAAAGGTAATCACAAGAAAATCTACAGAATCAAAAATCCTGGGCTCATAGGTATATATGCATACATGATATGATACTGTAGCTTGACCTTTTTGTGGGAGTCCTACAAATCTGGACAGAGACTGTCTCTGATTCTTTTGCCTATTTTGGGGAAAATTGTTATTCTACTAGTTTGCCTCATCTCTCCTTAATAGGAGAAGAGGTGTCTGGTCTTAATGAAACTTAATATGCCATGACTGGTTGATATCCATGAGAGTCCTGCACTTCTCTAGAGAGAAAAGATGGAGGAATTGATTGGCATAGAGTTGTGGGCAGTGGAAGTTATGGGAGGGACTGGGACTAGAAGAGGGAGGAGAAAATGTGGTAAGGAGAAATATGCTGTTATTAACACATTAATAATTACAGTGTTAGAATTCTAAATATTACTACAGAGGAAAAACTGGTAAATGGTCATAACATACAATGAATATTTTATCTGGTTAGGGATGTTGTGACAAAGAAATTTTTGTTGAAATACAAATTGCAAGAAAGAACAAAAGGGATATTTCAGGGAAAAAAAATGAAATGAAAAGGAAAGGTGGGGAACCTTAGTATACAAATAGCAGCAGCACAATAAGAACTGATATTCAGAGTATGGTTTGCAGATCATCTAAAGAGAAATAAATACTGTGAAATCAAAGTAGAATTAAAAAACAATTATTTAAAAACTAATTTTACAAAAAAATCCATCTTATTTATGGTATAAATATTTTAAATATTTACATTATTTATAATCTAATTATTTCTGGAAGTACACATGATAATGCAACATATATTTTCCAGACAATATAATTAACTTGGTTAATATTAAAAGACAGATAGATATTCTTAATATATTTAATAATTGTTGTATTTATGTTTATACAAACACAAGCACATACACACATAAATATATATTCAGCAATAGAAAAAATAACAGATTTTATTCTTTCCAGCATATAATTTGTTTACCTACTTTAATTTTTCAATTAAAGCAATAGACATATGTGTGTTAATGATGTTTATCACTAACTTAAATTTATCGTAATTGATGTATAAAAATGTAATTGTAGGTTTTAAGTAAATGAATGTAAATTATTTGGAATAAAAATGAAGTAGAAACTTGGTTTTATATACATAGATTTACAGCTTCAAACATATAGAAATCATGATGCAATTTGAATCTCACATTTTAATACCATTGTTGAGGATTTGGAAGGACAGCTGATACAAGTCTCTGAGAATAACATTAATATCCTCTCTACTGATTAGGAGTGATCTTGCTTTGTGTTCTTAGTATGCACCAACTCTTCTTGTGTTATTTTCTATCTTCAGGAGCTTAGAAGCTATGCCTGAAACCATGTTTTAAAGAATTGTTTTTCGTAATTTTACAAGAATATCTAGAAATGGAAAATTCATTTAAAAGTATGTACAGAAAGATGGATCATTTTATCTTTAACTTGGAATAATGTAATGGTTACCTTTATTTTCCTATTTGATTTACACTTGCCCTCATTTTATTGAATACCTTTTCTTTTGACAACCCCATATTTAAGCTATAGATAATTTCATATAAGAACCACAATTAGATGAATATTAATTCTCTTTTGATTTTAGATTTAGGATACTGAAAATGAAATGGTGTTTTGATCAAAGTAGAAATAAAGTCACCTTTTAATCCTTGGCAAAGAAATAAAAATATCATTCTCCTTGAAACACCATCTTCCAAATCACATCCAAGGTGAATAAATTATAGAGAAAAATCTTCTATAGAAAAGATCTAAAATATTTTCCTAGATGAATAATTAAGGGTTAGCATAGATGGCTGCCAGAAATGCAAGGCAGAGGAAAAGACTTCCAGATGTAGAGTGACTATTTAACCAAGGAATAATTTACAAGGCTAGAAATGAAATTCCCCAGTGTTACAAGAACAACCACATGCCAAAATGTTCTCAAAACATATTCCAATTCACAAAATCTGTTTTAATCAAGACATTGGCTTAACATTTGAATATTTTTACAAATCTTCCAGGGTTTTATTGCCAGGGATATAGTATATTCTCTGGTTCATGAACTTATTTTAGTATCAATATATCACTTTATGGTTCCCAACATATACAACAAATCTTGGACTGCAAAAGTAAAGGAAATAATGAGAAAGTGATAGCTTAGAAAACCTAATTTTAAGTTTATAGTAGATTCTAAAGTAGTGGAGTTTGGGTGATTAGCCAGTCAGATGCATTACTTTCCTGTTGTAAATGATGTAGGGAAGACCATATGCCTAAATATAATTCTGCTTGAAAATTGTTCCAAATGCACCTCTTTTGTATAAGCTTGTGGTATTATCTTAAAAGCTTATATACTAGTATAATATCTTGCATGCTTCACTTTTCTTATAAAATATGCACAGTCATGATTTTTGCTGCTTCAAAAATGTTTTAGTGTGCTAAGCTGGTTTGAGAAGAAAAATATAGAGTTACATTTTTATTAAATACTCAATGATTGGGTTTTTCTTACATTTATTCTGTTTATAGAAATTTATAGAAGTTTATGTTATACAAACAGTATTTTAAAGTATTTGCATTAAATAATTTATTTGGAATATGATATTAGCTTGCTAAAAACAATCTATATCTATGGGGAAAATTGAAAAAAGCCATTTAAATATTTACAATATGAGCACTTTCTCTATTTTAGTGTGTAGTGCTTCAATAAATGTAGGAGGAGCTAAGGTGGGAGGAGTTAGGAGAAGAAGAGGAGGAGTTAGGAGAGGAAGAGAAAAAAGGAGGAGAGAGGAGCCAGAGAGGCAGAGATGTAGGAGCGAAGGAGAAGGATGTTCACGTGTCTGTAGCAGTCAAAGGTAGTTGGTATACCTAGGTTGGGTATTGGGTTACACTTCTGATTGTATGAGAATCTTGTTACTAATAATTGCCAAATATATAAGCTTTGATTAATCTATAAGAATTAGAGTCTCATTCTCTTACTGGGCCCGCATGGATGGTGGAATGGTCTGGGTATTGCCCTGCCTCGCGGAGACAGCATGGAAGATTGGCAGAGCCATCTCTCATGCTAGCATCTAGTGGGTGGCAGGGCTGGTGTTTCTGGAGGCCAGTTCTAGCTGCAGCATGCACATGGCCTCCGGCCGAGAAACATTACAGTTGGGCTAAGCAGAGCGGCTGCAGCTTAGATAGACGGCCTGAGCCAGAGGACGTTTTAAATAATTACTACAACAAATAAACTATAAATATTGTGAATTAAGAACCTAAATTGTTATATTTACAGAAGGAAAGGGAAACATTGAAGCTCTTATTTTTTCTAGCATTTTCCATTTTATTATTTCAAAGTTAAAAAAATTATATTCTCTAAGCTACCTGAGGAAATGTTCGAAGCATATTTTCACCATTAAACTTGGAAAATTTGGTAGTTAATATTATTATCAAAATCTAATTCCACAATTTAATCTTAAGAGAAAAATCTACAGTATTATTGTTACTTTGACCAAAAAAAAAAAAAAAAAAAAAAAAAAAAAAAAAACATTAATGTAGCCTGACTGGTGCCAATTTGGGAGAACCTTGCGATTTCTGTTGGGTTATAACTCCAGCTGGATTCTTGTTTGGTGTTTGCTATTGAAGTGGACTGCTGGTATCATGACAAAAATGAATAAAATCATCCAAAATGGAATAATTCTAAACAGTTCCACAACATTCTCTTTTTATTAAGTTTCTTTTATCTCCTCCCTCTAATTGGTAGACTAGAAGAAAGGAAGAAGCCATTTAAGAACACTAAATAAAGTAGGTTTAGAAAAACATCCAGGCCTACAATTTCACAGGTAGTTTTCCCTGATTCAATTTATCACTGATCTGATCCAATCTTCACATGTCAATGACAGCAATCTTTATATAGTGAGCATCTACTAATGTCTTTTTACAGTGTAAATCACTTAGTGACTCATTTTTAAAAATTATTTATTTTATTATGTTTTACTTACTCACTTTACATCCCACTCATTGCCTACCTCCCTGTCACATCATCATATAAACCTTCCCCATCCCCTATACCTTCTCTGAGTGGGTGTCCCCCACTCTGTATTCCCCCAATCTGGTACTTCAACTCTCTACCAGGCTAGGTACTCACTGTTCCATTGAGGCCAAGCAAGACATCCCATCTAGAAGAGCATATCTGACTTACAGGTAACAGCTTTTGTGATAGTTCCCATTCCAATTGTTCAGAACACACATGAAGACCAAGCTTCATATCTGCTACATATATGTGGGGAGGCATAGGTCAACCCATGTATGTTCTTTGGCTGGTGGTTCAGACCTGAAAGTCCCCAAGAGTCAATGATAGTTGAAACTTTTGCTCTTACAGTGTAGTTCCTATTCCCCTTGGGGGCCTGCAAACCATCCTTGAATTCTACTAGCTCCTTCAACTGTTTGACTGTGGGTGTCTGCATCTGTCTGACTCCACTTCTGGATTGAAACTCTCACAGGACAACATTCTCCAGTGTGCAAGAATAACAAAATATCATTAATAGTGTTAGAGATTGGTTCTTTCCCTTGGATAGGTCTCAAGTTTGGCTGGTCATTGGTTAGCCAGTCCATCAGTCTCTGTTCCCACCCTCATACAGCATTTCTTGAATTCAAGATAAAATTTTGGGTTAAAAGTTTTGTGGGCGAGATGGTGTCTCTATCACTCCACTGGAGTTCTTGCCTGGATACATTAGGTGGTCTCTTCAGGTTCCATATCCCCAATATAGTGAATAAGACATAAAGTCACTCCCATTGATTCTTGGGTACCTCAGTTAACCCAGGTCACTGTCTCATCATAAAGATGCTCCCCACCTCCATATCCCCTTTAGTTGCATATTTCCATTCATTCTTGTGGCCATCTAGACATCTCTCTTGTCCATCTGCAACCTGATCTTGAACTCCCATTCTCCTCCTCATCCCTCACAGTTCCCTCCCAACATCTGCCTCTTATAATAATTTTATTCCCCTTCTACATGAGATCCAAGATTCCTGGCTTGTGCTTTCCTTCTTCTTTAGCTTCGTTGGGTCTGTGGAGAGTAGCATGGTTCCTGTATTTTATGACTAATATCCACTTATAAGTGAGTACATGTCATGTATGTCCTTTGGGAAGTAGGTTACCTCACTCAGGATAATATTCCTAAGTTCCATCCATTTAACTGCACACTTCATAATGCCTTGATTTTTAGTGGCTGAATGGTAGTCTATTGTTTAGATATAACACATTTTCTTTATCTATTCTTCATTTGAAGGACATCTAAGTTGTTTCAGTTTCTGGCTATTACTAGTAAAGGTGCTATAAACATAGTTGAGCAAATGTCTTTGTGGTATAGTGGAACATCTTTTCAGTATATGCCCAGGTGTTGTATAGATGGGTCTTGAGGTAGAACTATTTCCAATTTTATGAGAAGACAACAAATTGATTTCCAAAGTGTTGTACCAGTCTGGACTCCCACCAGCACGTAAGAAGTGTTCACCTTACTCCACATCCTTACCGGCATATACTATCTCTTATGTTTTTGAGCTTAGCAGTTTTGATGGGTCTAAGATGGAACCTCATAGTTATTTTGATTTGAATTTCCCTGAAGACTAAGGACACTTCTCCATTTTTTCAAATTTCTTCAGCTGAGGATTCTGTTTAGTTCTGTACCCCATTTTCAATTGGGTTATTTGGCTTGTTGGTGTCCAACTTCTTTAGTGCTTTCTAAATATTGGATATTAGCCCTCTGTCATACATAGGGTTGGTAAAGAGATTTTCTCAATCTGTAGGCTGCAGATTTGTCCTATTGACAATATTCTTTGCCTTACAGAAGCTTTGCAGTTTCATGAGGTTGTAGGGGGAAGAACTGAAAATTTTGTTCCCTAATTTGTTCTTCATTTGGTCAATAAAGAAGCTGGAAGGCAAAAGCTGGGAAAAGGGTAAAGATGTAACTTCTGGGTTCCAGGAAGGAGAGCAGACACAAGAAAGAAGTAGGATTCAGAATAGGTTTTGGAATGAGAAAGGATGAAACAACCATGTAAGGTCTTGGGGGAGCCAGAACAGCAGCCTCTTCCCCCAGTGGATGGCTGATATAGGCTATCTGATAAGATTAGAACAAGAGATTCTTTGCCTACCAATCGTGTTATATGGCCAGTTCTAAGATAATAAAGCTGTCAATGTTTTTCTTCCTTGGAGCAAGCTGGGCAGAGAAAGAGGAAAGCCTGGGTGGTAGCTGGTGACTTGGCAAAGCTAAGCTGGGAAGGGCTGAGGGACCAGCTCCCAGGAAAGGTGCCAGCTGGCCTTTGGTGGAGCTAAGTTGAAGTGAGATTGGTGGGGCAGCCTATCTCAGAGCTAAGCTGGAAGCTCAGGCTCAGCTCCTGGAAGGCAGTAGCATGTTTTTAAAAATTACATGCAACATGAAGTCCCATTTATCAATTGTTGGTTTTAAAGACCAAGACATATGTATTCTGTTCAGGAACTTGACTCATACCAATGCAATCAAGGCTATTTCCCATTTCCGCTTCTATGAGATTTAAGTGTAGTTGGATTTTTGTTGAGGTCTTTGATCCATTTGGACTTGAGTTTTATGACAGTTTCTCTCCATTTTTTAATGTTGGCTATTGGCTTGCTGTATATTGCTTTGACTATGTTTGGCTATGTTCCCTGTATGCCTGATATCTCTAATAACTTTAACATGAAGGAGTACTGGATTTTATCAAAGGCATTTTCAGGGTCTCATGAGAAAATTATGTGATTTTTTTTTCTTTCAGTTTGTTTTTATGTTGAATTATATTGATGGATTTTCATATACTGAACCACCCCTGCATCCCTTGGATGAAGCCTACTTGATCTTGATGATGATGTCTTTGTTGTATTGGATTTGGTTTGTCAATATTTTCTTGAGTATTTTTGCATTTATGTTCATAAAAGAAATCAGTCTGAAGTTTTCTTTCCTTATTGAGTTTTTGTGTGGTTTAGGTATCAGTATGATTCTGCACTCATAGAATAAGTTTGACTGTGTTCCTTCTTTTTCTATTTTGAGGAATAATTATAGGCATATTGGTGTTAGCTCTTCTTTGTAAGTCTGGTAGAACTCTGCACTAAACCTATCTGGCCCTTGGCTTTTTTTTTTGGTCAGATATTTGTAATGATTGCTTCAACTTCTTTAGGAGTTATGAGGCTTTTTAAGTAGTGTACCTCAACTTGATATAACTTTGGTAAGTGGTATATGTTTATAAAATCATCCATTTCATTAAGAGTTTACAATTTAGTGGTGTATAGGCTTTTGAAATAAGACCTAATGATTCTTTGAATTTCCCCAGGGTCAGATTTTATTATTATTATTATTATTATTATTATTATTACTATTATATTATTAATTTTATTTGTTTACATTTCAAATGATATCCCATTTCCTAGTTATGTCTCCACATATCCCCCATTCCATACTGCCTCTCCTCCCTCCCCTTTGCTACTTTGAGGGTGCTGTAGCCATTGATCTCTCTATATATACTCATATACCCTTTGGTGGGTGGCTTAGTCCCTAGGAGTTCTGGGTGGCACAGATAGTTGATAATGTTCTTCCTATGGAGTTGCAATCCCCTTCTGCTCCTTTTGTCCTTCCCCTAGCTCGTCCATTGGGGATCCTGGGCTCAGTCTTATGGTTGTCTGTATCTGAATCTGTATTGGTCAAGTGCTGGTAGAACCTCTTAGGGAACAGCCATAACAGGCTCCTGTCAGCAAGCACTTCTCGGCATAAGCAATATTGTGGGTGATTAGTGTTTGCAGATGGGATGGATCCTTAGGTGTTGCAGTCTCTGGATGGTGTTTCCTTCAGTCTCTGTTCCATTTTTGTACATGATTTTCCTTTGGACAGGAAAATTTCTGGGTTAGCAATTTTGAGGATGACTGGGTGTCCCCATCCCTAAACTGAGAGCCGTGCCTATTGACTAGAGGTAGTCGCTACAGATTCTTTCTCCCTTTTGTTGCTTATTTCAGCTAATGTCATTCTTGTTGAGTCTTGGGAGCCCCTTACTTCCCTGGCATCTGGGACTTTCTATTGGCCACCCTGTGTTCCCCATCCCCTACTGCTACATATTTCTATTCTTTATTGCCCCATATATCCTTTGAGTAGAGGAAAAACTACTGATTTGTTTGAGTTAATTTTTGTATCCAGTCACTTTTCTAAAGTTGTTGGTAAGTTGTAGGAGTAGATTTATTGGGATTGTTTATGTATACTATCATTTGCAAATAGTGGTATCTTGACTTCTTCCTTTCCAATTTATGTCCCTTTAATCTACTTTTGTTGTGTAATTGGTCTGGCTAGAACTTTTAGTACTATAGTGAATATATATATTGAATGGTCCTCCTTGTCTTGTCCCAAAATTTAATAAAATTTAGTAGGATTGCTTCAGGTTTTTCTCCAGTTAGGTTGATGTTGCCTATTGACTTTCTGTATATTACTTTTATTATGTTTAGGTATGAACTTTGAATCTTGATCTCCCTAACACTTTTAACATGAAGGGGAGTTGTATTTTGTCAAAGGCTTTCTCGGGATCTACTGATATGATCATATGGGTTTTTTTCTTTGAGTTTGTTTATATAGTAGATGATTTCCATATATTGAACTATCCCTGCATCCCTGGGACGAAGCCTACTTGATTAAGATGAATGATCATTTTTATGTGATCTTAGATTCTGTTTGTGAGAATTTAATGGATAATTATGAATATCAATGGATAATTATGAATATCAATTTTCATTGATATTCATAAGGGAAAGTGGTCTGTTTCCTTTCTTCATTGGATTTTTGTGTAGTTTAGGTATCAGCATAATTGTGGCTTCATAGAATGAATTGGTTAATGTTCTTTCTGTTTTTATTTTGTGGAATAATTTGCAGAGTATTGGTATTAGGTCTTCTTTGAAGGTCTGATAGAATTGAGCATTACAATCATCTGGCCCTGAGCTCTTTTTTTTTGGTTGGGAGACTTGTAATGAGAGCTTGTATTTCCTTATGGGATATGGGGCTCCATAGTTGGTTTATTTGATCTTGATTTAGCTTTGGTATATGGTGCCTGTATAGAAAATCATCTATTTTATCTAGATTTTCCTGTTATATTGAGTATATGCTTTTGCAGTAGGAGCTGTTGATTTTTTTAACAGGTTCTGTTGTATGTCTCCCTTTTCATTTCTAATTCTCATTTGGACATTGTCTCTGTGCCCTCTAGTTATTTTGGTTAAGGGTTTATCTATCTTGTTGATTTTCTCAAAGAACAGCTCCTAGTTTTGTTGATTCTTTAGATAGTGCCCTTTGTTTCTACTTAATTGATTTCAGCTCTGAGTTTTATTATTATCTGCCTTGTATTCCTCTTGGGTGTATTTGTTTCTTTTTGTTCTAGAACTTTCATATGTGGTATTAAGCTGCTACTGTAGGTCTCTCCAATTTCTTCATGAAGGAAATCAGAGCTATGAGATTTCTTCTTAGCTATGCTTTCATTGTGTCCCTTATGATTGGACATGTTGTGCCTTTATGTTCATTAAATTCTAGAAAGTCTTTTTTTTTTATTTATTTTCTGAAAAAGTTATCACTGAGTAAAGAGTTGTTCAGCTTCTACATGTATGTGGGTTTTCTGTTGTTTTTGTTGTTATTGAAGACCAGCCTTAGTCCATGGTGGTCCGATAGTATATATGAGATTAATTCAATGTTCTTGTGTCTGTGGAGGCTTGTTTTGTGTCTAATTATATGGTCAGTTTTGGAGAAGGTACCATGAGGGGCTGAGAAGGTATTTTTTTGTGGTTTAGGGTAAAATGTTCTGTATATCTCTGTTAAATTCATTTGTTTCATAACTTCTGTTCATTTCACTATATCTCTGTTTAGTTTTTGCTTCCATGATCTGTCCATTGGTGAGACTGTGGTATTGAAGTCTCCAACTATTATTTTTTTTTTGACAATGTACAATTTTATTAATAAATTGTGTTTAACATTTTAAATACAATTATAAGTGTTTTAAATTTTGTGTAAAATAGTGGCAAGTGTTTTAACATTAATTTTTTTAAAAACAACCATAATTTAAAATTGTGCATATTGGCCTCTGTGGCACTGCAAATAAATATATGAGAACATTTCCAATTTTCATGCATGAGTATTAAAGCTGTAATACTGTTTACTAATTATTATGGACAAGTTAAATTCTACAATAGTTAATACACATTTAGTTTTTTTTAATTTTATTTTTTTGCTTATTCACTTTATAACCTGTCCCAGTCACCCCCTCCCACAATCCTTCCCCATCTCTTGTTTTCTGAGTACCCCCTCCTCCTGTATCACCCACCCTGCCACTTTAAGTCTCTGAGAGGCTAGGTGCTTCCTCTCCCATTGAGGCAAGATGAGGCACCCAGCTAGAAGACCATACTCCATATACAGGCTGCATGTTTTGGGATAGCCCCCACTCCAGATGTTTGAGACCTGCATGAAAACCAAGCTGCACATTTACAACATATGTGCAGGGAGACCTAAGTCCAGCCCATGGAGGTAGATCTGTGTAGACTAGGTATGCTCCACGGTTGGTGATTCAGTCTCTGAGAGCTCCAAGGGTTCAGGTTGGTTTACTTTATTGATCTTCCTGTGCAGTTCCTATCTCCTTAGGGCCCACAATCCTTCCCCCTATTCTTCTATAAGAGTCCTCAAGCTCCATCCACTGTTTGGCTCTGGATATCTGTATCTGTCTGAATCAGCTGCTGGTTAGAGCCTCTCAGAGGACAGCTTGCCCCTGTCTGTTCTCAGGCTGGAGGTTTAGATCCTGGGAGCTCTGGTTGAATCTTTTGATACTCATTCTAAAAAGGACAAAAGCACCCTCACTTTGGTCTTCCTCCTTCTTCTTGAGTTTCATGAGGTTTATGCGTTGCATCTTAGGTATTGTGTGTTTTGGGGCTAATATCCGCTTATCAGTGAGTGCATACCATGTGTGTTCTTTTGTGATTGGGTCATCTCACTCAAGATGATATTTTCTAGCTCCATCCATTTGTCTAAGAATTTCATGAGCTCATTATTTTTAATAGCTGAGAAACACTCCTCCATTGTTGGTCGGATTGAAAGCTGGTACAACCACTATGGAAAGCAGTCTGGCGATACCTCAGAATACTGAACATAGTGTTACCTGAGGACCCAGCTATACCCCTCCTGGGTATATACCCAGAAGATATTTCAACATTCAACAGGGCACATGCTCCACTATGTTTATAGCGGCCTTATTTATAATAGCCAGAAGCTGGAAAGAACCCAGATGTCCTTCAACAGAAGAATGGATACAGAAAATGTGGTACATTTACACAATGGAGTACTACTCAGCTATTGAAGTCTCCAACTATTATTGTGTGAGGTTCAATGTGTGCTTTGAGCCTCAGTAACATTTCTTTTACAAATGTGAGTACCCTTGAATTTGGGGCACTGATGTTCAGAATTGAGAGTTCATCTTGGTGGATTTTGTTTTTATGAGTGAGTAGTGTCCCTCCTCATCTTTTTTGATAACTTTTGGTATAAAGTCTACTTTATTAGATATTAGAATGGTTATTCTAGTTTGTTTCTTGGGACTATTTGCTTGGAAATTTTTTCTAGTCCTTTACTCTGAAGTAGTGTCTGTCTTTGTCTGACTGAAGCCTGTTGCTCCTCTGAGCCTGTGGTACTAGATGTTTCAGAATTCCTGAGAGTCAAGCTGCCTCTGGGTATGTGCTGAATGGGTTGGGATCCAGAGCAAAGGCCCAGACAATATTCTGAACAAAATCATAGAAGAAAACTTTCCCAACCTGAAGAAAGAGATGCATATAAACATACAAGAAGCTTATAGAACACAAATTATACTGAGCCAGAAAAGAAAACCCTTCCAACATATAATATTCAAAACACAAAACCTACAAAACAAAGAAAGAATATATTGCCGGGCGGTGGTGGCGCACGCCTTTAATCCCAGCACTTGGGAGGCAGAGGCAGGCGGATTTCTGAGTTCGAGGCCAGCCTGGTCTACAGAGTGAGTTCCAGGACAGCCAGGGCTATACAGAGAAACCCTGTCTCGAAAAACCAAAAAAAAAAAAAAAAAAGAAATATATTAAAAAGCAAGGGGAAAAGGCCAGGTAATGTACAATTTTAAACCTATAAGAATTACACCTGATTTCTCAATGGAGAATCTAAAAACTAGAAGAGCCTGGGCAGATATCTTACAAACTCTAAAATAAAACCACAGTTGCAAACTTAGACTACTATACTCAGCAAAATTATCGATCACATAGACGGAGAAAAAAAATATTTCAAGACAAATCTAAATGCAAAGAATAGAATATCCATCCACAAATACAGCACTACAGAAAACAATAGAAGGAAAACTCCAACCCATGAAGGATAACTACATCAAAGAAAACAAAAGAAATAGACAAAATAATAGAAGGAAAACTCCAACCCAAGAAGGACAGCTACATCCAAGAAAACATAAGAAATAAGTAATTACATACTAGAAAAATCAAGGAAATCACATACAAACACACACACACTCACACACACACACACACACACACACACACACTAATACCATCAACATCAAAATAATAGAAAGTTACAATTACTGATCCTTAATATCTCTCAACATCAATGGGCTCAATTCCCCAATAAAATTACACAGGGTAACAGAATAGATGCAAAAACAGAATCCACCATTCTGATGCTTACAAGAAACACACCTTATACATAAAGATAGATGTTACCTCAGTGTAAAGAGCTAGAAAAAATATCCTAGTAAATAGATGCAAGAAGCAAGCTGTAGTAGCCATTCAATATCTAATAAAATAAACTTTCATCCAAAATTAACCAGAAGATTCAGGAAAGGACACTTCGTACTCATCAACGGAAAATTTTACCAAGATGATATCTCAATTTTGAACATCTATGTCCCAGGTACACTGGCCCCTACATTTGTAAAAGAACCATTGCTAAAACTTAAATCTCACATCAAACTCCACAAATAGTAAGAGACTTCAACATCCCACTTTACCAATTGACAAAAATTAAACAGAGAAATAATGAGACTAGCAAATATTATTAATCAAATGGAGCTAACAAACATCTATAGAATTTTTCTCCCAAATACAACAGTTGGTCATAAAGCAGGCCTCAACAGATACAAGAAAAGTGAAATAATGCCTTGTAACTTATCAGACCACCATAGATTAAAGCTGGACTTCAACAACAGAAATACTAGAAAGCCTACACATTCATGAAAATTAAACAACTGTTTACTCAGTAACTTCTTTGCAATAGTTTTCCTAAGGTAAGTTATAAATGACTTACCATAGAAATTATCACGCTTTTTAAGGTTCTACTATATTTTACAGTTGTTGACCTTTCCATGTTTTCTACTTTTTCATATACATTGGAAGTTTTTCCATAACAGATTTCTTTGATTTCCTCAGGTAACCAAAGGAATTAGATTATTTAACACTTATTTAGCATTTTATGTTTTTTCAGACTCCGCATATGGTTAATGGGAATCAGTGAAAAAACACCGTATTATTAACAAATGAAAACGTTGGAATTGAACTCAGTTTTAGAAAATGCATTCAGAGGGTTTGAGAGATGTCTGTTGATAAGACCAAATACTGCTCTTTTAGATTACCCAAGTTTAATTCCCAATACTCATATTTGGTAACTCATAACTGCTTATAACTCCAGTTTCAAGGAGTTCCACTTCTGGTCACTGTAAGCATCTGCACTCATGTGTACATTTCCACAGATAGAGTACATGTATATGTATAAATAAAAATAAAGATAAACATTAAATCATGTTATGAAACACAAAGGAAGCCTAACTTTGCTAGGCTTAGTAGATCATCACAACCATATGAAATAACAGTATAACACTTTTATTTGATATTAAATATCAATTCTGGGGAAATGGGGTAAGGAGAGAACATCTGAAATGTAAAAAAATTTTTCCAATAAAAAATTTCCAAAAAAAAAAATATCAATTCTACATTTGATTGAAAATACATTCCTATCAACCCTCTCTACTTGCTTTTAGACATTTGGGAAGTTGACTTGCAAATGACAATAAATATTACATATTATTGTGATGATAATTCATTTTATTCTTGGAAACCTATTCTAAATTTAAAATCCATTTAAATTAACTCAGTAAAACATCAAAATGTAATATATGTCATATCATTTTCCAAAAGCTTTGTATAATGAACATAGGCTTAGAAAATATATATTACTTATAAAATTTATATCAGTCTTAGATATTTTTATATGCAATAAATCTACCATCCTCTAAATTTGCATGTATTCATATATGTATTATATATGTATGCATCTATCTATCTATCTACCTACCTATCTATCTATCTACCTATCTATCTATCATCTATTTTTGATTATGACCCACACCTTTGCAAATCTTAAAAATGTGCTGTATGACATATTTACACCATTGTAGTTCCAGAATTATATATTTATTATAATGATAATATAAATATTAAGCAGTAACCTATCTCTATATAAATCATATGGTATTTCTATTATGAAAACATATTCTAGTATAAAGAAATATGTTTTGGAGTATTCTCTTATTTCACATCTAGCTAGCTGTAAATGTAACTTTAAAAGTGTTTTTGGATTAGCAAGAATATAGTGTAACTGTGCTACTTGCTGTGCCTAAAGATGGCAGTGAATTTTAGGAAGGTGTGCTTTAAGTGAATAATCATTTATTCTTTTGAAAATGTGAATATTTATATTGTAATCATTACAATATTTTCCATAAAGAATAGACTCTTTGCCATTTTTCCAGGTCATTTATTCTGAGGTTACTTTTGCAAAAACATACCAAGTAAAATCAATGACAATTTAGAAGTTCATTAACATGGTTGAACTATAGTCTCAAATGTTTAAATTTCTGTCTTCTTTGGAATTTCAAAATAGAACAATTTCTTATATTTTTTTCTAGCCCATTTTATTGTATGAGTAATGGTTTACCACAGAACAATCTACTGGTGAAGTTATTAAAATGATTAACCTAAACAACAAATGATTAATATAAAAAGTGACTTATGCAACTCCCACAAAAAAAAAAAAAAATCAAACAAACAAACAAACAAAATCCCTCAAGCTTTTTTCCCTCAATTTTAATTTAATCTGGTTATATAATAACAATAATTTATCCCCAAATTGTAGAAGAAATAGTAGTTTAGCAAGGGATTTTATTTATTAGATAAAGTATAAGATGTCTAATATATTTAATGCATTTTCTGAATAGTATAATGTATAGGATAGCAAAGTTTTATCATGAAAAATCCTATTTCAATTTAGATTACTTAGTCATTTTAATAGCCTGTGCTATATTCATTCATATATTAAAAATTGTCCCTATTCATTCATAAAAATAATTCATAATCTTTCTTTTAGCAAATGTAACTGATAGTGGGTGATGTGCTTTTCAAGAATAGAATGGAAGTCTTTATCAGTAAAAATGTAGGCAAAGATAGACAATATTTTTAAAATTCCATGACATTTGACAGACTGGCTGTAATACTGCCTATTCTGTGCTGATGAATTTTCTAGTGGTCTAGTGACTTAAAAAATTGTTTGTATTCAAAGAGAAATAAATTATTTACTTTACTTACTAGACACTTTCGGCTAATGTTATACTGTTAAATAAATATTTCATATACATTCTTCACTAAACATTATAGCTATAAAAATAATTGATCTCAGATTAGATGTCATATCCTCTATTATTTTTATATAATTCTTTCTTATTATGTTCCCATCCCCCAATATGCTTGCGTTTTCTTGTAATTTTCATTTACCCTTTAAATAATATTCAGTTTTCAAACAGATTCTTAGAGTGTATTGTATGACAAGAAAGGAAGAGCTTCTATAATTTAACTTTCAGTTCTTCTAATATTGTATCCAATCAAGGAGAACTGAAGTGAAATTTGTATCATGAGTTTCACATACATTTTGCCAAAGATTCTAGTTTGTTCATCAAAAATGTATATTAGCATAATTACTTTTAAGAAGGTTCTGTTAAACTGGGAGCAGCTTAAAAACAACATAATTTACTGAAAGCCACATTGAAAGTAATAGAGTTTTGTGAAATAAAAATATTTTTTCTTCGTATTTTAGTGCTGATTCAATGCATCATATAGGAAATATTTATGAGTACCTAATATTTTTATACAAATATAGAAAAATGTTTCTTCATGGAGATTACATACTTGAGGAAAATAATTATATATATGTATACATATACATATACATGTACATATACACATCATATACATATACATATACACATAATATATATGCATATACATATACAATACACATATATGTACATATACATCATATACCTATACCTATGCATATATATTTTATGTTGGTACATCCTCCCCTTCCAACATGGTTTCATGAGCTTGGAGAAAATGAATTTTATGGAGGCATCACCCTTAGAACTGTGTGTTTCAAGGTCTTTTTCTCTCTGTCTCTCTCTATGTGTCTGTTTCTCTATGTCACTGTGCCTCATTTGTCTCTCTCTGTCTCTGTCTTTCTGTCTGTCTCTTCCTTTCTCTCTTTCTCAATGTGTGTGGGGGAGATGTGTATATGTGTGTAATATCTGGCACTGGGTCTGAATTTTTAAGCCACATTTCAGTAAAATTGAAATTTTTGTTCACATATCTGTTGGGATTATGTTTAGGTCTCAAAATAACTCTCAGAATGTCTCATTGATTAACTGCAGCTCTTTCCAGCAATTCTTCCCCTGTCCCATACTCTATACCTCTCCATTCTATAAGCTAGACTCTGATCCCTTTCTAACAGTTCTAATCTCTGATCCCTATATAACCTCAGCCATTTAGGTTGCATGCTCTCTTACTCATTTGGGTCCTGGCTAGCTCCACTCCTGGATCTCTATTGGTCTGTTTGCCAAATCTCTTATCTCTTACTCTCTTCTTGCCAGGTTTCAGTTTGAAATCTTCCAGATGCCTCTGGCTTTACTCTCCCTTATATCTACAATTAACCATTTTCTCCAGCATAACTAAGAGTTTTCTTGACCTCATATTTTTTCATTCAATGACAACTATCTTTTCCTCATCTTTTAATTCTGTGCCTGTATTTCAATGTTTGTATTACTTGAGTATGTGATTAAATAAAAATACATACTAAAAATACTTAAATTCTAACTTAAAAATTTGTAATGATGAGTAACGTGCTCATGTTACTACAGTATGTATTTGGGCATCGTCACTGGCTTTTATGAAATACAGCCATAGTCTTATGCCAAATTGCTGGAGCCTTGTGCTTCCTTCTGGATAGAATGGCTGCAACTGATTCTTATTTTGGTCTTTGCAGATTAGACTGGACTATCCCTACTCATTTGTGTTTGAAGTTTTGTAGTGGAGTTCTGATATCATGACAATGAAGATCAGAATTTCCCCAAAGAACTACTGCTAAACAGGTCCAAAACCACCATTTCCCATTAACCTTTCTTTTACCCTACCTCTGGTAGATAGGCTAGAAGGGATTTTAAAGTCTTTGAGAATCCTAATTAAAGTATATTTTGAAAAATCTAAGTATATGTGGGAATTTAAATATATCAGTGTAACACTGTGTAAGGTTTTCAAATTGTAAATAGAATAATAATATCAAATTTACCACTATAATAGCTATAGTTTTAAAAGACAAACTGTATCTTTATTCTTTATATTAGACCATGAGAAAGACAAAAATAGTTAATGATAAATCTGAGGGATTTCAGTAAAATTTTATTTCACTCAAGACTTTTCTCATTATTATCAACATTCAGAATATGCTAAATATGTAGTCTTATAGAATTTATCTTCTGTCATTCGTGAAGTGAATCCTCCTATTGGAGGATTTCAAGCATAGTATTATTGATTATATGCATTCAATATGTATATGAGGACAGAGTTTATAAAATGCAAAACATGTGGGAGAAATATTTAAGCCTACCATAATGAGAAAGAAATTTGTCTCTTATACTTTATAACAGGAAATTAAGTGGCCTAGATCTAGGATGAAATACATAAAAGAAGAAAGAAAGAAAGAAAGAAAAGAAAGAAAGAAAGAAAGAAAGAAAGAAAGAAAGAAAGAAAGAAAGGAAGGAAGGAAGGAAGGAAGGAAGGAAGGAAGGAAGGAAGGGAGAAAGAAAGAAAGAAAGACATCCAGACTAGAGACAAATTAAATCCTAAATAGAAACATTTACAGCTGAATTTTCTAAGGGATCAACTTTTTAACTTTAGGATTGGGTTAACTAAAGGCCTTGTGACAAAACTGATCACAATGGATGAGGTTTTTGATATGCTCTTGGACTCAGTTTGCAAAATGATTATGAGATACTTTGTATCAATGTTTATAAGGAAAATTGTGTAGTTTAGTTATCATGGGTACCTTGGCCTTATAGAATGACTTTGGCAACTTTTACTCTGTTTTTATTTTGGGAAGTATTTTGAGGAGTGTTGGTATTAGCTCTTTTTAGAAAGCCTGGTAGAATTCATTGCTAGAACCATATAGTACTGGGTTTTGCATTGTTGTTGTTGATGATGTTGTTGTTTAGTTTGGGAGAATTTTAATGACTTATTCTACTTAATAAAGGGTTATAGGTATACTTTAATGACTTATCTTGTCTTTATTTAACTTTGTTAAGTGGAATCTATCAAAAAATTTATTTACTTGATTTAGGTTTTCCAATTTTATAACATTCCGATTTCTGAAGTAAGACCTAATGATTCTTTAGATTTTTTTGGTGACTGTTGTTACATACCACCTTTTCATTTCTAATTTTTAAAATTTGGGTATTCTATTTATGCCTTTCAGTTAGTTTGGTTAAGAGGTGATGTTTGACAAAGGTGCTAAAACAATACAGTAGAAAAAAGGACAGCATTTTCAACAAACAGTGCTGGTCCAACTGGTGGTCACCATGTATGTCGCGTCCGCCTTGACCAGCAAGTAAGACACGACAGGGTCGGATCCTTCTCAGTCAGCTTTATTGCAGGAATGACTCTTGACTTATGGACGGGACAGGACGGGATGGGGAGGGGATGGGGACGGGGGCTTATGGCCGGGGACCCTCAGCAGCAGAAATGAGCTGCTTATATAACTGCCCAAGGCGGGCTGGGTGATAGGGCTCAGGATAGGTTAAGCGGCCAATACCTCATTAGCATAAGGTACTCGGGAGGGGCATGAGGCCGAGGAATGCACAAAGGACTTGTTTACCAGTTTAGCTGAGCTGGCCACGCTGGAAGCCAGCTGCCTACATCGTCAGGTGCTAGTCATAGGACTTTGCAACCATCCCAGGTGCTATCTTAAACACAGCTGCCTACACATGTAGAAGAATGAAAATTGATCAATTCTTATCTCCTTGTACAAAACTCAAGTCCAAGTGGATAAAGGACCTTCACATAAAATCATATAAATTGAAACTAATAGAAGAGAAGGTGGGGAAGAACCTCAAAAACTTGGGCACAGGGGAAACTTTCCTGGACAGAACACCAATGGCTTATGCTCTAAGGCCAAGAATTGACAAATGGGACCTCATAAAATTACAAAGCTTCTGTAAGGCAAAGGACACTGTCAATAGGACAAAACGGCAACCAACAGATTGGGAAAAGATCTTAACCAATCTTACATCTGATAGAGGGCTAATATTTAATATACACAAAGAACTTAAGAAATTAGACTCCAGACAACAAAATAAATATAGGGTATAGAACTAAACAAAGAATTCTCAACTGAGGAAACTTGAATGGCCAAGAAGCACCTAAAGAAATGTTCAAAATCCTTAGTCAAGGAGTTAAAGGGGCTTGTAACCCCATGGGGAGAGTGACAATACCAACCAACCAGAGCTCCCTGTGTCTAAACAGCTAGCCTAGGAACAGACAAGGAAGGACTCATGTCTCTAGTGGTATTTGTAGAGGAGGATGGATATTTTTGGGCATCAGTGGGAAAGGAGGGCCTTGGTGTTGTGGATAGCCCCAGCCTTTTATTTTGGTCCTAGTTCCACTTTCCTGGGAAGGGCTGCAGAAGATGATTGAATCTGTACACAGGTGACATCTTGTGAACCTTCTGTCCAATTAAATTTGTAAAATAAAGGCTAGAGCCAGTGATTGGGCAGTAGAAGGGGAGGCAGAGAAAAAGGCTTGGGGGAGGAGAGAGTAAGAGAAATTTGATATAAGAGGTAGTAAAAGGAGGAGAAGAAAGTTGACAGAGGAGAGGAGAAGGAAGTTGATGGAGAAGGTGTAGGAGTAGGAAGCCAACGAAGGAGGATCTGGAGGTGGAAGGACAAGCACGCAGCCTGGATAAACTGAAAGTTATAAGGGTTCTCATAGCTGGGGAATAGAGTAGTGTAATAGTAAATCTGCCCAATCTAGGCATGCAATTTATACCATAATTATTGAGTTGAGTTTTCCTTGACTGGTCTCATTTGGGTGGGAGATTTACCATAACACCTTGGCCCCTTGAAGGCTGGATGCCCCAGTGAGGGGTAATTTGAGGGATGGGAGGTGGGAATGGATGAATGGTAGGGGCACACCCTCATAGAAATAGGCGGAAAGATAATGGGTTAAGGGGTTTGGGGAGTAGGGAATGGGGAAATGGGTTAACATCTGAAATGTAGATAAATAAATTACCCAATAATAAAAAGAAAAGAAAAACAAACAAACAAAAAGAAAAAAACAGATAATGGAACTGGCTATGGCAGTGAAACATTTAAGACTTTTTAGCAACAATTTAACATTACCCATATTACAGGGATTCCTTATAATTGTCAAGGACAAGAAACTGTTGATTAGGCCCATGGAACTTTAAAACAATATCTTTGTAAAATAAAAAATGGGGAGATATGTCCCTGTATACCACGATTTTATTTAAATCAGGTTTTTTGAATTTTTTTTTTTTTTTAAATTAGAAGCCAAGAAACTTTCTGATGAGTTTCTATGGCACTCTACAACTAGGCATACTTATGCATAAGTGAAAGGGAAGGATCCACTTACTGTCATAAGATGTGATCCCAATCAGGTATTAAATATTGGGAAGAGGGCATGTTTTTGTTTTTTTCTGCAGGATGCTGAAGGAGCATGGTGGTCACCAGAGCAATTGGTGAGACATGCTGATACCAGGAAAAAGAATGATGCTGACCTGTAAGCTTACTGAATGTCCTGACATTGGTGACTGGGAAGCTGTATTGGACATATGTTCCCAACCCACCATTGCTTACATATAACTCTGATGGGACAAGCTGCCTTGCCCCAAGATCTTAGACCTTGTAAAACAGAGAATCAAAAGGAGACATTATAATGCCTCTTGTATTGTTATTAAATGTGATCAGTTATTCAGACTCAGTCATGGACTTGTCTAGAAATCAATCCAGTATTAGAAATAAGAGTCTTCATTTGGAAGTCTGGTTTGGGACATTTTCAGAGACATATATGAAAATTAGTTGCAGTTCTCTATGATGTTATATTAATAAGAGATAAAGTTGGGACAGGATCTGGACTTCAAGCAGGTGTTAGCACATGTGTTAAGGGTTTTGTAATTGTCAAGTTAAAAATACATTTGTTTCTTCTACAGTATTTAATGTAAGTTGCATTGATTGTACACCTTCTAATTGTATTGTGTTTGGAAATCTGGCATCTCAGTTATTGAGGTCTATCAACCAGCTTTTGTTTTAGTTCCCTGAGTATCACGGAACCTTTGTATTCTAAAAATAGTTTGCAAGTACTAGAAGAAATGAGATAGGCTTTAAGCAGAAGCAGGAGGTTAGTGGGCTTGATTATTGCTGGTGTAACAGCTTTAATTACATTAATTGCTAGCACCACTGTGTCTGTAATTGCTGTGACACAAGAAGTTAAGACAACTACTTTTGTTAATCATTTAGCAAAAAAAATGTTACTAATGTGTTCAATATACAAGAGGATTTAGATAGGCATTTGGAAGAACAGATTGATGCTCTTTATCCTATTCAAATTACTGGAAGGAGGTTTAGGATTTAAGGCTAAGGAGCCATCTTGAGTGTCATGCCAAATACCATTTGGTTCATGTTAGTTCTAAAATTTACAGTTGTAGTCATTATAATTAGGAAGAAGTTTAATGACACTTGCAGTGTATTTGGCATAATTCTAATACCCTCTGAAATTTTTAAGGATACATAGGAAGCTTATAAATTTCAAGCATGCTGCTCTACTGAGTGTTGATGCAGTAGATACTGCAGATAAAATTTGCCATGGCCTAAGGTCTGTATTTCTATTTTGGTCAACCTTCAAATACAGCATATATAGCTTCTTCATGCTAGTACTTTTTGTCCTGGGAATACTTATATTCCTGTCCATCATGTTAATGTTTTTCTTTAACAACATCCACATGTTGGCACCCAAATTACATGGCTTGAACCTGAAAATGGACCCCAAGACAGAGTTATTAAATTAACAGGCTGGCAAGCTAAGGACAGGTAAGATTCTGCACAGAGTCTTACCAAACTAAGACAGAAGTGCATTGCTTTTGATAATGCATATTCCATGATGAGTAAGGAAGACATTCTAGTCAGAATGACCTAAGACAGGCTCAGTCTTATTAATGAAATAAAAATGGAGGAGAGGTGGAGAGCCTTTGCACTGCCTGGCAAGACTCTGACATGGGCCAAGAACAAGGAAATGGGCTGCTTGGCAGGAATATGACATTGGCCAAGGACAAGGAAGTAGTCTTCAGGCAGTAATCAGACATTAGGCTAGAACAAAAGAAGTAATTTCAGGCACGAATCTAAATATTAGGCTAGAACAAATAAGTAATTTCAGGCTGGATTCTAAATTTTAGGCTAGAACAAGGAAGTGGTTTCAGACATGAAAATGACCTTGCACCAAGACAGGGAATTAGGATCAGATACTTTGGTCATCCTGATAAGCCCTTAGAAACAGTTATTATGGGAGTGTTCACATAATTGTGTTTAATGCCTTGCTTTTTCTTTGACTATTTGTGTTTATTGTCTTGATTATTCCTTGACTATTTGAATCTATTGTATTGCTAGACCCTCAACCTAGAACTGGCATTAATACATGCATGTAATTAAAATGGAATAAAAGCATAAAGGAGTATTAGGGATGGGATAGGGGTTTCTGGGGAGGGGAAAACGGAAAGAGGATGACATCTGTATTGTAAATAATTAAAATATCCAATAAAAATTAAAAATAAAAAACAACAGCTGACACAGATAGCTAGTTAGGAAATGGAGGGCATAACTTTCTAGAGAAGGAAAGAAAAAGTACAGGAGACTCACAAGAAGACACACAGGGAAATGGGCCGACAAATGTAGAGCAATGACTTACAGCAAGTACCTTGCCAACATATTGCCAAGATTAGCCAAGTTAAGCTAGATAACTGAGAAAGACTTTCCTAGCTCAACGGCCTAAACTTTAAAATATTAAAAAGGCTCTGTGTCATTATATATATTGTTGATGGGTCTGAAAGATACACTATAGTCTATCTTATTGATTTTCTCATAGAATGAAGTTTTGGTTTAGTTTATTCTTTGCATTGTTCTCTTTGTTTCTAATTTATTGATTTTAACCCTAAATCAGATTATTTCTTGCCATCTCTTCCTCTTTTGTGTGTTTGATTCTTTTATTTCCCTTTGAGCTCTCAAGTATGCTGTTAAGCTGCTTGAATGCAATCTTCCTCTTCTTCTTCTTCTTCTTCTTCTTCTTCTTCTTCTTCTTCTTCTTCAGGCACTTAGCATCTATTTCATTGTGTTTAATAAGTTTGGGTATGCTGTGCATTCATTTTCATTGAATTCCAAAAGGTCTTTGTTTCTTTATTTCTTCATTGTTACTCTAGAGAGTTTTTCAGTTTACATGAGTTTGTAGACATTTTGTTTGTTTGTTTCTGATGTTGTTGACATCTACTTTTTTATCCAAAAGTTGTTATAAGATAGAAAGTGTTATATCAATTTTTTTGTGTCTGTTGAGACTTGCTTTGTGTCAAAGTATATCATCAATTTTGAAGAAAGTTCTGTAAGGGACTGAGAAGAAGGTATATTCTTTTATATTTGTGTGAAATGTTCTTTACATATCTATTAGGCTCTTTTGATTCATAACATCTGTTACTTTCAATATTGCTTTTTTTAGTTTCTGTCTGAATGACTAATGTCCATTAGTGAGAATGGTGTGATAAAGTCTCCCTATAAAAGTGTGGGGTTTGATATTGATTTAAGCTTTGATGATTTTTCTTTTACAAACATGGGTGCCTTTGCATTCATGGTATAGATATTCAGAAGTGAGACGTCATCTTGATGGACTTTCCCTTTGATGATTATGAGGTGTTTTTTTCTTATCTGTTCTGATTAATTTTTGTTATAAGTTTGTTTTATAAGATACTAGAATTGCTACTCCAGTTTGCTCCTTGGGCTTATTTGCTTGGAAAATAATTTTTCCAACTCTTTGCTGTGAGGTAATATCTATCTTTATTGATCAAATGTATTTCTTGTATGCACCAGAAATAGGGATCCAGTTTTTGCATGCATTCTGTTAGCCAGTGTCATTTTATTGGGCAATTGAGTCCACTGATGTTTGAGAGAGATTAATGGCCAATGAATGTTACATCCTATCATCTTAATATTGGTAGTGATAATGTGTGTGTGTGTGTGTGTGTTGTATGTGTGTGTGTGTGTGTGTGTGTTTCTCTTCTTTTGGTTTTGCTGCTGTGAGATTATTTATTTCATGTATTTCTTATATATAATTAACCTCCTTTGATTGATTGAAAATAATTTTCTTCTAGTATTTAATATTGGGCTGGATTTGTGGATAGACATTGTTTAAATTTAGTTTTGTCATGGATTTTCTAGTTTTCTCCCTCTATGGTGCTTTAAAGTTTTGCTGAGTGTAGTCATCTGGGCTGGCATCTGTTATCTTTTAGAGACTGTAGGACTTCTATTATGTAAGACATTCTTCTGACTTTTAGAGTCTCTTTTGAGAAGGAAAGTGAAATTCTATTAGGTCTGCCTTTATGTTACTTGGTCTCATTTATTTGTAGCTTTTAATATTCTTTCTTTGTTCTGTACATGTAGAATTACAATTATGTGGCTGGAATATGTCATTCTCTAGTCTAATCTGCTATGTATCCTTTAAGCTTCTTGTATGTTTATAGGCATCTTTGTCTTTGAGTTTGATAAATTTTTTCTATGATTTGTTGAGAATATTTTCTGGGCCTTGGAGATGGGAATATTCTTCTTATACTCCTATTATTCTTAAATTTGTTCTTTTCATAGTGTTACATATTTCTGTTATGTTTTATGACAGGAACTTAATTTTCTTTTACCAAAATATTGATTTCTTCTATTGTATCTTCAATATCTGAGATTCTATCTTTCCTGTTTTTTATTCTGTTGATGATGCTTGCATCTGTAGTTTCTGTTTTCTTACCTGGGTTTCCATCTACAGGATTCCTTTAGTTTGCATTTTCTTTATTGCTTCTATTTCCAATTTTTCGTTCCTTTGCAGATTTATTCATTTAGGTCAGCTGTTTGTATTTTTCTCTATTTCTTTAATGTATTTATCATTTCCTTTTAAAGATTTCTATCATCTTCAAAAACAATAGATTTAAGGTAATCTTGTGCTTCAACCCTGTTAGGATATCTGAGGCTTGCTATAATAGTATAGCTTGGCTCCTTTTGTGTCACATTGCCCTGGCTCTTGTTGATTGTGTTCTTAATCTAGGCTTTGGCCATCTGGCTCTCCATGTTGCTGACAGGCCTCTGGAAATGCAGGTAACATGTGGGCTAGAAAATGGAATATACAGGATAAGGTTCAGTTTACCACTGCTGGCTATGCTTTGGGTGAACTTGGTAAGCAAAGGATTATTTAGGAGTGATTTTAACTGGGTACCTCATGGTGGCAGTAGGAATTTAGAAGTTCATGTAAATTTGAGGGGTGGCAAATGGAATGCAAGGAGAGGTCAAAGATTACTGCTTCTGCATTTTTTAAGAGGACATGGCATGCAAAAGCCTAGGGTGGGTGACTACCTGATTGTCCTCAGTGTTGGCAGGCTTCCAACAATGCAGGAACACCCATGGGCTAGAAAATGGAACTCAGGGACATAGCATAGAATACAACAACTTGGTTTGCCCCAGGAGTGTAAAAAAAAAACATTTTAAATAATGAGAAATAATATAAAAATGAACAGAATGTCTTAAAGTATAGATCCTTATCCTGTTGGAGAAAGATAGAATGTGAGAAGGAATTTCTCTTTTCAAAATAAAGTAAATCATCAGTGTAAAACTCCAGGTATTCTATGTTGCTATCTCCAGTTCAGAGAAAATTAGAGTTAGAAGGGAATTTTTCTCATTGTCAGGTACTATGACAGCTAAGGAAATTCAAGAAAACACAGACTGTGAAAAGCTAATCAGGGCCTGAGTATGGCATTTGTAGAGTGAAGGTTGTTCTATCTCAATTAACTTAATCAAGATCATAATACTTCACAGAGAAAACCAGAGGCTAAATGACCAAGATAATTCTCCACAGGTATGTTCAGAAACTTGTTTCCTAGCTAAATATTGAACTAGGCAACTTAATAATTGTCTATATTAATCATATAAACTTACAAGTCCTATCCTTGTCAACATGATACCCATGTAAATCACTGTTAAGCCATAATCTTTGGCTCTCTTTCTTAATTAGATCCTTGCCATCTTGTAATATAAAAATACATGTACTTTAATTTCAAAAGTACTTATAATTTTAACAATATTTTAAATCCTGTTTAAATGTCAGAGATTGAATTCTCATCTGAGATTCAAGGCATGTTCTTAATAGTGACCTCATATAAAAATAAAGTGGGGCCTTACAATGTACACAAATACAGGCTAAATATTCCTGTCCTGAAAAGAAAGGAAAATATCACATCAAGGAATATTTGGACCAAAGAAACACCTTACCATAAACATGCTAAAGACTCATGTCCAGCATATGTGGCCGTGTTGGTATCACTCGTCTCCAGTTGAATTGAATAGTCCCAACCCTCCAACTCTGATGCCTGTAAAATATGTAGTTATTTTGTTAGACTGGATCTATTCCTTGTTAACAACTTCCCTCACAACATTTTGTTTAAAACATCCTTGAATCTTCATTGCAACTTAAACTCTATATTCTCAACTTTAAGAATGTTCTCTTATATTCCCCCTGAATAGATTCCAGCCATGCCCAATATTGCTGGACGTCTGTGGTCCCTTAGAACCATGGAAGAAAACTCTGTGAGCTCTTCAATCTTTTTGCTAAAACCAATACCTACCATGTGGGGAATGATGACTAGTTATGTTTTAGCTAGCATTGTATTCTGGTTCCTTGGGCCACAGTTGTTCTTGCATGCTCTGATAATTCAGGTCAAATAAATACATATTCTTTGTCAAGAAATTACATGAATGACCTCAGTTTCTGATAGAGAAATTGTTCCCTACTGAAAATTGATGGCCACTGTCTCCAGTGTCTGCATTCCTTTTTAGAATTCTTGTCTTCTGAGCTCTTACCAGAATGCTTCATTAAGCTGTATATCAAGCATATTGGTGCTTTTCTGCCATAAAGTACAAATTTTTCTACATTTTAGTCAAAACATTTTCAAATGTAGAGAAATATTCTGGTCAGTTTTAACATTGCAATAGCCTCTACTTCTGTGAACCAATTATATGTATTAGTTACTTATATGTTTTCCATAGTACTCACTGATATGCTAATGGCATAAATGTCCTTGACTTATAAAACGCTTCAAGTTTCCTTTGAAATCTCCCCCATTTGTAAAAATACATGCTTAGCACTGAACCACTTTTCAAAAGTCTATGAATAGGGAAGTTATAGGTAGTGTATTTTAATCTCATACAGAACATATGGGCATGTAATTTAAAAACTTTCAAAATATTTATGTTTATATCCATAGACAAGAAAGGGTTTATTCTTAGTCAGAGAAACCTCTTGTGTCAGTGTACAACAGTCAAAAAGGGGACTCATAACTTGTCAAAGTACTAAAAATAAAAGGCTAGTAAATATTTGGCATCAAATGAAACATTTATGTAATCTCTCAGAGAAGAAGGAAATGATATAAATTAGGGTATGAGACGTCTGTCAAAACTCAAGGAGAGGTAAGAATATTACCGGTAGGATTCAATCTTGTCAATCTAGAACAAATGCTAAAATAATAAAAATGCAGATGCTATGACTGCCTGCATGGGACAGAATAAAGAAAATAAAAGAAATAAATGAGAAAGAAAGGCTGAGACTAGGGAAAAGAGAAAGAGGGGGAAGAGATATGGTAGATTAGGTTTAGAATTAGTTTGGAAGAAGAAGGGGGTATCATTAGTAGGAGAGGGATGGGGGATGATAGTTGTGACTAATTTAATAATTATGCATTGCATAAAGTAAGATAGTGTCAACAATTAAAATCTAACTAAAGTAAAAAAAATCTTGGAAAAAGCAACTTATTGAAAGAGGAGTTTATTTTGTGTCACACTTAAAGGTATCATCCTTCATTGTTGAGAATTTCAGGTAGTAAGAGGTTGACAAAAGCATAATTTTTACTCCTCATGAAGGAAACTTCTGTTTGCAACAGACAGAAAAGGTTACAGAAAACCACAACCTATCAAAATGTAGAGTTGAGGAGATAAAACTTGGTGGATACATCTATAAAACATCTCCTGCATCTAAGGATCAGAAAGAATTATCACCAGGAATTCTAAATATATTCGACAAGACAGAAATGGAAAAGTCAATACCAAATTCATTTTTCTGAAGCCAGTGTTATCTTGATATGTAAGCAAGATAAACTCACATACACAAGAAAGAAAAAAAAATTATAGATCAATGTTTATGATTAATACATACAAAAATTCTCAAAAATATGTGCAAGAACAAATTAAGTATATTATACATTGTGTTGATTATTTCATTAAATGCCAAAATTTCTGTCACATATTCAAATAAATAACTATATACCATATAAATAAACAATAATATAAATCATATGGCAATCACAATAGATAGAGAAAACTGATAAGATTCAATATTGAGGGAAGAATCTGGCCATATATGGGTTGTTGACAAAGGAGTATGTGGAGCCCCTGTTACTGTTCTCAACCAGAGAGTATAACTGCATTTGGAAAACAAGTTCTTTGAAAAAATAATTGAAGTAAATGGTACAAGACAAATTAATCACGTGTCCCTTCTTTCAAGTTAAATAGGACTGCTTTCATTACACAAATACTATACAAAAAAAAAAAAAGAAAATGTGAAAAGAAGGAGTATATTGCCACCTGCAAGCCAAAGAGACAGGCCTCACCTTGGAAGATTAGATTGTACAGAGGCTAAATGCTTTCAAGTCTAGGCTCAGAGATAGTTAGAACAGAGAAAGGAATGCTTTGGGCTCAGCCCAAGCCAGGTATTTGCCCAACTTGGGTATGGCTTTCTTTTCCTCTCATCCCTTTATCTGAGGAAATAAAAGAACATTTACAAGGTACAAATCTAAACAGAATTCTTTAAAGTGAAATATCTAATGGTAGAGAAGCACTTAAAGAAATGTTCAACATCCTTTGCTGTCAGGAGCCATTATAGGATAAGCTGAATACTAGCAGGTGATCTTTCTGAGATGGTCCGCTTCAGATTATTACATAATCTGCAACAGATTTACTCTTATTGAGAAAGGCCATAAGAGGATTCATTTTAGGACAGATTCCTGCTATTAATACACTTTTTCTATTATTATTAAACTTATACAACAAAAACTTGGTTTTAGCTCATCCCTTTTGGACAGATCTTTGCAGAAATAGGAAGATATACTGTCTTGTAGTAATGCTATATAGACAAATAGATGACATCACAATTCTTTATATGATCCTATAAGAATTCCTATAATTATATCAGTACTTATTAAGCTCTTTTATAGTGGGACTACTATTAGATCCTTTTCTGATTGTCAAAATTGCAATGAGAACTCTGACAGTCTCCTATGTGTCACCAGTTAATTGCTCTTAGTTAACAACCAGACTTTCTTCTACTCAGAGCACATTACAAGAGGTTGTAAAACAATTAATCCAAGGTCATAAAAAAGGAACTAAGTATTTATTATAGGTGCTAGGACAGAACATAAAATATCGACTAGGGTTTATCTATACAAAACTTCACTAATAACTTAGTTATGGTTTTAAACCTTCAGTGATTCTGTGGAGCTGTGATAGGAGATAAATGTTTAGCCAGATAATTACTCCTAGTGGATATGCATGTAAACAGTATTTGTTGTAAACTTCTATTTAAATTTATGATTTGATTTTTTTCTGTGAATTTGTAATGAACTTTGTATCATGTGATCATGTGTTCTGAAAGATATTTTAAGTGCTGAGGACAAAGAGAAGGATCAGAACTGAGCTGAGGGAGGAATTGAGCTGAAGAGAATTTTTATGTACAGAACACTTTTTAGAAAAAAAGAGAGAAGTTTTTCCCTTTCCCTACTTAAAGAATTTTACCTTTACCCCTCTTAGGATCTTTCTACTCCCCCACCCCTTTTAAGATAGCTTTAATAGGAAAGTTTTCATAATCTAGTAATAAACTCTATAATCACTTCTTGAAGTGTCCCTTTTTCTTCCTTCAACTTCTTACTAGCAGTTAGAGTCTAGAAGTTCCTGCTGAGTTAGAACAAAGGCCACTTTACTTAATACTCAGCTGTTAGGCTACAGGTGTTAATCACCTAAGCTTGCAGTCTTTTACACTCAGAAGTAGCCAGAAAGTTTTTAGGACTTTTTAGAAGTTATCATCAGCATTTCAGTACAGTTAGAGAGCTAGAACATGCTGAGACCCTCAGACTTTAACGCCACATCAGAGTCCTACTCTGTGTCCCTACACTACACTCTATGGGCTAGGAGGCTCCTGGCACTTAACTATCAGGGAAATGCAAATTAAAGGGACTGTGAGATTACATTTTACATGCATCAGAATGGCTAAGATAAAAAACTCAAGTAGATGGCACCTCATGCTGGTGAGGATATAGAGCAAGGGGAACACATCCTCAACTGCAAATTTGTTCAGCTGTTTTGGAAATCAATTTGATGGTTTCTCAGCAAATTGTGAATAGATCTACCTCAAGACCCAGCTATATCACTCCTTGGAATATATCCAAAGGACAATCTAACATTTCACAAGGAAACTTACAAAAGTATGTTCATACCCGCTTTATATGTGATAGCCAGAAACTGGGGGAAAAGCCAAAAATTCATATCCCCCAAATGAAAACTTGATGAAAAGGAGATAGTCTAGATGTGTAGAAGGTCAAGAAATTGAACAGAGGTATGCAGCAATGGGGCACGGGAAACGGGGTTAGCCACCAGAAAGTACCAGATGTCAGAAAAGCAAGAGGCTTGCAAGACTCAACTGGGTTAATATTAGCTGAAATACCCAACAAAGTGGGAATAGAACCTGTAGAAATCATATCCAGCAGTTAGACATGGCCCTCGGTTGAGGAATGCGGCCACCTACCTTTCGCAATATTTTAATCCAAAATTGCTCCTGTCTAAAGGAAATGCAGGGGTAAGGAGTGGAGCAGAGACTGAGGGAGGGGCTGTCCAGGTACTGTCCCACCTAAGGGTCCATACCATGTGCAACCACCAAAGCTACTTGCTGATGCCCAGAAATGCTCGTTGATAGGAACCTAATGTAGATGTCTCCTCAGAGGCTCTGTGAGAACCTTATGGATGCAGATGTAGATGCTTGCAGCCAAACAGTGCACTGAGCACGGGAATCCTTACAGAGGAGTTGGGGGAAGGACCAAAAGAGCTGAAGAGGTTTGCAAACCCATGGGAGGAACAACAATATCAACCAACCAGAACCCCCCAGAGCTCCCAGGGACTAAACCACCAACCAAAGAATACACATGGAGGGACCCATTACTCCAGCTGTATATGTGGTGGAGGCATATTGTCTGGCATCAATGAGCAGGGAAGCCCTGGGTCCTGTGAAAGTTTGATGCCCTAGCATAGGGAAACGATAGGGTGTGAGGCAGGAGTGGGTAGGTAGGTGGGGTAGCACCATTGTGGAGTCAGGAGAGGGGGTAGAGTGGGGTTTTTTTTGGGGGAAATTGGGAGGGGGTATAACATTTGAAGTATAAGTAAACAAAATAACCAATAAAAAAAGGAAAAATAAAAGAAAAATGAATAAAGAAAGCATGGTACATTTTCACAATGGAATGCTGTTCAGCTATTAAAAACATTGATATCAAAAAATTTCCAGGTAAATAGAGGAAACTAGAAGAGATCATCTTGTTTGAAGTAACCCAGAATTGGAAGGACAAACTTGGTACTTATTCACTTATAAGTGGATATTAGCCATTAAAGTAAAGTAAACACCATGCTACACTCCACAGACCAAAAGAAATAAAGTTATAAGTGGGTTCAATTGGAGAAGCCCTAATCTCATAAGGGGGAAATAGAATAAATAATGTAGGTATGTGGGGTAGGGGACCAAAAGGAGATAGAAATGAGGATGAGAACAGGAGGGATCAGGTGGAGAGAAAGACAGAGTCAGAGAGTACTGGGAGAGACAATTGGAATGGAAGGACATTTCTGAGATGACGTTGAAACCTAGAACAATGGAAACTCCCAGGAATCTATGAGGGTGATCAAAGATAAGACTTCTAAAAATGAGAAATATGGAGTCTGAACTGGCCATCTTCTGTAACCAGGCATTTCTTCCAATTAAGAGATTTGAATACCAAACCAGCCCCCAAACCTTTAACCTACAATTTTTCCTGTCTAGAAGATGTGCAGGAGCAAAGATAAAGAAAAAGGGAGGACGCTATAAACATAGTGGAGCATGTGGCCCTGTTGCATGTTGAAATATCTTCTGGTATATACCCAGGAGGGGTATAGCTGAGTCCTCAGGTAACACCATGTTCAATTTTCTGAGGTATCGCCAGACTGCTTTCCATAGTGGTTGTACAAGCTTGCAATCCCACCAACAATGGAGGAGTGTTCCTCTTTCTCCACATCCTCGCCAACATCTGCTGTCACCTGTGTTTTGGATCTTAGCCAATCTGACTGGTGTGAGGTGGAATCTCAGTGTTGTTTTCATTTGCATTTCCCTGATGGCTAGGGATGCTGAGCACTTCTTTAGATGTTTCTCAATCATTCGAGTTTCCTCAGTTGAGAGTTCTTTGTTCAACTCTCTACCCCATTTTTTAATAGGGTTATTTGATGGTCTGGAATCTAGTTTCTTCAGTTCTTTGTATACCTTGGATATTAGCCCTCTATCAGATGTAAGGTTGGTGAAGATCTTTTCCCAGTCTGTTGGTTCCCGCTTTGTCCTGTTGACCGTATCCTTTGCTTTACAGAAGCTTTGCAGTTTTATGAGATCCCATTTGTCAATTCTTGATCTTAGAGCATACGCCATTGGTGTTCTGTTCAGGAACTTTTCCCTTGTGCCCATATGATCAAGGCTTTTCCCTATTTTCTCTTCTACTTCATTGAGAATTTTTGTGTGTATATTCATGAGGGATACTGGACTATAACTTATATATTTTTGTTGGGTTTACACTTGATTTCACTATTTCAATATTATTTGCTTTGTGAAGGAGCTTATTGTGGTTCTGAATTTTTTAAACATAACTCAAAAAGTATTGCTTGTTTGAAGGCTCTATAGAATTCTTGTATAAGTATATCTGACCCTTGTATTTTGCTTGTTGTTTCTTTTCATTTTATTCTGTTTGAATGCTTTTTAAATTTTTTTGATTTGCTGAAAATAAAAATTAAAAAAAAAAAAGAAAAGAAAAAGGGAGGAGGAGAGATTGCAAACTCCATCTTGAGACCCATACTAGGAGTGGGAGTTCAGTCTTGACACTGTTAATGATATTCTGCTGTACTTGTAGACAGGAGCCTAGCATAACCATCATCAGATAGACTTTAACTCAGCAACTGATGGAAATAGATGGAAAGACCCATAGCAAAATAATGGGTCAACATTTAGGGAATCCTGTGGAACAGAAGGAAGGAGGACTTTATTAGCCAGTGCTATTAAGGACACCACAAGAAACCCTACAGAACCAACTAACCTGGCCCCATTGAAACCCACAGAGACTGAATCCCCATACAGGGAGCATGCATGGGACTGACCTAATCCCTTTGCATATATATAACAGTTATTTTGCTTGGTCTTCACATGAGACTCATAAAACAGGGAGAGGGGTCTGTTTCTGACTCGCTGCCTAACTTTGGTACCCTTTTTCTCTACTGGTCTATCATTTTATAACCTCAATAGGAAAGGATGTACCTAGTCTTACTACAATTTGATATGATATGGTGTTTTGGTATCCTTGGGGGATCTCACCTTTTCTCAAGAGAAATGGAGAAAGAATGGATGATGGGAGGTTGGGGAAAAGGCTGGGACAACAGGAAGAAGGGAAAACTACAGTTTGTTATTTGAAATAAAGAAACTAATTAAACATAATGTACAATATTATATTAATTTTAACATTCTTTAACATAGTCATGCTTATAGAGTAAAGTAAAACTAAAATGTAGACCATCAAAAATGTCTCAGCAAAGAGGTTTTGGGTAGATTTTTTTCTGGTGTCTTGCTGTGGAGAGACACTATGAAGAGGAAAACTCTTATCAAAGAAAACATTTAATTATTGGCTTGCTTATACATCCACATAGAGGATTATAGTGGTATGTAGGAGTGACATGGTGAATAGAGGGAGTTTAACCCTTTAAGGTGTCCTCTGACTTCCGCATATATCCCATGATGCTCAATCCACACATAAATTAAAAATCATAAAAATAAAAGAGCAATTTAGATTTAGGAGACAAGAGACTCATAGCTATTGTACTTTTCAGGATATACTAGTTAAACTGTGTAAGATTTAAATAAAAATATGAAAATATTTTTTAAAATACATTAAGAATTTCCTGAAGAAAACAGAAAGTTGTGGAATAGCAGATTTTTACAAACATATTTGGGCAATATTCCACTCTATTAATTTTGGTTTCTCATTAATTCTGTTTATTTTTATTCTTTATATACATATAACTCAAATTTAACTTCAAGGTTATAAGTTATTCAGTAATATATTAATAAAATATGACGCTTTACACAGTTATAGGGAAGTGTTCAGGAATTCTGTTTTGTTTTGTTTCTGTGAAATTTCAAAAATTCAGCTTTTTAGGATAGCACAGTTGGTGTTAGAGATAAATTAAATCTATTTTAAAATGTCTCTCTAGTGGAAGTGGAATCAGTGAAATGTGTTAGGAAGCCACATCATGTGATTTCTCAAATAACAGCTATATGTACTTATTTTTATGATTAGCTACTAAATATACAGTAAAAGAAATTGTGGGAAGCCATGGAAAGGCCTTACTCTTGGCAAACACTCACCCTTGGCTCTCCCATGTACTATTCTTCTTTCTGTTTACCTTCCATGATTCAGAACAGCAGGTATAACCTAGTTAGATCCCAAAGCTGCATCTAGTTTCCTCCACCTGCAAAGCCCCCTTCCCCTTCCTGCCCCTCCCCATATCCTGTTTTTAGAGTATAAAACTGGTGTAAACAACAAAATGTTTGCCACCTTGATCCGACTTCTTGACTTGCTTTGCCTTTTTATTTTCTCACGCATCTCAGTCCTCTCCACAGGGTCTAGGGGTCCCACTTGATTGTCCAGCTGGACTGGACAAGAAATGATATGAAATTTTCCCCTGAAATTAATTATTTTATCTACTGTGCAATTGCTATTGATTATAATAGTATATTATATAGTATTATGCTCATGGTGTTTCATAAAAGAAATTTCACTCTGGCCTCAGTTCCAGAAAAATATGCTTCACCAGATAAGCTAGTTTAGTTTGTATTTTTAAGTATATCAAATATTTTAATGAATTAATTAGTAGAGCTAAGAAAATATTTCTTAAACAAATGAATGTCTACTTTTTAATTAACTATGAACTAGTCTCCACTTTGCCTAAGTCAAATTGACAAAATTATGGTGAGCATGCAGATCTACAGAACACATATTTTTTTCTGTTTATCATTACTTCTTATATTTCCTTATTCTTTTCATTCAGTTCAGATATTTTACAGCTTTAACATTTAAACTTCATTATAAATCAGTGACACCCTCCTTGAAACAATGTAAAATCTAAGGTAAATAAAATAGTAGTAATTGTAGAAGTAGTAGTAATAGTAGTAATAAATATGAAGTAGGACACTAAGCCATAAATTATATTTTAATTCAAAAAGTTTATAAAACATAAAAATCATAGTAAATTAAACAAATACATGATATGCAAATTTCACTTAAGTGTCTTTGAAATTTACCAACTATTGGAAATATTTCATAAAAATTAAATAAATTAAAAAATAAATTTTATACTGTACAAGTATATGAAAAATACAAAGAATGTTTCCTGATATTAACTATTAATTCATCATAAGATTCGCATCAATAAAAAATTCCATAATTGATTCATAAGAATGGAGCTTTTATTTTAAAATAAATTTTTTATTAAGAAGAGTGTACTAGAAAAGAGACTTGGAGATATTGATGGAAAAATATGATGTTAACATATACCCAGGCCAATTTGAAATAAAACTAACTGTACTGAGACTGGTTCAAATTTGAAATGTATCAGAAAAAGCAGAAATACCCAACAAAGGGGAGATAGATCCTGTAGGGGCCACCTACAGTAGATAGGCATGGCCACCAGCTGAGGTATGAGGCCACCCACCCAGCACAAAATGTTTAAACCAGAAATGTTCCTGTCCAAAGGAAAGACAGGGACAAAAAAGTGGAAGAGACAGAATGAAAGGCCATTCAGAGACTGCTCCACCTAGGGCATCTGTAGACACCAACCCCCCACATTATTGATGATGCCAAGAAATATTGCTGACAGTGCTGAAAGCAGTCTAATATCATTCCCTGAGAGGTTCTAACCAGTACCTGACCAATACAGATGCAGATACTCACAATCAACCATCAGACTGAGCCTTGGGACCCCAGTGGAAGATCTAGGGAAGGACTAAGGAGCTAAAGGGGATTGTAACCCCATAAGAAGAACAACACCATCTAACTAGATCACCCAGAGCTCCCAGGGACTAATCTACCAACCATAAGTATACATGGAGGGACCCAGGTCTCCAGATACAAATGTAGCAGAGGAAGGATGCTTGATGCCCCAACTTAGGGAGATGCAAGTTGGGAGAGGCAGGATTGGGTGAGTGGGTGGAGAAGCACCCTCATAGAGGCAAAGGGAAGGGGGAGAGGGCAGATAGGATGGGAGGTTGTAGAGGGATAACTGGAAACGTGGATATCATTTGAAATATAAATTAATAAAATGATTAATAAAAAAGAAATCAGAAATTTCCACTTCATATCCCCCTGTTTAAAAACTTGTCTTTTTCTCTAATATTAACAATATATACACAATAGAAATTAATTATAAGAACCATAAAACTAGAACATTTTATCACATTTTAAATAAGCTGCATATGTACAACTTTTCAAATAATAACAAAACTAACTTAAATTTCTATCTAGATACAATAATCACACAAAACATTAAATTTTTATCACTAAACAATAATCAAACAAAACAACCTTAAATTCTATGAAGATATATTAAACTATGCCAAATAAAATATTTAAGACTAGTATTTATTTATTTATTCATTTGTTATTATTTTTCTCTTTTTCCATTGTTTTTTTTATTCATTATTAGATAGCAGAGAAAAATCCTTGGTTTAAATCTTATTTTGTTTCCTCCCTGACCATAACCAACTCACTTTAGACAATAATAGCCATACCACATCAAATGACCAAAAACTTCCATCCCACCTTCTGGAAAATAGAGGAGTCATGTTCTTAAAATTACTTGTCTAGAGACAAAATATCTTTTGTGTAACCTGTGAACATCAGAAATATTGGCCTAATCATGGGGAAACTAGTTGTATCTTTTTCTGTCTAGTTTCTGTGTGGTCTATAGATTCTCTGTGTTGTTCAATTGCTGTGTTGTCTACTCTCTGTGTTTTCCAGGCTCTGAGTTTTCCAGTCATTGTGTGAATGATCATTTGGTCTAGATCTTTTGAATTTGATTTGCATGCACACTTTGGAGAGATCATTAACTGAACCAGTCTGTGAGAGGGATTCACCTAGGGTATTTGCTTCTTGAAAACATGTATGTCTCAGCTGATAAGAGGTTTTCCCTGGTAAGATACAATTTTTATGTTTTGTTGATACCATATTTTTTATTCCCTGTAGATACATAATCATAATCACATCCTCATCTTAAAGCTATTGCAAGTGTCCACTCTAATGACAACATATCCTAATAGTATACTGGTTGGCCTAATTCCTCAGTTTTTTGTTATCCCAGTGTCTCTCAGCTGCTGTTATTCCTTTTTTACCAATATTAAGAACATTTACAATTAACAAAGTATTATTCAGTTGGTCCCTGTGAGTTTTCTTTTCTTTACCATTTAATCAGCATCTTTTTAAAGAATGATTGGCTCTTTCCACAGCTTCTTGTCCTGTGGTTTTGTGTGCTATACCAGTAATATGTTTTATATTGTAATATACAAAGAATTGCTTCATCTTATTGGATATATATATATGAACATTATCAGTCTTAATTTGAGCAGGTAGCCACATAATTGCCATTATTTCCAATAAGTGTAACTATACAATCAGCCTTTTCAAAATTTAAAGCAATTTCCATTGCAACCCTAAGTATGTGTCAAAGGTATTGTGTATATATACCTTTGTTATACACATTCTACAAAATGATAAATATCCAAATAGCATTTATTTTGATACCCCAAGTGTTAATAACAGAAGGTAAAGGAGTTTGGATGTATAGAGAACACATAGGACATTATTTTATTATTTCTTTGGCTTCTTGCTAAGTGATAGAATTTTTTTTCTTTAAAACGTTCCCATTAATGTGATGTTTCTCATGAAATTTTAAGGCTTCTAAAACATTGCCTATTAGTAATTAGTCAATATTCATATTTCATTGTACCACTGGACTTTTGACAAATCTATATGAACCAAATATGAGTAATATTTAATGGACAGTTTCTACTTCTGATTGCCTGTTGAAATTTTATAAATAACAAGGTTATTTATGAGTTATGAGAAACACATTCAGCATCTCTATATGCAAAACAACATTTTTTACATATAAGGAATAAGTAATTATATTAAGAGATTCAGGATAATCTAATAATACCATAAGGAATGCATACAATTCTGATTTTGAACTCAGTTATATAGACTTTTGATCACCTTTCTTATTTTGTCTGACTTAATAACCTGCCATTCCCATCTTGTTTACATCACTGTAGAATTTTGGTGCCTCTGCAGTTGGTAATGTCTTTACAAAATGTAGATGAATCCAAATAATTCTTCTTATAAACTATATATAATTGCTTTTTGGATACTTGTTATTAATTTCTCCCAAGTAGTTACTACATGTTCTTTACCAGGCTTCACTGATCACCCACAATGACATAATCTTAACATTAATAAGAAGTATTACAAATTTGGCCAGATCTGTTCCTCATAATTGATGTAATCTTATTTTATCTTTTATAATTAATTTGAAATCTTTCTACATATATCTCCAGTTTTTTTACTCTGTTTATGAGTTAGGATATGCATTCCATACTATCTTCCCTTTTCATACACTCAAGTTTGGGATAAATTTAATCCATATATGCATTTGGAAATCTTTTTTTTCTACAAGAGTTAACTGGTTTTCTGCTTCAGTGATTAGACATCTTGGATTGCTTAAACTTGAATATTTTTATAATGTTTAAAACAAATTATGTAACTTATGACAACTCAATCCAATTGTAGGCATCAGACAGTTAATATCTCACATTAATTTTAGAAGTTGGAAATTCATCCCTATGGATCTGTACCTTTTGTTGTTGACTGATTTGATAACCCAAATAACTAAGTGAATTGCCTATTTATATTTTTTCTGGAACAATCTGTAACTCGTAACATGGCAGAATTCTTTGTGTTCCTGTAACATTTTCTTTAAAGCATCTTCATCAGAATAAGCATCTTTAACAAAATATCATCCATGTAATAATAAATGATAGACTGAGGAAATTGCCTATGAATTATTTCTAATGGTTGTTGAACAAAATACTGACATAAAGTTGTTGTACAAAACATTCCCTGTGGAAGGATCTTCTAATGGTATCTTTTCATTGGACCATTGTTGTTCATATCCATTCATCAATCATGATTCCTTGTGCTTTAATGGTCTAATTGTTCTCTTACATTCAGTATGCATATTCAAATGATAAGATCTGTATCAATGACTACTTGGTTTCAGGTTCTGATATGACCCTATTTACTTCTGAACCTAATCTCTGTAAGAAGTCAGTAAAGACTTCAGCCAGACCTTATATTACCTTAGTAAATGAGGGATATTTTTCCTCACCTCCTCAACCATTCTCCAAGGTCTTAAACCTCCAACATGACATTGTTCAATTATGACATCAACAGATTGAATTTTTTCTTGTAGTTCATCATAATGCTCTTCACCAAGCAGTTGGTCTTTAGCAATATTTACTCCCCTTTCTATATTATGTTTTTCTATTTTCATGGTTTCTGACCTCCACCACAATAACCATTGACATTGTTGACTGGCTTCTAGGACAGCTGACACTATTTTCTTCCAATCTTGTGGGATAACTCAAGGCTGCATATCCCAGTTACTTAACATTTCTTTAATGAATGGAGAATGCAAGCTTCATAATACAATATCCTCTTTAAAATGATTTAGATCTAATATTTCTATAAGATGCCATGACAACTTATTATAAGCATGATCATCATTACCAGGGATATGCTACACAAACACTATGAAGGCTGAAGATGCCTGTGTAGCACCAAGCAAATCCTCTGGTGGTGCAGTTGGCAGAACACTAGCCCATTGTCCTACTCCTGCTCTTCCCATTTCCTTGTCTCAGGGAGGCATTCCTGGTGCCTGGAAGTGAAAGTTCCTGGATTAAAGAGGAGTGGCTATTTACCTTTCAGCATAGTTTACTTTCCTCCTTCATTGTAAGGAAAATTCCAGATCTCAGACAGGCAGTCTGAATATTGTTGTTCTCCTAATGACTGTTTGCTCTCCAAGCACTTCAACCTCTATCCTCAAACTCTCTTAGTGCATAGCCAACTTTGCAAGCCTTGCTAACACAAGAGAAATGAATGAAACTTCTGAGTTTTCTGGTTTCCACCCTAATATTTTATAAAAGAGAATTCATGAACACTATGAAGCAGAAGACCCTCTCAGGAAGCAAGGCCGCAAACTCCCTACCAGCAGTAGTTATTTTGCCAGCCTCCTTAAACAGCATTGCCAATCTATCAAATTCTGGTGATTCCTCAACAACATTAGAAGCAGTTAGTACCTAAGCCACATTGGGTACCACTTATAGGCTTCGATTTTTTTTCAAAACCTACTTTATTTAGTGTTCTTAAAAGCTTCAACTTCTCTTCCAGAATATGGGTCCTGAAGCAGCAACTCTTCACCTAATCTGCATGAGAAGCAGTCAGAATCAGTGGGATACCAAAAGAAGTTATTTTGGAATGTGTCTCCCTCTGGGTGAAGGCCAGTGAAGTCCTGAGAAGCATTTCACAACATAGGAATGCAAGAGTGCCCTCTCATTGTTTGTGGGTTCTATTTATATTCTTTCTAAACTTTGCATACCCTCTCAAGTGTCTGTTTACAGCAAAATGTCACATGTTCTCTCACAAGACAACTTCCAGAGAAACATCACATGACACAACTGAGATGTTAAAGAAACCAGAAATTTCTACTTCAGTGGATAGATGGAGGGAACTGGGTGAGTAAGAGAATGTGGAAGATAGCAGGGCAGGGTCATCAGGTATAGGAAAAACACTGGAGAGAGAACAGAAATAAGTCAGTAGTTGTGGGTGGTGCATCTCTATTACATACCAGAGACCTGGAATAGTGGTTGGCCACAGGTCATCTATTCTTGCTACTCTAGCAGAGACTCCTAGCAGTAAGAATATGGATCCTGAAGTGGCCATTTTCAGTAGCCAGACAGTATTTCCAGTGGAGGAATAAGGACAGTAACCCTTCCCCCTCAAACCTTGGATCCAAAGTGTTTCCTGTCTATAAGATGTATAGGGACAAAGATAGGTAGAACAGAGACAAAGTGAGTGACCAAACAATAACTGGCTCAAATTGAGACACATCCCATGGATAAAAACCAATCCCTGACACTATTAATGATAGTCTATTATGTTTGAGGACAAGAGCCTAGCCTAACTGTCCTCTGAGACGCTCCACCCAGCAGCAAATGGAAACAAATGTAGAGACTCACAGCCAAATATTAAATGGAGCTTGGGCAGTCCTGTGAATGAACTGAGGGAAAGTTTGAAAGAATTGAAGAGGACCGGGACTCCACAGGAAGACCAACAGTGTTGAATAACCTGGACCCTTGGGGGCTCTCAGAGACTGAACCATCAACCAAAGAGCAATCATGGACTGGACCTACATCCCTCTCCCTGTACATGTGTAACATACAGCTTTGTTTTTATACAGATTCTCCCATATTTGAGCTGGGGCTGACCCTGAATTTGCTATCTGAGCAATCAAGTATGGTATATTTATATATTAAATCACTAAGAATTTTGTCAGTGGAAAATATTTAAAAAAAACAAAAAACAAAATACTGCTGTCCCCAGGAATTCCTAGAAAGGGTGGATATGTTTTTCTGTGTAAGATAAAGAATTTGTAGGAGTGACTAAATTATATATCTTGACTAGGAATATTATTCAGGATTTAGGAAATCCATTATAATTACTAACATTACTAATGATGAAGAAGCAAGTTAGTAAAGAGACAAGGAGACAAGGATACAGTTATGGAAGTAAAAAATAAGGCAGAAACAGGAGTGTAGTCTAATGAATGTAGTGTCCCTGAAAATGGTGAGAAATGAAAATAAATGAAATTTCTAGAAGAAATAAAACCACAGGAGCATGATTTTATCCTAGTAAAGCTTCTTTCATATTTGCTATCTCCAGAACTATCATTTTACAATATCTAAATACATAATTTATGTTGGTATCAGGACTGAACCCAGTGACATCACATCTAGGCTACCCCCACATCGTTGCCAAGGCAACCCCCATACACTCCCAGAATCTACCTGGCTACCTCACTGCCCATATAAATAGGCAGAACTCCCTGACCTTGCTCTCTCTCCTCCATCTCCTCCCATTTCTCTCCCCACCTTTGCCCTCTACCCTGAATAAACCCTCCTCCTTTGGAACCATTTGGTCTGGTGTTGTCTGCTCTAAACTTCGTGCCAAAGTCTAACACTGGGGCATTTGGGCCAAGACCGAATACTTCAGGTACCACGGCAGCTCCTGCCAGCTGCTGGCTGCTGTAACCCTGTGCAAGACTGAAGCCATGTGGTTTGCTGCTGCCTCCACCACCCACCACCACCTTCACGGACTCCATCTGCTGCTACTTGCCAACACCAACATGAATTTCCACCGCTGTTGCAGACAAAACTTCCACCACGTGAGTTGTGCTGCTGCGATCCCCACATGGTGCTCTGCTATGTGGTCTGGGTAGTCAGACAGGGACACAGACCTCACGGTTCCACCTTTCCTGATACCAGACTGGACAAGCCCACAAACACACATGGGCTTATTAATTGGTAAGGAGCTTCCAATTCGTGGGAGGACCCTGGACGCCCAGTTAGGGCCTAGCCAGCCTTCCCTGGGCTAAGGGATTGGCTTTTCATTGCCCCAGTCCATATGACTGGCTTCTAGCTGACCTACGACTTAGGACATTGGCCGTTGGGTGATTGCCCTCCTTGAAAGTAGTTCACAGCTTCCCCCAAGCTCTTGCAGCAGCCAGAAATCATAGTACTAGGTTAAGCAACTTTTTGGCGTTCTCTAGGAGTTCACCACAGCTGAGGCCCCTAGATATTCTCATGATGACCTGATATCTAGGTTGTTTGCATGATTTCATTGCAGGCTTTTCTTTTGGGATGCCGATATAAATAGCTCTGGTAACAGCCCCCCTCATCCAATGGGCAACACATTGTCTTCGACTGCACCCACAGACATCCCACTGGGTTGTCTTCTGAAAAACCTCAAATCTCTAAAATTAACACCTGATTTGAGGCCTTCCAAATTGATACACCTCTGCAAAAAGGACTGGGTTTGATACCCTCTAGATAATAGACTAAAGTGGCCACTTAATGGCTTGCTAGACCCAATTATTTTAAAGAGTCTTAACACATACTGCCAGCAGTCTGGTAAATGGAAAGAAATCCCCTATGTTTGAGCATTTACCTACCTTTGTTACACTCCTTCCATGTGTTCTGCCTGTTCCATACCCAAGGTTCTCTTAGCCATGAAACCTGCTCAACACCCATTAGATGACCCCACACTCTTATATCCAGCTGATGAACCTCCTCCCCTCCATTGAAAACCTGTTTCGATGCTGCAGAAAACCCAAACTGCTGCCTCTGCTCTTCTCACCAAGATACCTCAGAGTCCACTGGCTTTACCTCCCCAGACTCCTCCCCTCCTTCTGTGCCAGCTGCAGGCCATACTAATCTTCCTGCGTTGGCACCAACCTTTACCCCTCCTATCATGCATTCTAAGGCCACAGACAAACCTCCAATACCTTCTCCTCCAGGGACACCTAAACCAGCATCTGTTTCTTCCTCTAAGGGAAGTGGCTGGCATTGAAGGCTCGGTCATAGTACATGTCCATTTCTCATTGAGTGAACTTTCTCAAAAAGAGAGCAGACTGGTTTCCTACACTTCTAACTCCTCTGGCTTTATTAAAGAGTTCCAGTACATCACCCAATCCTGTAGCTTGACTTTCCATGATGTTCACATGATTCCATTAACAATTTGCTTCCTGATGAATGCAGGTGAGTTTGGGAAGAGGCAAAAACACATGCAGATCAGATTCATCAAACAGATGGAATATATCCAATCGAATCTGAGGCAGTTCCTGACCAGGATCCTCGATGGAATTATAATTCTGCAGGTGGTATCTTAGCCAGAGATAGATTTATAACATGTCTTTTGGCAGGCCTAATAAAGGCAGTGTTAAAGCCAGTAAACTTTGAGAAACTCCAAGAGGTTGTCCAGAACAAACAGGAAAACCTCTCTCAGTATTTAGAACGCCTTACAAAGGCTTTATTGCAGTATACTAATTTGGACACTGAAAACCCAGAAAGTAAGCAACTTCTGATGACATACTTTTTTTCCCAGAGCTACCCAGACATAAAAGCTAAACTTAGGCAATTGGAGAGGGGGCCCCTAACTCAACAGGCAGAAGTCTTGGCGCTGGCCTTCAAGGTGTACCATGAGAGAGATGAGAAGGCCCGAAAACAGAAATACCACATGCTGGCAAAAGCTATCCAACCAGCCTCAGCTGCTACCCCAGACTCCAGGTCTATGAAGGCTCAGGGACCACCTGGCCCCTGCTAGAAATGTGGTCAACATGGTCATTGGGCAAAGACTTGGCCCAAGCCCAGCAAGCCAAGGGGACCATGTCCTAGGTGCCATCAGAGAGGACATTGAGCTGTTTATTGCCCTCATGTCGCTCAGAACAGAGGGGCATCGCTCCTAGGAAACCCTTCAGCTGACCTTCTAAGCTTGGTTATGGAGGACCGATGGGGCCAGAGCTCTCTCGACCTGACCATGCCTATCACTAGCAGGGAGCCCCAGGTAGATATTATGGTATGTAGAAGATACATCTCCTTCGTCTTGGACACTGGGGCCACATACTCAGTCCTGATGGAGTTTTGGGGACCCACCTCACCTTTGGGTTTTCCTATTGTCAGGGTAGGAGGAGAACTTTACCTTCCTCACCAGACCCCCCCACTTAGTTGCATTTTTAGGTGTGTACCTCTCACCCATTACTTTTTGGTAGTGTCTACATGCCCTGTCCCCTTATTGGGAAGGGATATATTAGCTGAGTTGGGAGCTTCTATTTTCTTTGCTCCACCAATTCGCTTAAGCCCAAGCTCGCCAGCAGTTCCTCCACTCCTCTTTTAGCCAGTCAACCTACTAACACTAACATGTTATTTCCCTTACCAGCTTCTCAGGTGGACCCTCGAGTTTGGGACGTCCAGAACTTCTCTGTTGCTAAACATCTTTCTCCTGTTGTCATCCAGTTATTGGACTCTACCAGGTACATCACCCAAGCTCAATACCCTCTCTCTCCCCAGCGCCTCAGGGGACTTAAGCCTATCATTTCTGCCCTCTTAAGGAAAAAACTCCTTCACCCTACCTCTTCCCCCTTTAATACCCCTATACTGGCATTTAAGAAACCTAATGTTACCTATCGACTGGTTCAAGATCTCAGGTGCATTAACTCTGCAGTGGTTCCTCTCCATCCTGTTGGTGGCTAACCCTTATACACTTCTTTCTACTATCCCCTCAGGGACTTCTCATTTTTCAGTCCTAGATCTCAAGGATGCATTTTTCTCTATCCCTCTAGACACCCGGTTACAGCACATATTTGCGTTTACCTGGACAGATCTTGACATCCATTTTTCTACCCAACTTACCTGGACTGTTCTACCTCAGGGATTCCGGGACAACTCACACCTGGCTGGGCAGGTCCTGGCTTCTGACTTACTCTCTTTATCTCTCCCTAGATATAAGATTGTACTTTACATAGATGATGTTCTTCTCTGTAGTCCCTCTCTAGAATTTAGCCAAGCTGACACAGTTGCTCTTCTAAATTTCCTTTCCAGTCAGGGCTACAGGGTCTCATCTTCTAAAGTCCAACTGTCTACTCTTCAGGTCACCTATTCGAGATTAACAATTACCCCAACCCACAAGGCTATTACCTTACATAGAAAGAATCTGATTCAGTCTCTAACTGTTCCTTCTACAAAGGAAGATATTTTATCATTCCTAGGAATGGCTAGATTTTTGTGTTCTTGGGTTCCTTTCTTTTCTCTATTTTCTCACCCCTTATATGAAACAGCATTAGGCCCCACCCAGGAACCTCTTCTCAATCCATTACTAAGCCCTTTCAAAGACTCCAACAGGCCCTCCTTAAGGCCCCAGCCTTACATCTCCCTGACCTAACTGGTCCTTTTTCCCTTCTATATAATTGAAAAGGAGAGATTTGCCCTTGGAGTCTTAGGTCACCAACTGGGACCATCTTTTGCACCCATAGCATACTTGTCAAAAAGACTAGATCTAACCATTCAGGGATGAGCACCTTGTATTTGTACCTTAGCAGCTGCTGAACTCCTTATTTGAGAATCAAAGAAACTAACCCTGGTATTGCCTATAACTGTCTTCTCTTCTCACAACCTGTCACAGCTCCTAACTTATAAAGCCTTACAGACTCTACCTCCCTCCAGGTTTCTTTCTCTTCAGGTAGCTCTATTAGAAGACTCCACCCTCACCTTTAAATTATGCCCACCTCTTAATATTTCTAATCTTTTCCCTTGACCTAATACTTACTACTCACTATCTCACTCCTGTACTGAAACTTTAGAGGAACTATTACCTCATCCTTCACACATACAGGAGGGCACATTGCCTCAAGTCGTCTTTACCTGGTTTACAGATGGAAGCTCCTTTCTATATGAAGGGGCCAGGAAAGTTGGCTATGCCATAGTGTCAGACACCAAGAAGGTGGAGGCACGGGCTCTTCATACCACCAACCAACAGGCTGAACTAATAGCCCTTACCCGTGCCTTCCAGTTGGCACAGAAACAATCCCTCAGCATCTATACAGATTCCAAATATGCTTTCCATATCCTCCTGTCCCATGCTGTTATCTGGAATGAACGCAAGTTACTTACTGCAAAAGGAGGATCAGTAACTAATGCAAACCAAATTATGGCCATGCTAACACCCTCCCACATCTCCCCACAGCTATTGGATTGTCTACTGCAGATCCCACCAGATGGATGACTCTATTGTCTCCAGGGGAAACAACCAAGCTGATGAGGCAGCTAGAGCCCTGGCCTTTAGGGGCCTAGACTCATCTCACCCTCCTCAGGACATTCTTACACTGCAACCCACATCCCCACCTGCACCCCCTGACACTCATCAAACTCTGTCCTATCTTCACCAGCTCTTTCATCCTAACAGCCAAGTTTGTCTTTTTTTGTTAAGACCCACCTACAGCCCCTCCTGAGGACTTAAGTTTCTTAAAATCTATCATTGTTTCTTGCAAAATCTGTCAGATGTCATATCCCCAAATCAAGGTATTGTAGCACCCCTTTCCTAATCCATCAGGCTAGAGGTTCCCTTCCTGGAACTGACTAGCAACTTGACTTTACCCACATGCCTGCTGTAAAATGTGCCAAGTACCTCCTGGTCTTGATGGACACCTTCTCAGGCTGGATAGAGGCTTTTCCCATAAGTAACAAAAGGGCTCAGACAATCTCTGATCTCCTCCTCAGGAGATCATACCCGATTTGGTGTCCCAGCCTCCCTTCAGTCAGACAATGGTCCTGAATTTACTTCCCAAGTTTCTCAGATTCTATCTAAGGCCTAGACATCCCTGGCATTTCATATTCCCTACCATCCTCAATCTTCAGGTACTGTAGAGAGAACTAACGGCTCTTTAAACCCCTCTTGTCAAGCTTTCACAGACTTCACCTTGACTGGGTAAAAACTCCTACCTCTGGCTCTTTTTAGGCTACAAGCTCTCCCCAAGTGGCCTCCCTCATCTCACCCTTTGAACTCATGTATGGAAGTCCAGTTCTAACTCCTGGTCTTTCACCTAAATGCTCTCCCCTCTCAGACCAGATATTTGCTTACCCCATTACTTTTCCACCTCCGGTCTCTCTTGTGGAACTTTGCTGACCACCATGTACCTTGACCACACACTGTCTCCTGTCTACTGCCTGTCAACATTGGAGACCAAGTCCTTCTCTCTCCTCTAGATCATCGGCCCTCACCCCTCTCTCCCAAATGGCAGGGCCCTTTTAAGGTAATTCTTGTGAACCCTACAGTGCTAAACTTGAAGGACTCCCTCATTCGGTCCACTTGTCTCACCTCAAGCCTTTCATCCCTTCATCTAAATTGACTCCTCTTCATACATGTCGACTCTAACAGGACCATGCTCTATTAAGCTCCAGAGGACATTGAAATCACCCCACTTTGTCCTCAATCCCAGAAAATGAGAGTCCACTCCGGCAGCTGAGCTCAATCTCACTGGACTAGATGTAGGTTTCTCGTCCTCCCCTGCTGTTTGTTTCTATCCAGGTTAGCTCTTACATCTGGAGGTTCAAGGTTCAAGAGACCTCCCACAGATAACAAACAGTCTTTCTAAACAGAAACTGCTCCATAGCCGGATGACAGAAACCAATCCAAATTGCCATCATTCGTATATCTATTATCCCATCTAAATATTATATTCTCTATACTTGCTTTCTCTTTGCCAGATAGAAGATTATTGTAGAAACTGGACAGAAGATTATGGGGGCTGCACATATTGGTCTTGTCAGATACATATGCCAGGATCACCAACCAAACATTTCTTCTACCAACACCACATGACACTCATTTCTACATATAAGACTCATGGGATTCAGCTGTGGTGCTTCAGAACTGATGGAGGCCAGATGTCCTGGCAGCTAAAGAAGATGGTCTTCACCAGTTCTTCCATGAAGAATACCATTTTGGGGGAAAGTGAGACCTTCCAGTTCTGAGAATTAAAAAAAAAAAAAAAAAAAAAAAAAAAAAAAAAAAAAAACTCATATAAAGCAGATACATTCTTATAACACCCTTTTTTGTCATCCTCCTGGTGTTTATTTCCAACCAATTTATTAATCAGTTCCTGTTACAGGATTACCAGCTTCTGTCCACAGAGGAACCTGATACACACATCTACCGAGTGGACCCCGATGGTGAAAAGCCAGCTGCTCCCCACAATGGACTACACCCCTACACAGCAGGAAGTAGTTTAAGAGACACGGTGCCCCAACTCCCTTTCACCATTAGTTTCTCCTCCCCTTTGGTTTTCTTCTCTTTATAATAAGAAAAAGGGAGATATGTTGGTATCTGGCCTGAACCCAGTGATGTCACATCTAGAAGACCCCCAACATCATTGCCAAGGCAACCAACTACCATACACTCCCAGAATCCACCTGACTACCTCACCTTTACTTGGGAAAAGGCTACTCACTGTCCACATAAATAGACAGAACTCCCTGACCTTGCTCTCTCTCCGCCATCTCCTCCCATTTCTTTCCCGACCTTTTGCTCCTCACCTGAATAAGCCGCCACCCCTTTGGAACCTTTGGTCTGGTGTTGTCTGTTCTAAGGCTGCGCGCCAAAGTCTAACAATTTATACTAATATCTTTTAGCAGCTATAGATTCTAATATAAAAAACTACAGACATTTGTCTCAATATGTGTTTACTATTGTACTTCTGATATCAAAGTAGAGTTATTGTTGTGGGGGAAATTAAAAATTAATAATCTCTTAAAGCTATTGAACATTCATTTATAATTTATCAATGGTATGCAGCAGTTAATTTTATTCATACAAGTTATATATAGGTTATATATGTTAGTCTAGTGTCAATATCTTCATTCAAGGCCTGTTGTTTTTATGGACACATCTGTCAAATCACATGATTGAAAAAAACTTATATTCATTTTTTACCTGGAAAGCAAGTTCCACCCACATTAATTTGAGTGTTACTATACTATAATTCAAATAACAACTTTATAAAACACAATTAAATAATTAAAAGTTGGGTATATGAAAGATGTTTGGTAGAAATTTTTGCATTTGTTATGTCTTTCTGCTTTTACAAAAAACCTGATATGAACTATATTAAGAAGAAATGCTATATTTGGGCCTAGATTTTGAGGGCACTGTCCATTACTTTAAAGAATCATAAAAGAGGAGCTGAGACAGTGGGACATGTAGGTTATGAATCAGGTAGCACATTGATATGAATGCTGAAGCTCATTTCACTGTCTGTGTTTTTTTCAGTACAGGACCCTAGCTGAGGGAATAATACTACACATACTCAAACATGTTTTTATTCATGCCTTCCTGGAAAAAACCTACAGAGACACACCCAGAGATGTGTTTCCATGCAAATTATAAATGCAGGTAAGTTGACAGTTATGATTAACTATTGCAGATGCCCTACAATTAATAATTGAAAAGGTAATATTATACCTAACAAGATATAAATGAACACATTTTTATTTTCCTCTTGATGACTATAGAGGAATTTCAATTCAGCAACATCTATGCTCTAGTAAGGGATCAAATATAAAGGCATTCTAGAGCTATATGATGCAGCCAGAATGCAGAAATACCCTATATTAGAGTATGATCTGCTGGAATATAGATATGCCCTTAGTATGTGCCTCAAAAAGAGGAAGATTACTTTCAGGTTCCTTTCTATTCTCTTGAGAATTGAGTGTATTATATCTCTGACTCATTCTGTCAAATCTTTCTCTGATTTATCACTTTGCCCCTCAGTTAGAAGTCACCTTTCAAGCCTGGTCTGCATCCTTCTTACAAACAATACTTACTTAATAACACAATACACTTTTTATACATATTTTATACACACATAAAAACTCCCCTCACCCACACAACCCACTCCTACAAATTCATATCAAAAATAAATACTCCCATTAACCACTTACCCTCAAACCAATCCCACCACATCCCACAACATCACAATAACATCCCACCCCACACTCCCTACATCACACCCCCACACGCCCAACACCCCCCTATTCACCTACCCCCCACCCCACCCCCACACAAAAAACATCCCACACCCCCTAACCACCACCCAACAAACCAACCAACCACCCACAACCCCACCCAAAAAAACAACCATCATCACCCACCAAACCATCCCCCCCACCACCACCCAACCCCACTTAATATTCCCTCCCCCTGTAACTACCAACATAAACCCCCCCCCCTATCCTATACACTCCCCTCCCTCAACAAAGTTCCTTTCCCACACCTCTCCCAACAACCCCAATAACCCACCCACACAAACAATAATTACTCAAAATCAAATTATTAAATACATTCATACTCTCAATATCAATCAGTATACATAAAAACCTCAATAATCCCCACCAGAGCAACTCTCTGCTCTCTCATCTATCTCTAACATGTGTGTCACATCTGTTTTATTTCCCGCGTCCACATTAAATTTCTCCCATATACGACAAATAGATAAAACACCACTAAAACTATATGTGTAGTCAAGTCCCATGTCAGTAGAGTATGTGTGTGTGGTGTGTGTGTACTCTCTCATGCCAGATACAACTGATCTGTCTAAATCCCATGTCTACAATTAAATAGTTACCCTACCACAATTCTCCTTAGAAAAAATCATGGACCACACCGTCTGTAACTCCACCCACATGTAACTCCAGACTTACACCACATACAACCTTCATCATCCAGACAACACTGTCCTGTGTCCCACCATGTGCCTCATTACTATCCAACATGTCCCATTTCTCCCGTTCCCAAATACACCCTGCCAAAATTCCTCATAAATCTCCCCACAATCCATTCTAATGTAATACACCTTAATCTCCAACCACACATCTTGTTCTCCATCCACTTGACCACACCAGACATGCAAGTACATAGACTTACCTATAAACTTCGTGTCTCACTTATGTCCACTAAAATATGTACTTAAACAATGTCAGACACGTCCACTGACCCCTCATCCATGACCATAATCCATGAGCATGGAAGCCTCATGCGCAAACTTTGTTATAAGTCGATTAGATAAAAGTAGTCAGTGATGTAAAACTCGCTACTTAGTAATAGTTCCTCTAATCCTAACCTGCAAGGTTAACTGTTTTTGTACCTCACCCCTGTTGCACCTTGCCTAATCTGCCCCCCATGTCCAGTCTAAAATTGTGCGCAGTCTTATTCATCGACAGTACCCGAACACCCCTCATCTACAACGATCACGCATCCCCCCCCCGCCCCCCCCCCCCACCCCCACCCCTTTAAAAAGATATTAGTTATATCCGCCTTCTCCCCCCCCCCCGCCCTACACGCAAGCAAAAGATACACCAGCCTTAGATCACAGACTACTATAGATCACGCAGCATAGATAGACATCTCAGATACATGACAAGATAGCAAAACTGCTATTGTATGTTAGTGTACTGTGAGACAGAACTATGTACAAATATTGATAACTTCTAGTATAAGCGATGACTCATGCTTTCGCTAACCTCCGCGCAGCCGCTCATTTGAATGAGAAGAGAGACATACTACTTGTCTAAGCGTTACACTAGAGATGATATGACACTAAAACTATAGACTAGACACTATCACGACAGACGATACACAACTCACAGATGTAAATTAGAATCAAGAATCACACGAGAGCCCCTCCCTCCCCCCCGGTAGTAAGCGCCCGCGCCTCTCATACAACACACGAAGTGAAGATAGAAAAAGAACTATGAAGAAGAGATGATAGACGAGATATAGAGCCATCAGACGACGACACATATAACGACGTAAGAGACAAGGCAGAGAGAGCAGATAGATGAAAGATGAGAAAGGATTTATATCAGACGAGAGGAGCAGTAAGAAATAAGAATATTATGTAGAGATAAGAAGAAATAGAGTAAGAAAATAATTTATAAGAGTGTATAGAAAGAAGAAGAAAACAGATATATAGATAGAGACGCAAATGGTCGTAGATGAGATGTGAAGAGACAGCGAGTGGTGTAGCTGAGTATGTGTAATGTTCGCCGTCGCAGGTGTCCAAGAGGTATATTGATGAAGTCGCCGCCAGCAATTTATACTCTAGATTCTATACTCTACGCTCATATAAACTTTACTGTAATGAATATACTGGAGTGTTTGAACAGTTGAATGAGAATCTGTGCTTAGTAGTATGTAATAGAGACCCTGCGTGCTCTCTCACTCTAGTTCTCCCTGTATCGCGATTGGTCTCGGCTCCCATAACCGCGCCCCTCGCCCTTTTTCCTCCCCCCCTCGCAAGTTAGATAATAATGTGAGATGGTAAGTTGAAATCGTTTCATCACACTTGCACGCGTGAGTATAGACGTCTAGCTACGACATACAGCAGCACAGAGGCATATGTACAGAGCTTCAGAGAGAGTTTCTTTTTAGCTGGGGCGTTGGGTATATATTTTCGATTCATATATGTAGATCCCTCACGTCAAAGATGGCTCGCTATACGACCTAGATGAGTAGTTGTCAATCCACATGCACTTTTCAGCCCGCACATATGTACACTACTGTACGATCACAACCCACCCTCGTCCGCCCTGTTCCAAATTCGTCCCGTCTTCCCGCCCACCCATTGTACCGTCCCCCGCCCATATTTCTCTACGCCTCTACCCCACCGTCTCACTTTTCGCTCTTCTCCCCCTCTCAGTCACTAATCCATAGAACGCTTATTTTCTGCAAATAGGTTTAAATTATGCAGGTTTTGTCTAACAATATAATTAGTAAACGTTTTCAAACTATAAGATTCTACAGTAGTAGTTTTTGTATGTGTTGAATATTAGAGTATTAAGAGGTTGGTCGCTTTTTATATTTTGTGACAGAAACATCTGTCACTAACCCTTTATAGGATCTGTGACTTTTGTTCCAGACTCAGTGATTATACCAATGCATCAGTTATGTTTTACTGTATACATGTCTAAAATGAGTAAGTACACGTATTTCCTTTCATTTGATAATTCTTTGGCCAAAGAATAATATCACGCAGTTAGCTTATTTCTAACTCGCAATGCTAGTCTTAGTTTATTTTATTATATAATGTTGAACTCAAGATTTTACTATGTGTGTGTGATCTCAATAAAATAGTCACGTAATGGCACGTCTATGAGACATATTGTTTTTATTACATGTCTATTTTTTGTTTTACATTCTCAAATGATATCCCACGTCTTGCCATGTTGACCTCTCCACCAATCTTGCATTCAACATATGTCGTTCCTTTGTATGTATGAGAGTGCTCCCCCATGGCACCAACACTTCGTCCATCCCACTTACTCCAGCTGCCTTCCTCATCTGGTGGCATCTCAAATCTCTCTGGAAAACAAGGGTTTCCCCTTTCCCATTGGCTGTCAGGCATAGGTCTATTCCCTCTGCCTAATAGTTACTATTTTGAGTCATGGGAATCCCTCCAAGGTACAGAATGGTCTGGTTGGTGATGTCTAGACTCTTGGGATACTGGGGTCGTCATGTCGCCTATGTTGTTCTCTCAAGAATAGGGGTTGCAATTCCCCTCTGTTCTCCTAGATCCTCTTCCACCTGTTCTCCACAAGATTCCTTTGAGTTCAGAAAGTGATGGTTGCTTCAAGCATTACTCTGCATAGATCAGGTTGCTGACCTCAGCGAAAAAGCTTCCAATGGGAACTTGCTCTCACACTTAGGTTCGCCCTGTCAGCAGAGCATCCTCTTGGAGGCAGAGCGCAACGTGTTGGATTGTGTGGTGTCTGCTGACCCGGTATGGATCCTCCATGGTGGGGACAGTCCCTGGTTGGCCTTCCTTTTCATTCGCGCTCTACTCCATTTGTTTGTCTCGCCTCTTTGGAGTAGGAATACATTTCTGGGTATGAATTAAACATTTGAGGTGGAATGGCGTCGGACCCATCACTTCAAACTGCAGTTCCTTTGCCTATTACTGGTTAGCGGTGTGCAACTAGGCTTGTCTTTTACCTTCTCTGCTTGAGCGTTTGGCTTTATTTCTCCATTTTACTTTAACTAATTGATGAAATGACTAAGTGTAACAAAAGTTGTCCAGATTCATTTAAATCGCGAATCTTTGCCTTGGCTAATCAGTGGGACACCATTGTCTCGTTAGTGAATCCTTTTGTTGAAATCCGCCTTCCTATTGTTTTTGTAGATTAGTTTATGTTCAAACGCTTTGTCGCAAGAATTGAGGTAAATAAAATGTATATGAAGATTCATGATAATACCTGCTTTGTCATCATACGCATGAGTTGTCTGCTTCCATGACGTAAATGCATAAACAGATTTTAGAGTTATAGGTGCTGGTATTCTTACATTTTTGCCCGTTTTTATTGTCAGCACAAAATATCTTTATAGTGTTCTGGGACTATTTGAAAGGCAGATTTTTCACCATTCTAGTCAATTCTTTAGAAAGTCAGATTTCACACATTCTATCATCATGTGGCTTTTAGTCGTGAGCTGCGATCTACTATGGTCCCATTTTACTTCACTGTGTTACCAATTCCATGTTCAGGAACAGGTGTAAAAAGCTCTGCGCTAAATACTTATTAGAAAAAATCTTTATGAACGCACTAAGAAAAATGGAAGCAGATTTATATGTTGTTAGCTGTATAATCTTCCTCTTACTCTACTAGTCGGCTTTTCGTAGATTTAAAGTAACAAGTCTCATGAGAGACATAGCTAAAGAAGTGAGTTTTCATGGTGTTAAAGATTCAAAACGGTCAGTTAGTGAAGAAATCATTTGCTTAAGTATAATGATCTTAATACCACATTTGGGGAGGAGGCTTTGTGTCCATTATTTCCTCAAGTAGAATGAAAGACTATGCATTCTCCATCAAAATTAGACAAAAGATTTGATCTGAGGAGGAGAAGCTAGTGTTGAAATGCCTAACTCCAGAAGGAAAGAGAGGAACAAAGCTGGAGAAGCAGCTGATACCAGGAAAACTGTTCCTACTGAATGGTGGATAGTCAAATACATAAGCAGTGAAGAATGAGAGACTGTTTTTTCATCTGACTGTACAGAGACGCATAGAAAAACTTGATGCTGAAGAATGGCCATTTACTGTAGGATGTAGTGGTGGTGTGTGTGTGTGGAAACAGGAGATTGTATAACTGATCAATAGATATCTAAAGGACATTCAAGAATTGGTTTCTTGGGATATTGATAAACTTTTCTGTTTTGCAAAAAAATTAAATGTGTACAACAATTTTAGCTTTAAGTCATTCAAGGGGGAAAATGTAGGGGATATTTTATTTCCAGCAAACTTGGCTGCTCTGTCATGGCATGTCATCAGCACGACATTTTTGGTCGATTTGATTCTGTTGAAATACGCAGAAACATATTTTGTGTGATACCTTTGTAACCCTGACCAGTGAAGATAATATTTGAATTGTAGAAGGCCAGCTGCCATGTTTAGTCAAAGTGTATTCTTTTTTTTTTAATTGAGAGGCAAGTAAGGAATCAGAGAAAGGATTATTGACAGAGATATGGATATGTGTCAAATCATCAATGAGATATAAAGAAAGGAAATAAAGTGCTATTTATCAGAATACAATTGTCTCAAAACTCCTATTCAGAGAGTATCCAAGTGTGTAAGCTATGATTACGTTGATTCAGTAAGAAATCAATCACAATGATTTCGGGCCGTTGAGTTGAGTTGAGGCCAGAGAATAAGATTGGAGTAAGATGATTAAGAGAACAGATTGAGTATAAGTTCGCTTAAGGCCAAGCAGAGCCAATTCAGTATATAAAGCTAAAAGATGCCAGAATAATCATGTCAGACTAGAAAGGGAGTTTGAGATTGAACAATTGAGTTGAATAGTCCAAAGTACAGATAACACACTCGAAAGGGTTAGTTTAGTTCAGTGAAATGTGTGCTCCAAGATGACACATTTCATCTTGCAAAAAGAACCGTACTTTTTGACACTTAGCTCCTTTTCACTGCTCAGGAATTCACATCTTTCGCATATGCCGTAACTATTTAGCATGATCATGATATCAAAAACACCGCAGAATAATAGAAACTGGTTTTTTTTCTAAAAAGACACCCAGAAGAGAACTGGGTTGTTTTGAGGGGGGTTTTTTGATTTTGTTTATAGAGTTTTGTTTTGGTTTTTCCAACTCCTGAGCTAGGAGAGTTTTCACCAAAACCTTGTTTTAATCTCCTGTATGTCACTATGTTGTTCTTCCAAAAGGTTGCAATTCCCTCTGTTCCTCCAGTCCTTCACCTGCTTCTCCACCAGATTCCCTGAGTTCAAAGTGATGGTTGCCTTCAAGCATTCACATCTGCATTGATCAGTTGCTGACCAGACCTTCCAAGGAACTGCCACACTAGGTTCCTGTCAGCAAGCACCTCTTGAGCAGAGCAACAGTGTTGGATTTGGTGTCTGCTGACAGGATGGATCCCCAGGTGGGACAGTCCCTGGTTGGCCCTTCCTTCATTCTCTACTCCATTGTTTGTCTCCTTTGGAGAGGAACATTTCTGGGTTAAAAAACTTTGAGATGGATGGCTGGCCCCATCACTCAACTGCAGTCCTTGCCTATCTACTGGTAGCGGTCTCAACAGGCTCTGTCTTTCCCTTCTCTGCACATTTTGGCTTTATTTCTCCATTTACTTTAACTAATGGAATAACATGACAACTTAACAAAATTTCCATCATTAAATCAAATCTTTCCTTGGCATCAGTGACACCATTCTCTTTGTAATCCTTGTTGAATCCCTACATATATGTTTTGTAGTTAGTTTATTAAACTTTGTCAAATTGAGGTAAATAAATATATGAAGATTCATGATATACCTGCTTTCACATACGCATGAGTTCATTTCCATACTAAATTATAACAGTTTTAAGTATAGGTGCTTTGTATTCTTACATTTTTGCCAGTTTTTATTTTCAGCACAAAATATCTTTATAGTTCTGACTATTAAAGGCAGATTTTTTCACACATTCTAGTCAACTATTAAAGTCAGATTCTCACACATTCTAATCAAGTGCTTTAGTCGTGAGCTGCAACTACATTGTCCCATTTTAATTCCACTGTGTAACATCATGTCAGGAACAGGGTAAAAGCTCAGCAAATACTTAAAATCTTATGAACACTAAAAGTAAGCATTATATGTTGTTACTGTAAATCCTTCCTAACACTATAGTCGGCTTTGTAGAATAAAGTAAAGTCTCAAAGACATAGCTAAAGAGTGAGTTTTCATGGTAAAACAAACGGAGTGAAAACATTTTGCTTAGGAAATGTTCTAAATTCCCATTTGGGGAAGAGGCTTTGTCAATATTTCCACAAGTAATGAAAGACTATGCATTCCATCAAAATTGACAAAAGATTTGATCTGAGGAAGAGAAGCTGCCATGTGAAATGCATAACTCAAGGAAGGAAGAGAGGAACAAAGATGGAAAAGCAGATGATACAGAAAACTGTTCCTCCTGAATGTGGATAGCTCAACAAAGCAGCTGAAGAATGAGAGATGTTTTTCATCAGACTACCAGACTAGAAAAACTTGATGCTGAAATGGACATTTACTGAAGGATAGTATCCTAGTTAAGAAGGATTATCTGATCAATAGATATCCTAAAGACATTCAGACTTAGGTTTCTGGAATTGATAAACTTTTCTGTTGCAAAAAATTAAACTGTGTACACATTTTAGCTTAAACATCAAGGGGGAAAATGTAGGGGAATTTTATTCCAGCAACATGGCTGCTCTGTCATGGAGTCCCAGCCACAGACATTTTGGTCTATTTGATCTGTCTGAAATACAAACATATTTGTGCATACCTTTAATCCCTGACAGTGAAGATAATATTAGATTGTAGAAGGAAGCTGCCATGTTCAAAGGTGATTTTTAATTGAGAGGCAAAGTAATGAATCAGAGAAAGATTTGACAGAGATAGGATATGTTCAAATCTCATGAGAATAAAAAGGAAAAAGAGGCTATTTAATACGAGTGAAGAATGATTACGTTGATTCAGTAAGAAATCAGTACAATGATTTCAGGGCAGTTGAGTTGAGTTGAAGCCAGAGAATAAGATGGAGTAAGATGATTAGAAGAAATTGCTAAAGTTAGCTTAAGGCCAAGCAGAGCAATTCAGTATAAAGCTAAAAGATGCCAGAATAAATCAGTCAGCTTAGAAGGGAGTTTGAGACTGAACAATTGAGTTGAACTAGCCAAAGTACAGAAACACACTAGAAAGGGTTAGTTTATTCAGGAATATGTCTCCAAGATGACAATTTCATCTGCCAAAAAACCTTACTTTTACACTTAGCCTTTTACTGCAGGGTACTTCTCATATGGTAAATCTACAGATCATGATATCAAAACACCGCAACTAGAAACTGGTTTTTTCTAAAAGACACCCAAGAACTGGGTGTTTTGAGGGGGTTTTTGATTTTGTTATAGAGTTTTGTTTTTGTTTTTCCAACTCTGAGCTAGGAGGTTTTCACCAAAGACCTTGTTTCAATCCCTGTATGTCATTTGGTTGTTATCTCAGTCTCTGAGAGCCACTAATGGTCCAAGTCAGTTGACTCTGTTGATCTTCCTGTGGAGATCTTATCCCATTCATGGTTTTCAATTTTTCCACAGTGCTTCCATAATAGTTCCCAACTTCTGTTCAATGAATGGTTATGAATATCTGTTTCAGTTAGCTGCTGGGTAGAGCTTCTCACAGTACATATATGTTAGGTTCTTGTCTTCAAGCATAACAGAATATCATTAATAGTTTCAGATGTTTGCCAATAGGATGGGTGATAAGTTTGACCAGGTATTGGTTGACCATTCCTTCTGTCTCTGCTCTTTGTCCCCTTATTTCTTTTAGACAGGAATAATTTGGAGTTGAATGTTTTTGGGTGGCTTGCTATTAATTTTTCTCTTAGCACTACTTTCACTATGTCCCATAAGTGTGGTATGTTATACCTTCATTTTCATTGAATTCTAGAATATCTTTAATTTCTTTTTTGTTTCTTCCATGAACAAGTGATCATTGAGTACAGAGTTGTTCAGTTTCCATGAGTATGTTGGTTTTCTATTGTTTCTGTTGTTGAAGTCTACACTTAATCCGTGTTGATCTGATAAGGGGTTATTTCAATTTTCTTATACCTGTTGAGGATTGTTTTGTGCCTGATTACATGATCAATTTTGGAGAAACTTCTGTTTGGTTCTGAGAATAAATTATATTCATTTTTTAGAGTGAAAGGATCTGTAGATGTAGGTTAGATCCATTTGGTTCAAAACCACTGCTAGTTTTATTTTTTCTCTGTTTATTTTCTGCTTCAGTAACCAGTCCGTTGGTGAGATTGTAGTGTTGAAGTCCCTTTCTATTATTGCGTGTGTTGCAATGTGTGATTTGAGCTTTAATAATGTTTCTTTTTCAATTCTAGATGCCCTTGCATTTGGAGCTTAGATGTTCAGAATTGAGATATCATTGTGGATATTTTTCTTTGATGAGTATAAGTGTCCTTCCCTATCTTTTTTGATTACTTTTATTTGCAATTCTATTTTATTAGATATTAGAAAGGGCACTCCAGCTTTTCCTTGGGTATGTTTGCTTGGAAAATCTTTTCCAGCTCTCTACTCTGAGGTAGTATCTATCCTTGTTGCTGAGGAATGTTTCTTGAATACAGCAGAATGATTGATCCTATTTCCAAATCTATTTGATATCCTTTGCCTTTTTATTGGTTGAGTACATTGATGTTGAGTGCTATTAATTACCAATATTTGTTTGTTCCTATTCATTTGATGTTGTTGGTGATTCTGTGTGTGTGTGTGTTTCTCTTCTTTTTGGTTTTGCTGTGAGATGATTAATTTCTTGTGTTTTTGTGGGTGTAGTTACCCTCAGTGTGTGTTGTGGATAGCCTCAGCCTTGTATTTTGATCCTAGTTCCACCTCCCTGAGAGGGGCTCCAGAGGAGGATTGAATCAATGTTGTGGATAGCCTCAGCCTTGTATTTTGATCCAACTTACTGCTTAGAACTCAACTAACTGGAGATAAAATTTCATTGCCCCTCAACCCCTGAATAGGGTTCGGGCAGCCTTTTAGGCTACACTAGCATGTATTGAAAGCTGAGTGGATCTGAGATGCCTACAAAGAGCCACAGAGAGGCTTCCTCTCTGATCCCCCAGACAGAGAGCTAAGGCCAGGGTCAGGAGCAGCACCTGAGTCTGCAGCTGGGCTTGATCAAAGCTGTCAAAACTGCCTGCTAGGTAATTTTCAGGCAGAGACAGTGAACTGAAGGCTTTGGATCAGGTAATTCTTTGATATAAAAAAAGATATATAAACTTTTGTTACTTAAAGATGAGAAACATGATAAATATTTTCTGGGCTTTATATGATGATATTTCAAATGGTTTAGCAGGAATTAATTTAGGGAAAATAGACATCTTATTATTTATCGGTATTGCAATATTTATTCTCTCAATTTACTATGTCTTCTCAAAAGAGAGGGTCCTAGATAAAAAATTCCTTGTCCTAGAAAAAAGATTACAAGTAACACTAGAACTAAAGGTTTAGGATTTAATTAGTCAAAATAAGCAACAGCAAGGAGATAGAGATAAGATTTGGAGATAAGGTCTAGAAGATAATTTACTAAAGCTAGCAAATCAAAATAAGGCAGATGCTGTAATATTTAAAAATAAGTTAATAATATTTAAAAAAAGAAAGAAAGACAGAGAGAGAGAGAGAGAGAGAGAGAGAGAGAAAGAAAGAAAGAAAGAAAGAAAGAAAGAAAGAAAGCCAGGCAGAGGTGTCACACACCTTTAATCCCAGCACTTGGGAGGCAGAGGCAGAGAATTTCTGAGTTCAAGGCCATCCTGGTTTATAGAGTTCCAGGACAGCCCAAGCTATACAGAGAAACCCTGTCTTGAAAAACAAAACAAAACAAGTTGCTTTTGTTAGGGGGAAAAAAAAAAAAAAGAAAGTAGCTGACTCTAAAGTAGAGAGTATAGTGTCTGTGAATTAAAATTGAGATCATTTGTTTTAAGGAAAGATTTATAAACAGATTTGTCTGAATCAGGTGGAGATTATCACCTGCAGTTTGGAACTTAGATAGGGAAAATTGTCACTGACTCCAGAGTAGAGAGTACGGTGTATAAATAAAACTGTTCTAGGCAGAGGACTGAACAGAAAGATAGTGTAAATCAGATATATTTAGATGATATAAAGGTATATTGCCTCACAAGAGACTTGGGTTCTGTCTAATGTGGGCCCCACAGGAATTCTGGGTTCTTTTCCTGCTTGGCAAAATAGGGAAGGCCTAAAGAATAGGCATATACAGTACTTTAGTTGAGATAGGGAAAATTATCACTGACTCTAGAGTAGAGAGTACAGTATATAAATAGAGACTGTTCTGGCAGAGAGCCAAACAGAAAGATAATGTGAATCAGATGATATAAAGTTATATTGCCTCACAGGAAACTCGGGTTCTGTTTAACGTGGGCCTCACAGGAATTCTGGGTTCTTTTCCTGCTTGGCAAAATAGAAAAGGCCTAAAAAATAGGCACATACAGTATTTTTGGTTATTAAGTTGATTTTATTTTCAAGATGGGTGATGTATATATGTCTCTTACATGGAGACAGCTCTAGAACTGGCTGGGACTAAAATGTCTATACAAAGCCAAGGACATTTATTGGGTACTAATTTCTAATGGCTTGTTAATACATGCCATCCTTTATGAGGGCATGTATACAAAGTTATATTACAGTTTGATTAAGTGATCAAACTAATCTGAAAAAAGGCAATTGTCTTTCTTTATTGACCCTCATTGACAAAGCTGTGTACCCTACAGAACTAACTGCTGCTTTTAAGTTTTATATATTGAAGGATGAAAGAAGAGAAAGACAGCCCGAAAAAGATTCATACTCGGGGATGCTGAGACCTACTATTCCAGCTTCGTGCTTGATTCTACTGCAACTATGTCGAAGCTACTTCTTCGCCGAAGCTGCAAGTCCGTCAAATACTTGCTTCCAGAACTTTGCCAGAACAGCTGGCTTGCCTGTCCAGCCTTTCCGACTGTCACAATCACGATGAACTCTCTCAGCACATAGTGACTGCAAGGCAAATGATGCCCGTTAGCTCTCCTTTGACTAAGCCAATTTTCCTATTTCCCTTTGGACCCCCAGATGGGAATTCTACACCCAAATTCAGCTTGAAGAAGTTAATGAAGAGTTGGCGCCCCTATTCCCTGGGTTTGGGGACTGAGGTGGTTAATATTAGGCTATCCTTCTAGGGAAAAGTAATGGTTTTATTGGAACAGGGAAGAATAGTTAAAATTGATTATTTCTACATTGATAGAAATCTCTATAATACAAAGTTGAGGTTATAATCTCTTTCATTGGTATAGAATTTATTTGTACAAATTTAAAGTTTTCATTGATATGAGTTTCTTATTGATATAAAAGTGAGATTAATATTGTTACTCTCTTAGGCATTGTCCTTATATAACACATTTTGGAATACAAGGCTTATACCCAGTCCTTCTTTAACTTTTTAACTGATTTGAGATGGTTGGCCTGTGAGTTAAGGGCCTGTAGCAATTGTATAGCTCTGAGTTTATTGTTAGGATGTTTTCTAGATTTTAATTAGAAATAGCAGAAAGGAGTTAATGGATAATAGTCCAGACTGCTTTACATAGATAGTTGGTTTTCAAAAACTTCAGAAGTCCACAGAAGTGATGTCACTAGTACTTCTGTATTAATGTTCATTTTACTAGAGACCTGTCTGTTCCTGACAGCTTCCCTGTCTTGGATTAAAAGAAGAAATTGAGCATCCCTGGAGTTACTCCAGTTGTGGTGAGACAGCCACTAGGCAAGAATTGCCTCTTTTCATCTACAGACAAAATACTGTCCAGAAAAAGGACACACTTTCAGAAAAGTCAACTGATTATATCTGCCAAGACAGAGTAATCAGCCCTTAAAAATTCTGTATTACTAGATCTGTCAGATGATCCTGGGCCAGGAGGCTGAAGACTAGATGCTCCAATGTTTTGAAGTAAGGAACTGTCCAGGTGTTCAGCGGTCTATATAAATTGGCTAAGTTTTGGAAGCCATGCTTTGTGCTTCCCATATCTTCAGTTAATTCAGTCATTCTGAATTTCTGATGGGGTTGAAGACTTATAGTCTCACAACCAACACAGGCTATTTACTGCTATTTACTTTGAGAGGATAGTTATCAGACGGCATTCATTTTAAAGACAGGACATAAGCCAGTTTCAGAACTAAGCCTTTTAGTTAAGAGAGATAGCAGAGGTTCTATTTAGTTAACAAAAATGATAGACTAGATATTAGGTCTGTCTTGCACTTTAACAATTACAACATGGTAATAGAGTTTGTGCTCAATATATCTGAGAGAAAAGAGTCTTTGAACAAAAAGGGGAAAATGTTGTGGATAGCCCCAGCCTTGTATTTTGATCCTAGTTCCACCCCCTGAGAGGGGCTCCAGAGAAGGATTGAATCAATGTTGTGGATAGCCTCAGCCTTGTATTTTGATCCTAGTTCCCAGTGGATAGCCCCAGGCTTGTATTTTGATTCTAGTTCCACCCTTCTGGGAGTGGCTGAAGAGGATGATTGAGTCTGTATACAGACAACATCTTGTAAACCTTCTGTCCAATTAAAACCTGTAAAATAAAGACTAGAGCCAGAGATCGGGCAGTAGAAGGGGAGGCAGAGAAAAAGACTTAGGGGAGGAGAGAGTGAGAGGAATTCTATATAAAAGGTAGAGCAGGGGCAGAAGAGAAGGGAGTCAATGGGAGAAGCAGAAGCAGAGGGAGTCGAGGTAGAAGCAGAAGGAAGCCCGCGGTAGAAGGAAGCCAAAGATGGAGGAGCCAGAACTCGGAGGACAACCACGTGGCCTGGCTGAACTACAAGTTATAAGGGATCTCATAGCCGGGGGGGGGGGGGGGGATTAGAATAGTGTAGCAGTAAACCTGCCCAATCTAGGTGTACTATTTATACCATAATTATTGAGTTGTGTCTTCCTTTACTGGTCTCCTTCGGGTAGGAGATTTTACAGCAACAAATTTGGGGTTAAATATTTACTATTACAAATTGGCACCCAACGTTGGGCCGATTTAGATAATATTTTTTACTACAAGTGTGTTGGAGTTTTCCTCAAGTATCTGATGTAGGGCTGGATTAGTAGAAAGACATTATTTAAATTCGGTTTTGTCATGGTAAATCTTGGTCTCTACATTTATGGTAATTAGAAGTTTCATTGTGTATAATAGTCTGGACTGACATTTGTGGTCTCTTAGGGTCTACAAGACATCTGTCCAGGATCTTCTGGCTTTTAGATTCTCTGTTACAAAGTCAGGTATAATTCTGATAGGTCTGCTTTATATGTTACTTTGACCTTTTCACATTACAATTATTACTATTCTTTCTCTGTTCTTTACATTGTATGTTTTAATTATTTTGTGGCAGAAGATTCTCTTTTCTGGTCTAATTTATTTTGTGTTGTAAGGTTCTTTTAGGTTTATACTCATCTCTTTAGGTTGGGGTTGTTTTCCTCTATGATTTTGTTAAAGATATTTTCTGGCCCGTGGAACTGTGAATCTTCAACCTCTTCTATTCCGATTATTCTTAAATTTGGTCTTATACTGTCCCAATTTTCCTGGATATTTTGAGTTAGAAACTTTTTACATTTGGCATTTTCTTTGACAAATTATCAGTTTCTTCTATTGTATTTTCTATGCCTGAGATTCTCTCTTCTATCTCTTGTATTTAATTGGTGCTACTTGCTTCTGTAGTTCCTGGGCTTTTTCTATGTTTTTTTTTTTTTTTTTTTCAGGGTTACCTCCATTTGTATTTTCTTTATTGCTTCTCTTTCCATTTTTAGGTCGTAGAGTGTTTTTATTCATTTCCTTCACCTATTTAGTTGTATTTGCTTGTATTTCTGTAAGGGATTTATTTGTTTCATGTTAAGTGCTTCTAATTTGTTTAACTGTGTTTTCTTGTTTTCCTTTAAGAGATATATTTATATCCTCTTTAAAGACATCTATAATCTTCATGAGATGATATTTAATGTCACTGTCTTGGTCTTCAGGTATGTTAGCATATCCAGGACTTGCTGTGATAGGAGGGATAGGTTCGATTGTTGCCATATTGTACTGGCTTCTTTGATTATGTTCTTGTGCTTACCTTTGTCATCTAGTTGTTTCTGATGTTGACTAGCCTGGTAGTCCCTGGGAGTACTAAGCATCTGGGATTGGTTATTCCTGAAAGTTTTGCACCTCCCAGGCAGCAGTCAGAACTGTGTGTTGGGGATCAGTGTGCCAATCAGAGATTACAGGTGGAGGTGTGGGCTGGAAGGTAGATTGATTTCCTATTGGGTGGGGCAGAGTTCAGTTCATGGCTGCTGGGATTGTTGGAGTCCCAGAAGAGGAATGTTGGAATTTGGGCATCTCACCCATGTGTCCCGGGTTAGATTAGGCCTTCCAGAGTTGGAGATGTAGTGTAAGGATGAGTGTGCCAATTCGTGATTGGAGGTGGAAGTGTCAGGAAGATGGATGCCCAATTCTGGGGCAATGGGGCACCATGCTGGACTCTATAGTGGAAATCCATTTCCTTGACTAGAGATGGAGGCAAGTAGTGATTCACTTTTATTTACCAATTCAGAAACCTTCCAGACTAGAAATTTCAGTTCCCTAGTCCTGCATGTAGATTCAGAAGTGGAGGTTAAAATCCCAATCAAAATAAAAAACAAGTTTACACAAAATTTCTGGCTGAGAATAGCCTTCCTGAAGACTGATTTTATTTTAAAATTTTCTTTTAAATGTACTTATTTTTATTATTGTATTGAATGTTTGTCATATATGTGGGGAACCCACTTCCCACAGTGCATGTTTGGAGGTCAGAAGTCAACTGGGTAGAGTTAGTTCTCTTTTTGCATCTTTATGTAGTTTCAGGATATAAAACTCTGGTGAACAAGCTTGTATCAAATATCTTCAATTGATTAGCCATAACACTAGCCTTATAGTAGAATTTTATGAAAAATCAGTTTTAATGTCAAATCATTCTATAAAATTTGTAATTGTTCCTAATTTATGGGAAATATTAAAAAAATAAAGTAAATAAATACTTTACTTTCCAAATTGCAGGCAAAAAATAAAGCTAAAACACACAGTTCAGTTTATTATTGATGAGACAAATTTTTCAATATCAAGAGAAGAAAATACTTAAATTAGCACATATCTATAAATCTATCACAACTTCAACAGCATTATTAAAAACAAAAATACCTAAATGTTGTAAGTATTTGAATACCACTGAGCAGGATGTAGTTATATATTTAGAAATGCACACACATACACACACAAACACAAAAGTGACATTAGTCCATTATTACCATTGCATCCCATGCTCAGAAATAGCAATTCAAAGCCATTATTACTATCTTTTCGCTCTTATAGTCTTTCTAATCCCTCTTTCACGTGGATCTCTGAGGATTAAGTGGGTGGCACTAATGTTTTAATTAGGAGTGAATCTTCAAATATTCATTATTCTCAGCACATTGGATAGCCATGAGTCTTGTCATTAATTTCTACTCGCCACTAAGAAGATTTCTCTGATTATGGATGAGAATGACATTTTCTGTGGGTACAAAGATAAATATAGAGAAGGGGATTGAATGCTGTGTCAATTGAGCTAGAGCACTACTAGCATGTTTCCATTGTAGAACTAAAACTCCTGTTTGTTCTGTTGGTGGGTTTTTTTGTTTTTTTGTTTTTGTTTTTGTTTTTTGTTTGTTTGTTTGTTTGCTAGCTTTTTAATAGATACAGAGTACTTTAGGGTACTGACCCTAGATTGTTTTTCATGGAGTTGACTTCAAATGCAATTAAGGATTCTGGTTTGTAAAAGAATTTTAATCAAGCAACATGGCTGCTCTGGCAAGGAATCACATCCAAAGACCTTCTAGATCTATATGATCTCTAAATGAGGGACAGACAAAGTGACAAATCAGAGAAAGATTTGACAGAATTTGTCAGAAATAGAGTGTACACAACTCTCATGAGAACAGACAGGAAAGAGAGTCCACTTAAGAGCAGTGGAGAGAGAGAGACAGAGAGAGAGAGAGAGAGAGAGAGAGAGAGAGAGAGAGAGAGAAGGAATTAGTTCAGTCAGTTTCTTAGTGAGTCAGTTGGGAGTCAGTGCATTGAAAACGACAGGAGGACCTGAACCATTACAAGGTCCCCTTCAATTATTGGAGGTCAGGCCTCTATCCCTGCCTTCGCAAGATTAGAATCACCAAGGCCCTTCTATACTTAGAGAAGGGAGGAGATGTCAGGAGCAGCCCTACATATACACTAAAGGCCTACAATCAGTCATAAGCCTAAAGTCAGCAATAGGCCTGACATACATGCATGCTAACACCAAGTCTTGGGTCTCTGTGGAAAAACACTGAAACAGCAGGCTATAAGCTATTATAAACAGGCAGCTTCTGTGGAAATTTACCAGCCCAAGTAGTCATAGATCTTATAAATAGGCAGCCTCGGTGGACAGTACCAACTTAGATAAGGACAAGTGAATCATAGGCAGAGTCATAGTGACCTGTCCCCTGAACCTACACCCAGCTGATACCCTGTTCTGAAAGGTATCTGTACTCCCCCTGAACTCCTATGCTCTGGTGCCATTCCGTTCCCCACATCCTGCCTTTTTGTGTTTAAAACCCCTGTATAAATAAGTAAATTATGATGTGATTTAAATAACTATATAAATTAAAATAAAAATAAAAAAAAAGAAGAAATTGAGTTCTTTCTGAGTGCTGGAAGATCCTGCTATTAAGGTATTAGTCAGGACAGATTCCCTGAAATTGACATAAAAAGAAGACTTCCTTTCCCAGTGAGACTTCCTCTTCTTTGCCAAACCCCCAGGACCTCTAACTAAGGAATGTCACTTAGTCCTTGGTGAAATTACAGGTTCAAATTCCTTGCCTGTCTAACAAGCACCTGGAATCCTTTTCCATTCAAATGAGGCATTTTTCACATCTTAAACTTTAGCCAATACACATTCACTGTAAGAAAACCCCCTTCCAACTCTCCTAGTATTTTATAGCACCTGTTTCACTGAAAACAATCTAAAAGAGAAGTCAGAGAAGACTTCTTTCCATCCCTGAGCTCTACCACCAGTCCCCCATTCCTGCTACCCACAGATAGACCAAAATTTTGTTGATGTACTGGTCCATGGTCCACTTTCTCCTTTCTAACCTTTTGTGGAGCAGTACCTGGACACTCGAGGGAAGAAACTCAGCTAGTGCCCAGGTGGATTCAACAGGACCTTGATTTTACCAATTCATTTAACTTTTCAAAGAATCAATTCTAGCTTAAGAAATAATTTGTAATATTTGTTTTTATTCCATTAATTTTGTCTTTATCTTATATCTTGCTCTTCAATGCTGTTTTTGAGAGCTGTCAAGCTTTTTATTAATTATTTATATTACATCAGATTTGCAGATTCCCCTTTCTGCTTTCCTCCCAGTTCTTCCCTCTCATTTCATCTTCCCACTATCTTCCAGTCTTCCCATTCTCCTTAGAAATGGCTCAGAAAATGGGAGGTTTCCCATGAATATCGAGCCACTTTGGCATATCAAGTGGCAGTAAAACAAGGCATTCATCCCTGGAAAAGGCCTCCGACTGTATGAAGATTGGATCTGCAGGGAGTAGCAGCAAATATCTCTTCAATTTTTGGGCATGTTTAAGCTGTCAATTTGACTCTGTGGGAGCAATTTGTCCATGGTGTATGAATGTCATCTTCCTTTACTACATGTTTGAATTCTTTTAAATCTGAGGCTTGCATCCCTAGGTGGAGCAGTCACTGGATGGCCTTTTCTTCAGTCTCTATGCCACACTTTGTCTCCGTATTTCCTTCTTTGAGCATTTTGTTCCCCCTTCTATGGACTGAAGCCTCCATTTTGGTCTTCCTTTCCCACCTGGGTATCCATCCCATATACAGACACCAAACCCAGACGCTACTGTAGATGTCAAGAAGTGCTTGCTGACAGGAGCCTGACAAATACAGAGGAAGATGCTGGTAGCCAACCATTGGACTGAGTATGGGGTCCCCAATGGATGAGTTAGAGAAAGGACTGAAAGGAGCTGAAGGGGTTTGCAACCCCATTGGAAGCAAAACAATATCAACCAACCAGATGCCCCATAGCTCCCATGGAGTAAACCACCAACCACAGAGTACATATGGAAGGACCCATGGTTCCAGCTGCATGTGTAGCAGAGGATGGCCTTTTCTGGCATCAATGGGAGGAGAGGCCCGTGGCCCAGTGAAAGTTTGATGCCCCAGTGTAGAAGAATGTCAGGGCAGGGAGGCGGGAGTGGGTGGGTGGGTGGGTGGGGGTTCACCTTCATTGAAGCAGTAGGAGTAGGAAGGGAATAGGAGTTTCCAGAGGGGAAATATGGAAAGGGGATAACATTTGAAATGTAAATAAATAAAATACCCAATAAAAATTAAGACTTTCCTGTTAAGAACTTAAAAAATATCTGAAGCTTGGTATGGGTACCCATTGAGTGGTTATTTCAAATGGGGTTAATATTAACTGGTAATGCTTGGGGATCCATCTCTGCATGAAAGTCATGAGTGGAAAGGGGAGTTGTCAAGCTGATAATTTGTGGGGTTTTGTTGGTTTGTTTGCTTTTTTTTTTCTTTCTTTTTTTTTTTTTGGTTATTAGGGTTGTGGGTTTTTTTATTATCAAAGTAAAATTCAATGAGTATCTAGTCTGTCTGTCTTGTACACAAAGTCAGAACTTGAACATAATTCTTGAAAATTAAGTACAAGATTTTGGATTATTATTGTAATTCGATTTTTACATGGCATTTGCTAAGGTAAAATTTATATTTTTGTCATTCATTCTACCTTATTACCATATTTGACATACTTTATTAGAATTAAATATGCATTCCACTGGTTTTATTTATTTATTTTTTTGAGACAGGGTTTCTCTGTGTATCCCGGGCTGTCTGGAAACTCACTCTGTAGACCAGGCTAGCCTCTAACTCAGAATCCCGCCTGCCTCTGCCTCCCAAGTGCTGGGATTAAAGGCATGCACCACCACTGCCCGGCCTTCACTGGTTTTAATATTCATCTTTTCTGTATAAATTAAAAACTATTTATTCATTTTCAATACTTTTCATCTGGAGCATGTCATTAGATTAAATGCCTTTCCCATGTTATTCCACTTCCAGTTACCCTTCCACAACCTCCCATTCCACATCTGCCCTCTCCCTCCCTTTTGCCTGTATGAGAATGCTCCCCTACCCAACCACATACTTCTGCTCCGCCTCTCCAGCATCCTCCTACTCTGGGGCATCAAACCTCCCTGGGGCCAAGGGCCTTCCCTCCAATTGCTGTTGGGCAAGGCCATTCTCTACTACATAAGTATTTGTAGCCAAAGACCCCTTTAGGTACACTGCTTGGTTAGTGGTCTATTCTCTGGGAGAACTGGGTGGTCAGGCCAGCCTATGTTGTTCTTCTAATGGGGTAGCAATCCCACTCCGCTCCTCCTGTTCTGCCAGTTCTCCCACCAGGTTCCCTGCATTCAACCTGATGGTTAGCTCCAAGCATCTGCCTCTGCTTTGGTCAGTTGCTGGCCAGACCTCTGCAGGAACTGCCACATTTGGTTACTGTCTGCAAGTGTCTCTTGACCACCGAAACAGTGTTGGGTTTTGTTTAGTTAAATTGGATATTCCCTCTCTGCATTCTATAGTTTGGTTGGATAAGGGTTCTACCTTGTTGGATATTCCTTCTCTGCCTTCTATGGTTAGGTTGGATAAGGGCTCTTCTACCTTTGAGTTTCTCAAAGAAACTATTCTTGGTTTCCTTGATTGTTTGTATTGTTATCTCTGTTTCTAAGTTATTGATTGCAGCCCTGAGATTATTTCCTGCCCTCTACACCTCAGAGGGTATTTGTTTCTTTTTCTTCTAGGGTTTTCAGTTTTGCTGTTAAGTTGCTAGGATGAGCTCTCACTAATTTCTTTATAAAGACAATTAGTTTCCTCTTAAAAGTGCTTTCATTTTGTCCCATAAGTTTTGGGTTTTTGTGCATTCATTTTTATTGAAGCATAGAATCTCTAATTTCTTTTTTATTTTGTCTTTTACTCAGTGGTCATTAAGTAGGGGGTTGTTCAATTGCCATGGATTTGTAGCTTTCTGTTCTTTTTGTTGTAGTTGAAGTCAGCTTCTAATCCATGGTGGTTTGGGGTGGTATTTTAATTTTCTTTTATCTGTTGAAACTTGCTTTGTGTATATCATCAGTTTTGGAGAAGGTTCCATGAGGTGCTGAGAAGAAGGTATATTCTTTTGTGTTTGTGTTAAATGTTTTAAAAATAATTGTTATGTCCATTTAATCATTGATATCTGTTAGTTTCATTATTTCTCTGTTTAGTTTCTGTCTGGATAACCTGGTCATTGGTAAGAATGGGTGTTTGAAGTCTCCTACTATTCATGATCAATGTGTGCTTTAAGCTTTGGTAATTTTCATGTTACAAATGTGGGTATCATTGCATTGGTGGTATAGATATTCATCTTTGAGAAGTCATTCTGGTTGATTTTTCTTTGATGAATATAAAGTGTCCTTCTCCAACTCTTTGATGGATATATCATTGTCTTCTATCTTAACTTCTACATCTGAGATTCCTTCTTTCATCTCTTGTATTCTATTGGTGATGTTTGCATCTGTAGTTCTTGAACTTTTACCTAGGTTTTCTATCTCTAGTATTCCTTCAGTTTGTGTTTTCTGTATTGCTTTTATTTCCATTTTCAGGTCCTGAACACTTTTGTTCATTCCCTTTACCTTTATGATTATACTTTATTTTTCTGTATTTCTTTACGGGATTTCTCCATTTAATCTTTAAAAGACACTACCATCATGTTTAGATTTACGGTAATTTTCTTTTGCTTCGGGTGCATTTGGATATCTAGGGCTTGCTGTTATCGACTAGTGGGGCTTTGGTGGTGCCACACTGCCTTGGATGTTGTTGATTATGGTTTAATGGGGCACAGGTTATGGGGTTCAATTTACCACTGTTTAGTGTCCTTTCAGGGGAGTTGACATACAAGTTTTTGCTTTTTGTAATGAAAGCATGTAGCAATACTAAATTCATGCTTCCCTATAGATTTTAGAATATGTATTTTTATTTTGATTCGATTGTAGGGATCATTTTGTTTCCTCCTTTTTTGATCTTCAGTCCTTCATTTATATAGTAATAGTGTCTTCCTAATCTCCCTGTACAAAATTCCTCTTTCTCAAGTCAACAGCCTCTCAGTATTCAAAAACTTAATATTTGAACTGCTGAGGCAGTGTTTCTAAAGACCTGACATGTTATGTCATCATTTCCATTTATTTCTATGATTATTTTAATTTTCTCCCTTAATCTTAAATAGGCCATTGTCTCTAAGTATTTCTGTATTTTATGACATTTCTCTTGTTCTTGATCTATGTACTTATTTCTCTTAGCTATAGTCTACAAGTTACAAAGTTTTCTGTCTTTATTCAATTTTCTTTTGGTACTCGTTAAAGCATGCATCAATGTGCCTGTGAGAAGAATGACTATTGCCTCAAAATAATAATAGCTCAATGTTATACTAAATAGGGAAAATAAGAACATGTCCTCTAAAATCTTGAATGAAATAAGGGTGAGTATTCATTACACTTTCATTCACTATGGTACTCAACATCTTAGGTAGAGCACTAAAAAAGACACAGACATAAAAGGAATACAAAAAGGATAGGAAGAATTAAAGTTACCACTATTCACAGATGATATGATTCAATACTTGAAAGACCCCACAAGTTATTTTATCTAATAATGAATATCAGCAAAGTTGTGTGATATAAAACCAATCTTCAAAAATCAGTATCTTTTGTAATTGTACAAAGTTAAGTTGTTCAGAAAGAACTGAAGAAACTATTTTATTTACGACAGCTCAAATACAATTTCCTAGGAGCATACTCAACCAAGCAAGTGAAAGACCATTGTCATGAAAAATAAGCCAGTCATAAAACAACCCAACAAAGGTAATAGATAATGAAAAACCCCTCTATACTACTAGATGGTAGAATTAAAATTGTGAAATTGGTTGTACTACCAAAAGTAATGTGTAGATTTAACTCAGTTATCACCAAAATTCCTATCATCTTCAAAGAACCACATAGTAATTCAAGAAGTTATATGGAAAAACAATAAATGAAGTAGCAAAACAATCTGAAGAAGGTACTAATTTTATTTCAATATATACAGAAAAGTTTTATTGAAGAAGAGAGCAAAATGCAAAAAAAAAGACGAATAAAAACAACAAAAACCCAACAACATCAATAACAACAAATCACCTGTATTCAATAGAACAGAATAGGAGAACAAGAGAAGAAATACACACAGATATGGTCATTTTTGAAAATGGTGTCAAAAATACACACGGCTCATAAAAATTCCTTTTCAACAAGTTGTTCTTGCCAAATGTCCATGTTCATTATTGCTTTACTCATAATAACAAAGAAATAAAATCAGCCTAGATGTCTATCTACAGAAAAATGAACAATGAAAATTTGTTTTATATACACAGTAGAATTTATTTCAGCTGGAAAGTAAAATGTATCCATGAAGCTTATATGACTTATATTTATATTAAAGTTTATATTAAATGACTGAATCTGAATAGTATTATATTAGTGGAGATAACTCAGACCTCACAAGGCAAAATATACATGTTCTTTTTTATATTAAAACCCCAGCAGATAACACATACATGTATATGAATAAGTGGAGGTTAGGCTATAAAACTATTATGAATAATACGAGAGGGGAAATCAATGTTGTGGAAAAGGAAGCAATAAGAAATATGCCATATGGAAGTGGAAAAGAGGAAATAGAGGTTGAGAATGTATACAATGAAACAGGAATTTTGTCAAGAACAGGGCCCTAGAATAAACAAAATAATTTTGTTTGATGATGTCATAAAGAAATCTAATTATATATGCTAATTTAAACCTTAAGCTATTTTTGGATTTTTATGTTTATTACAGTTTTTCTTCCATGTGTATATGCACAATATGCATGCCAGATGCTCAAAGAAGTCATAAGAGTGTGCCATATTCATTGAAATGGAGTTACAGATGGTCCTGAGAAGTCATGTGACTACTGGAGCTTCTGCAGGAGCAATCCGTGCCATTAGCTGATGCCAAATTTCTTTTCCTTAATTAAAATATTTGAGAAGTGAAAACTAGAGAGACCATGAAAAGATGTTGCATAGACAAAAAACAAATTGTGATTTTTGTTTGTTTGTTTGTATATTGTGTGTATGTGTGTTTCATTTTGTTTTTTTTAATACAAAGTTTCTCTGTGTAGCCCTAGCTATCATGGATGGAACTTGCTCTGTAGATGAGGCTGGCCCTTAACTCAGAAATCTTCCTTCCTCTGCTATGTGAATATTGGAAATAAAGGCATGTGTTACCACCACAAGGGCAAGAAACTGTGTTTTGACAGTTGAAATCTGTTACTACACAGATAATTTTAAATGCTATTAATGTCAAGAATCAAACAATTTATTTTCAATAATATTGACAAAGTCACCATATATGTGAAAATTAAGTTTATAATCACTTATATTTTGACATAATCATCAATGTTGTAACGTTCTAAATATGAGATATTTACTATAAAAATTGTATAATCATTCATTTATAATATGATCTAAACTATGAAAGCAATGTTTTATACACATGTATAAGTTATATATTCATTTAAAATGATAAGAATTAATATTTGGATACAGAGAATAACTACTTCCTTCAGATAGTATGCTCTATCTCAATAAAGGTGTCTAAAATATATCTTTATATAGTCCTCTAACATTTGATAACTTTCAAAAACAACAAACCAGGAAAGAAACTGATTGTGTCTAGTGGTTAGAATGGAAAAAGGCAACTGTCAATTGTATGGCAGTGCTTCTCATCCTCCTTTCAAGACCTTGTTGTTGGTGAAAACAGCCTTTCACAGGGTTTACCTAAGACCATCACAAAACACAGATAATTATTATGTTTCATAAGTAGCAAAATCTCTGTTATAAAGAAGCAACAAAATAATTTTATAGTTGAGGTTACCACAACATAAGGAAATGTATTATGGAGTCACAACACAACATTAGGAAGTTTTAGAGTCACTGGTATATGATATATGGAAAGATTATCTTCAAAACCATTTGAAAATAAAAATTCGCATTTTAAAACAACACAAAAATAATGCTATGGTAAAAGGTAAATACTTCAAAATGGTATCAAGTTGTTATAATTTTTGGAAACCAAACAGGAATAATAGAATAAACTGCTTTAAATATTTCATGTGAATAAACCAGTTCTTACAGTAGACTCAGATTAATATTACAATGATGCACATTTTTCGTTTTAGAATTAGAGGAATTTTAGTCCAGCAACACAGCTGATCTGGAAAGGGGTCACATTGAAAGTCCAATTAGGTCTATGTGATATGGCTGGAATATAAAAATGTCCTTAGTACACACCTTTAATCCCAAACAACATAGATAAGATTAGTTTTGTGGAAGAAAGAAGCCATACTTGAAGGTGACTTCTAATTGAGGACAAGACAAAGTGACAAATCAGAAACTATTTGACAGAATGAATTACAGATAAAATGTTCCCAACTCTCATGAGAAGAGACAGAAAGGAGACTTCTGCTTTGACAATGTCTTCTATGGTATCATCTATACTTGAGATTCTCTCTTCTATCTTTTATACTCTGTTGGTGATGCTTGCACCTGTAACTCCTGATCTCTTTCGTAGGTTTTCCATCTCCAGGGTTGTCTCCCTTTGTGTTTTTGTTAATGCTTCTATTTTCATTTTTAGATCCTGGATCGTTTTGTTCAATTCCTTCACCTCTTTGTGTTTTCCTGTTATTTCTTTCAGATATTTATGTGCTTCCTCTTTAAGGGCTTCTGCTTATTTAACTAAGTTCTCCTGTATTTCATTAAGGGAGTTAATTATGTACGTCATAAAGTCCTCTATCCTCTTCATGAGATAGAATTTTAGATTTGAATCTTGCTTTACAAGTATACTGGGTATCCAATGCTTGCTGTGGTGGGAGAACTGGGTCCTGAGGCTGCCAAGTAGATTTGGTTTCTGTTGGTTATGTTCCTGTGCTTGCTTCTATCCATCTGGTTATCTCTGATGCTAACTGCCCTTGATGTCTCTGACTAGAGCCTGTCTATACTGTGAGTATGTGATCTTGTGGTCCTGGAGGTGTCAGAACTCCTGGTGGTCCAGTTGTCTCTGTGACCCTATGATTCTGTGATCCTGGGTGTGTCAGAATTCCTAGGGTGTGAGTGGAGTGGGTGGAGAGTCAAAGCTGGGGGCCAGCTCCTGGGTTAGATGCAAACAGTAAGGAATGTGTACTTCTGGCTGGGCAGGGGTACCTTCATCCCTGGGTCACTGGGGGTTCTAATATAGGCCAGGTATTGGTGCTGTGGTTAGGACCTCACCTGTAATCCTGGATGTATCAGAACTCCTGGGAGTCAACCTACCTCTGAGTGTAGGCTGAGTCAGTGGGGATCCAAAACCCAGTCTCTGGTCCAGGCTTAGGTGCAAACCAGCCAGAAAGTGCATCTCTTTCTGTCTGATTTTTGTGTGTGTCCCATGGTTCCCTGAGGTTGGGCGAGGGGCAGTTAGGCTGAGTATTGGTGCCTCAGTTGAGATCCTAGGTATGTCAGAGCTACTGGAGGTCAAGCTGTCTCTCGGTGTGGTTTTACTGGGTGGGGATCCAGAGCCCAGACTCCACTCTGGGCTCCAGAGCAAACGGAAAGAGACCATCAAGCCTTAACATCCATAGAGCTACTCATTATAAGGAAGAAAATATAAAATTATAATTGATAATTTTCCTGTGTTTGAAAATTGGAATCATAATTTAAAGACCAATATTTCATAAAATTAAAGCATTATAGTTATTTTAACATTTTAAGTTGGAAACATATAAGGTTGTGATTCCTTAAAACTTTGCATTTGTTACTCTTGGGCATAGTGTATATGTACTTGTCATATATCGCTATTTTAGATAGTAAACTCATGTCAAGTTTTGCTTTTTATTTTTATTTAATGACTAGGTACAACAAAAGTGTCCCTGCAGATGAAAAGAAAGGTTACAGGTTTGTGCATCCTGGTAAGATATATTTAATAAATATGTAAATCAATCAATTTTTCTCTCTCCTCAGGCAGAAAGGAATATAAATCTATACACATCATGTTTTATTCTACTGAGCAAGCAACCTATTTCTAAGGATATAGGACAAAACGTTTACATCTTGCATTTGTCATATGGACATAAGATAGACATACCACCACATAAAGCTGCTTATTCTTAATTCAGAAATAGCAACACAGGCATTAAGCCTCACATTGTTTACTGTTTTCAGCAGACAGTAAGAATCTGCAACAAGATTCAGAATTGCAATGTGTTGTTTCAGTCCAGCTTGACACATGAGGTAAATATTTTATATCAGTTCATTTCTTATGATGTGGACAGGCAGATTGATACTTGTATTACGTGAAACAATTGTCAGTCTTACATATTTTGCACCATGTGAAGTATAAAAAGTTATATAAAATAATTGTAAGATTTATAAAAAAATGAAATCAAGCTAAATATATACAAAATTTATCTGAAAATATAATTTAACCATTTCAGTAAGAACAATTGAGGTGGACACTTGAGAAAAGGGTACAAGTGATTAATTATATTTATTGCAAATTACACCAATATTTCAAATAGTCATAGTACTATGACATTTCTAGATAATGTTTCAGAGCTCCTTTAATGGTTTCCTATGTAAACATGTGCATTTTATACATAAATTTGTGAATCTAGATGTATAACTTGATATTATCTCATAATATTTCAATAATATAAAGATTTGTTAAATTAAGGAAAGAAATTTATAAAACCAAACCAACAGAAATTGTCATCTACAGATATTTTATAAAATAAGAATGATGGTCATAATGGATCAGATTGATATTCTAGGTAATGAAATAGTTTTATGGAAGCAAAGCATGATAGTTTGCAAAAATGGTTTCCTGAATTATACTTTCATGGTCTAGAAATAATATATTGTGATAAAGGTATTTTATGTGTATACAAAACATACTTGCCCACTAATAAGAGTTTACCACATCTATAGAAGTTTTTAAGGAAATACAGATGATAGTTGTAGTAATCAGCATTGTCTTTCTACTTTGTTTTACATTTGAAAATTGAAGGATCTTGCCTTTATTTTACAATGATAATAAATAGAAATCTGATGAATTAATACAATCTGCTGATCCAGGAACTCTGAGTGGTCTGATTGGTTGTTATTATTCCTCTTCCTATGGGGTTGCAAACCCCTTTAGCTCCTTCAGTACTTCCACTAACTCCTCCATAGGTGTCCCCGTGCTCAGGCTGATGGCTGGCTGCAAGCATCCGCATCTGTACTGTCTCTTCAGACTTTCTATTTTTCCTTTTTTTTCTTTCATTTTTTCTTCTTCTTTTTAAAAATTTTTTGTTAGTTATTTTATTTATTTACATTTTAAATATTATTCCCCTTCCTAGTTTCCCCTCCAAAAACCCCCTATCCTACCCTCTACCCCTGCTTCTATGAGGGTGCTATGCCACCCACTTACCCATTCCTGCCTCACTGCCCTATCATTCCCCTAAAATGGGGCATTAAGCCTTCTTAGGACCAAGGGCCTCCCCTCCCATTGATGCCAGATAAGGCCATCCTCTGCTACGTATGCGCTGCAGCCATGGGTCCCTCCATGTGTATTTTTGGGTTGGTGGTTTAGTCCCTGGGAACTCTGGGTGGTCTGATTAGTTCTTATTATTGCTCTTTCTATGGGGTTGCAAACCCCTTTAGTTCCTTCAGTACTTCCCCTAACTCCTCCATTGGTGTCCCCGTGCCCAGGCTGATGGCTGGCTGCAAGCATCTGCATCTGTATTGTAAGACTCTGATAGAGCCTCTCAAGAGATATCCATATCAGGCTCCTTTCAGCAAGCACTTCTTGGCATCAGCAATAGTGACTGAATTTGGTGGCTGCATATGAAATGGATCCCCAGGTAGAGCAGTCTCTAGATGGCCTTTCCTTCAGTCTTTCCTCTACTTTTTGTCCCTGTATTTCCTTTTCATAGAAGCATTTTTGGGTCTTCTTAAAATCTAATTCCTTAAAAACTTAACTTTCAATTAAATATAACTATTTAAATGTTACAAGAGGTGTACTTTGAGAGTTCAAAGACACACACCATTCTCTGTTGGCTCTTTGTTTCTTGTTTGGTATTTAAGATGTGAGGTTTAAAATGCATGCTTTCCACTTGCTTATCTAACACTATGCCTACCATGTGGTAACAAATTCATATTCCTCTAGAACCCTAAGCCCAAATAAATCATTCCTCTGAAAGCTGCCTTGGTCATGATGTTTAATGGAAATAGAACAATAAATAATACACACTCCATACCCATTGTTCAGTGACATTAATATTGTGATAATGGTCACTGTACCCTAAACAGTGTATACATTCTATGTTTAACATATACTCTCTTAGCGAGAAAAAAAGTTTTTTTTTTTTTTTCTTGGATTAAATATTTGAAATGCTTAAGAAAAACTGATCATGATTAGCTTAATTTATTGAGTAACTGTGAAAATAATGATGTATTAGATGACACATTGGCTGTAAATGCTAAAGTTTGAAGCATACTCTAGAAAAAACAATTTGACACATGCATGTAATTTCAGTAACAAAGGAGTCTAAGGTTCGACAATACTTTACTGCTGATATGGGTGACACAGTGAAAGCCCATCTCCAGAAAGCAGATAGATGAACTAAATAGGTAGCATGTTGTAATAGTAACCAGCCATGTACATGATGCACAGACATACAGTTAGACAAAGCAATCATAAACAAAAATAAAGTAAGAAATTAGAATAAATGGGGATGTTAAAGATGCTACAGGGTACTTTTTAGGTGTGTAATTTTTATGTTTATTTTTATCGGTTATTTAATTCATTTACATTTCAAATGTTATCCCCCTTCCTTGTTTCTTCTCTGCAAACTCCTTATTCCCTCCCCTTCCTTCTATGAGGGTGCTTCCCCATTCACCCACCTACTTCTGCCTCACCACCCAAGTATTCTCCTACACTGGGCATTGAGCCTTCACAGGACCAAGGGCCTACCATCCCAGTGATGCCAGATAATGTTATCCTCTGGTACATATGCAGCTGGAGCTATAAGTCCCTCCATGTATACTCTTTGGTTGGTGGTTTAGTCCTTGGGAGCTCTTGCATCAGGTTCAAACAACCAGACCCCTCAGAGCTCCCAAGAACTAAACCACTACAGGGTACTTAATACTGTTGTCTAGTAAAATTTATATAATAATCTGAAAGTACTTCTAAATATCTATGATTATACCCATAGACAAAGGCTATTCTAATCTTTTTTTTTCTTTTTCTTTTTTATTGGACATTTTATTTACATTTCAGATGTTCTCCCCTTACCCCATTTCCCCCTCCCTCCCAGAAACCCCCTATCCCATCCCCCTTCCTCCTTCTCCTATGAGGGTGAGCCCCCACCTACCCCCACCTTACCTCCACACCCTCAAATTCCCCCACACTCAGCGTCCAGCCTTCATGGGACCAAGGATCTCTTCTCCCACCTATAACTGACAGGATCATCCTCCCTTGTATATACAGCTAAAGCCATGGGTCCCTCCCTAAGTGCTCCCTAAACAGAGAAGTTTCTCCTTGTAGTGAAAAATTTAAAATCAGTGAATTGCAAAATAAAAAGACATGAATGCAGGAAATTTATAGAATGGAGGACATAAGAATTGAGTTAGGAAAAGGTAATTGAATAAATGGAAACACAGGGAAATTTCAAAAGCACTAGCAGATACTATCTCATTGTAGCCCTAGCTTGCTTCTGATTCCTAGTAATCATCTGGAATCAGCCTCCAAGTGCTGTTACAGTCCTGAGCCATATTTGCTTTGATTTTTTCTTTTTTAGATGAACTTGGCTCATAATGTATCTGTAAAAGTCTTCAGGTTTATTCAATTAAAAATTACACTTTATAAAGCAATTAGAAGAAAATCAGTTGTTAAAAGGATTTAAATTAAAGTTTTAATTGTACAATTTGTTTTACAAAGTCTGTATATCCGTATCATCATCACAATGCAGATTTATAGACAATCATCAATTTCAGAGAACAGAGTTGTAGAGAGAATATCTTGTGTATTATATGAATATATCACCTGTTAATTAAAAAAAAAAAACTTATGGCCTATAGTAAATATAGCATAGAAGGTGGGACATCTAGGAGGCAGAAAGAATTTTGGGAGAAAGCCAGGCATAGAAAGAGTCACTATGAAGATTTAAGGATAGACACATGGTATCTGAGCAGAGGTAACAAGCCATGTGCCTGAATGTAGATTGGTATAAGTAGGTTTTTTAAATTATAAGCTAGTCAGAAAACAAGCTTAGCTAAATGGCCTAGGTGTCTATAACTATATATTCTGACTCTGAGTTGTTATTCCAGGAGTCTGGTGCAGAAGGAAAAATATGTGATGCAAGGAGTAGAAAAAGAATTATTTACTATAAGTGTAACCAGTGAATTGATCCAGCTTCTGTGTTTCTTTACCTTTGACAGTTCCCCAAACAACCACACAGGGAAACCAAGATCTATTTCAAGCTGTGCCTTCATTCTGGGCACATAAATTATCTACGTTAATTTGCTATGCTAACCTGGCTACTTAACAGCCCCATCCCAATTATACTTACAGTTTAATATTGTTCTAATGTGCTCTGTTCTCTGATTTAGATGTTTCTTTCCATGGTACCTTCTCAGAACCTCTTCTCATGGCTCCAAATCCAACTCCTTCTCTCTCTCTCTCTCTCTCTCTCTCTCTCTCTCTCTCTTTCTCCCTCTCTTTCTCTCTCTCTCTCTCTCCCTTTCCCTCTCCCTCTCCTTCCCCTGGCTGATGGAGGTTTTCACTTTATACTCTCTTCTGCCCAGCCATTGGGTGATCAGCATTTACCAACAAGGTAGGGAATAAATGTTAAGAATTGTTTCACAAACTTAAGGCAGGAAATTCATGCCAAAACCATTACAATGTTGTGTCTGGATTGAAGTGATATATGATGGCAGAGAAATCAGCATTTGAATAGCACAAGAATAACCTTTACCCAGTACACAAAACCAGTATTCCTATGCAGAGTACTTCCAGGGTGACCATAACAGGTCTGTTCTCCTTCATTCTAGAACATGAAATACTATCAGAATTAATGCTCCTGTTTATAGGCTCAAAACATCAGAATACTTTAAGAAAATAAATATTTTCTGTGGAGATAAGATATACTTAGCCCCTTTCACTACCACCTAGTATTTTAATGTCTTTTAAGTCTAGCTTTTAAAACTCACAAATGAGCTGTGGCATCTGATTGCTTTCTTTCTTGTCAAATGTCTCATTCAAAAAATTAAACAGTTGGGCTAGAGAGATGGCCCAGTGGTTAAGAGCAATGACTACTCTTCCAGATGTCCTGAGTTCAATTCCCAGCAACCACATAGTGGCTCACAACCATCTGTAAAGGGATCTGATGCCCTCTTCTGGTGAGTCTGAAGAGAGCAATGGTGGTGTACTCACATACATAAAATAAATAAATATATATTGAAAAATATTAAACAGCACATCACCAACAGGCTTCTACATCTATAAAGTAAGTACATTACAGCCAAGCAAGAACATGGAGCTACTTTTCCATAGGATCAAGAACGAGTAGCAAACTGTCTATTTTTATAATGGCTTTCTTCATAGGTCATATTGTATAATCCGTGCACCCACAATGGGTGGAGGCTGGGGAAAATTTTGTACTCTGAAAGCCACTACACTGGAGGAGAGTAGAAAGTTGCTGGCTGAACCAGCTCTACTGTCTTTTGAGCATGGCATGGCAGCAAGCAGAGAAACCCAGAGTACAGGTCAAAACATTCTAGAAACAAAATTATAACAGTTGGATAGTAAAACTAGAAATGTGCCACATCTGAGATAAATTTAAATAAATATATGTAAAATTTAATTGAACAAAGCTTCAGAACAAATAGTAAATAACATAAGATCACTTGCAAGAGGAACAACATATGTTTTAAGTAACTAACAGATAGCAATGAGGAAATAGAAGGAACAGAGAGATTATTTGATGAAAATTGACCCTAAAATTTAGCAAATCTAAAAAAAAAAAAATGAATGAAAGAAATAAATCCAAGATATTTTATATTATCCAAATAATGTTATTTTGATTAGAATTTTGGAAGCCAAAACATAGATAAGAAAGGGAGGGCATCCTTGTTACTTAGAAGATAGATTCAGAAGGAACATAGGTTCAAGGCCAGCCTTGACTATACAACAATTATGAAGCTAGACTACCTATCATGTAGAAGACCAGCGGAACACTGACGCTGGAGACCCAGGATCCGCCACCACCCACCCCACCCCCCGGCCCATGGGACAGGCCAAGGAGAGAGAAAGAGGAGGGAGTGGCCCCCCAGATGCGGCTGCGATGCCCTCTGTGTCCAGAGTCACCACCCCACCGCCGGCCCCCCTGAGTGTCCAGTTTCACTTATACTGATTCAACTTCTTTTTGCAGACTCAGGTTCTCCCAGTTCTCACCTGCAATCCTTTTTCATCTTCTATAATATCTATATACATTTCTAACTCCCCTAACCAACAAATATACTCTCTACCAGAGACCTACAGTAATAACACTTAGTTGAGATTGAATTATGTGGCCTCTTAAACTCCTTCCTGCTTTCCAGGACACCTCTCTAAACTTATCCTTAATTTTTCTGTTATAGACTTCCAGACTATGACCCTCTTACTATCCTGTCTCTATTCTGTAATGATTCAGCCCCATGATTTAAACTTAGCATCCTAAAGTTCTTTCCCAAGGCCTCTTTCACAGTCTATCATTCTAAACCATCTTCCTGCCCCAATGAACCTCAGCAAACTGGAAGTTTAGCTTTCTACCAGGGAACCCACAGATACTACAACTGGTTATGATCCAGACACCTTCTCTATCAGAAGCTGCATTAACATTACATTGGGCTGAGAGTCAGGATCACCACAACCATAATACTTGCCCAGTACCCAGAATGGAGAATACCAATCAAGAATGGAATACCAATCCAACAAAGATGAAACCAGATCTAAAAGAAGAAACATTTCAAATATCGTAACTCTAGGTAGTTAGATTCTAGCACAAAAAATACAAATATGAACTACCAACACAATAAGCTTCCCCCAAAAGAAAGCCTCCCTGTTGTAATAGGACCTGAGATAAATAATTTAGCTGAAGGAAAAACAAAGAAGTATAAAATAGTAACTATAAGTTCAAGAACCTTAAAGATGATATGAATAAATGCCTTAATGAAACTTGTGAGAAGACAGCTGAGTGTACTAATAAAAACAATCTAAAAACAAAACAAAACAGAAATCTAGAATTTAACCAAAAATTGAATCACAATGTAAACTCAAATTGAAAAAAAAAAACTGAAAAGGAAAAACTTAAAATACCAAGCAAATGGAAGCAATAAACAAGCATGGATTATATTAATATCTGATAAAAACAGACTTTAAAGTAAATATAATCTGCGGAGATAGGTAGGGACTACATATTCATTAACAAAAACAATCAGACAGAATGTAATAAAAATTTAAAACTTGTATACACTGAATACAAGTGTGTCTAGCTCACTAAACAAACACTACTATTTCTAAAATTTCATATTGGCCCTCAGACAGTAATAGTAAGTATATTAACTCACTCTTTTAACTTGACAGGCAATAAAGAAAAAAATTAAACATAAATTCTAACGATAAATAACAACATAAATCAATGGACATAACTGAGTACATAAAAATTTTACCCAAACACTAAAGAAAATACTTCCTTCTCACCAGCTTTTAGAATTTGCTGCAAAAATGGGCATATATTACTGCATAAGCGTCAATGGGTATGAGAAAGGTAAAGTAATACCCTGCATCCTATCTGACTCCCATAAATTAAAAGTATATATGAAGCACAGTAGAAAATGACTTTAAATTCAATCTTGTTGTGATGATAGAGGCCACTAAATAGGAAATGAATAAGTCTCTCTCTCTCTCTCTCTCTCTCTCTTTTTTTTTTTTTTTTTTTTTTTTTTTTGGTTTTTCGAGACAGGGTTTCTCTGTGTAGCACTGGCTGTCCTGGAACTCACTCTGTAGACCAGGCTGACCTCGAACTCAGAAATCTGCCTGCCTCTGCCTCCCAAGTGCTGGGATTAAAGGCGTGCGCCACCACTGCCTGGCATGAATAAGTCTCTTAAAGAAATCTAAAAAAATGAAAGCAAATGGATGAAGTAAATGATTAAAACTGTCCTCCAACACCTGAAAATGGAAATAGAACCTATAAAAAAAATCAAAAACCAAACCAACCAAACAACGAAACAAAAAACAGAGGGTACGTTGGATGGAGATGAAAATTCTAGGTAAATGATATCACTTACCAAATTTAAACCATGATCAAAACAACAATTTACATAGAACTTTAGCCACTAAAGAAATAGAAGTAGTCATTAAACATGTTCTGCCAACAAAATAATGCCTAGAGACAGGTGGTTTTAGCATAGAATAATACCAGAAATTAAAAGAATAGCTAAAATAAATATTCCTCAAGATATTCCACAAAATGGAAACAGAAAAAATATTGCCAAATTCATTTCATGATTCCACAGTCACCTCAATACCCAAACCACATAAAAACTCAGCAAGGAATGAGAATTTCAAACCAATTTCACTTGTGAACACTGATGTAAAAATACTCAATAAATTCCTTGCAACCAGAATCCAAGAATACATCAAAAATTCATTCACCATAATCAAGTAGGCTTTATTCAACAGAGACAGGAGGATTCAACATATACAAATATAATCTACCAAGTTAAAAAAATAGTTTAAAAACAACCACATGATCTTCTCAATAGATGACAAAAAAGCCTATGACAAATGAGAAGATCATGTGTCATTTTGTAAGTCTGTTTTTTAACATGGTGGAAATCAGGAATACAATGAGCATGCATAAATGTAATAATGACAATATCCAGCAAACTGATAGCCAACATAAAATTAAATGAAGAGAACCGTAAAGAAATTCCATTAAAATCAAGAAAAAGACAAGGCCATTTACTCTCTAAATATTTATTTATATAGTACTTGAAATTTTAGCTAGAACAATAAGACAACTAAAAGAGATCAAGGGAATAATAGTTAAAAAGGAAGAAACCAAAGTATAACTATTTGTACATGATATAATACTTTGCATAAACAACTGTAAAACTTCTACAAAGGAACTTCTATAACTGCTAAATACCTTCAGCAGAGTGGCTGAATGAATATACATCTAAATCAAAAGTTCAGTAGCTGATATATATATATATAAATGGGCTGAGAAAGAATTCAGGGAATTAACATCCTTCACAATAGCCACAAATACTCTAAAATATCCTGCTGTAACTATAACCAAGCGAATGAGAAACCTGTATGCCAACAACATCAAGTCTTTGAACAAAGAAATCAGAGAAGATATCAGAAGATCAAAAAATCTTCCATGCTCATGGATCTGTTGTAAAAATCACCATCTTACCAAAACCAATCTGCAGATTCAATGCCGTTCTCATCAAAATTCTAACACAAGTTTTTATATACCTTGTAAGAACTATATTTAACTTCATATGAAAAAGCAAAACACCCTGTGTAGCCAAAATAATTCCTGTATAATAAAATAATTTCTGGAGATATTATTACCTTCCCAAATTTCAGATGGTATTGGCAAAAAATCAGAGAGGTTGATCACTGAAATCAAATCAAAGACCCAGATGTAAGTCTACACATCTATGGACACCTACAGTTTTTAAATAAAGCATCCATAATTATACAATGTGAAAAAAAGAAAGCACTTTCAACAAATGGTTCTGGTTGAAGTAGATAGAGGCATATACAATAATGAAAATTGATCCACATGTACCACTCTGCATAAAACTCAGTCCAAGAGGATCAAAGCCATCAACATAAAACCAGATATGTTAAACTTGATAGAGGAAAAAGTGGAGAATAGACTTGAATGAACTGTCACAGGAGACAACTTCCTGATCAGAATAGTACAGGCACTGAGATCAACAGTTAATAATTGAGACAGCATGAAAATGTAGAGCTTAGATAAGGCATAGAATACTGTCAATAGGAAAAATTGACAGCCTACAGATTAGGAAAATTCTTCACCTGCAGAGGCATTATGTTCAAAATATAAAGAACTCAAGAAACTAGAAATTAAAAACATAAAAAAATTAAAAATAAAGAAATAATCTGATTAAAAATAGGGAACAAATCTAAATGGAAAATGGAAAAACTCTCAATAGAGAAATCTCAAATGGCCAAGAAACAATTAAAAATGTCAAACATTCTTAGCAATCAAGGAAATGGAAGTTAAAATGACACTGAGTTTCCAATTTATGCCCATCAGAATGGCTAAATAAACACAATTGACAGCTCATTCTGGTTAAGATGTGGAATAAGGGAAACACATCTCCATTTCTGGAGGCAGTGCAGACTTGTACAGACACTTTGGAGATTAATATTGTGGTTTCCCAGAAAATTGGGAACCAATCTACCTTATGACCAAGTTATACCTCTCCTAGGCAAATACACAAAGGATGCTTAACACACAAGGATTGTTGTTCAGCTATGTTCAAAGAAGTGTTCAGAAACTGGAAACTAGATATCCCTTAACAAAAGAATGGATAAAGGAGATCATCCTGAATAAAGTATCCCATACTCCAAAAGGCACACCTACTTTGTGCATGGATACCCACTTTAACATAGATGTTAACTGTAAAGTAAAGGATAACCATGCTCCAATCCACAGTCTGATAAAAGCTAAGTAATAAGAAAGGCTTAAGGGGGACACAAGGATTTCACTGTGAAGGGAAAATAGATAGATATTGTGGGTGGATGGGGTGGGAGGTGAGTATGGGAACAATATCAGATGGAGGGGAGGAAAGAGGGAGAAAGTACTAAGAGGGAAAAATCAAGTAGGGGAATACTTTTAAGACTGGAATGAAGATGCCTAGCAATGAAGGATATGGAGCCAGAACTGGACATTTCCTATTACTAGACAAGTCTTCCAGTGAAGAGCCTGGAACATCAACAAATCCACAAAACGTTTGATGTACAATTTACTGTGCCTACAAAATGTGCTGGGGTAAAGGTGATACAGATATTGTGATAGTTTCCCAACAATGACCAACCAGGAGAGCTTGAGAACCATGTCATGAGAGGAAACACACCCCTAACATTAGCTGCAAGGTAAGGAACCAGAGGCTAGCTAGCACAGAGACATAGAATAGAACCAAATATGAAATGAATCCTATTAATATAATGCTATATTCATAGATTGGTGCCATCCCCAATTGTCTTCAGAGGTTCTTTTATCCAGCAACTGATGGACACAGATTCAGAGATAAACAGCCAAACACTAGGGGAACTTCAGGAATCTTATGTAAGAGGTAGGGAAGAATTGTCGTGACCAGAGGGGCCAAGGACACCAAAGGAAAACCCAAAGAACCAACTAACTGGGCCTAATAAGTGATCAAAGAGACTAAATTACCACCTGGGGAGGCTTCATGAGACTGAACTAGGGCTTTTGTATATATATTTTGTTACAGTTGTATAGCTTGGGCTTTTTAAGGGAATCCTAATAGTAGGAGCCTAGACTGTCTCAGACTCTGTTGTCTGATTTGGAGAGTTTTTCCTCCTATTTCATTGACTTATTTAGCATTCATAGGAAAAGAGATGACTACTCTTAGTGTATTTTAATATGACATGACTGGTTGAAATCTATGGGAGACCTGGCCTTTTCTGAAGAGAAACAGAGGAGCGAATGGATAGAAGAAGAGGAGACATGGTGGGAAAGACTGGGAGAAGACAGAGGAGAAACTGCTATCAGAGTGGAAAGAAAGAAAAAGAAAGAAAGAAAGAAAGAAAGAAAGAAAGAAAGAAAGAAAGAAAGAAAGAAAGAAAGAATATTCCAACAAAACTGGAAAATCTGCAAGAAATTGTTTGATATATATCATCTAAAAATGAAGATGAAATTTAATCATTTAACCAGATCCAGGAACCATAATAAAAGCACTAATTAAAATTTCCCAATCAATAGATCTCAGGTTCAGTAGGATTCAGTGAAGAATTCTACCAGAATTTCAAAGAACTGATGCTACTATTTCTCAAATCAGTGTGCAAAATATAAACTAAAGGGACAGCAACATTTTCTAATTTTTTCAATGAGGTCTTTAGTAGCCTAATAAAAAAGCTACAGAAAGATTCATCACACACACACACACACACACACACACACACACACACACACACACACACATATATATATATATATATATATATATATATATATATATAAAATGAACATACATGAAAACTCTAACAAGATATATATTTGCAAATTGAATTTAAGATCATATCAAAGAAATTATCCACTATTATTTTCTTCCTTCACTCCAGAGACACAGAGATGGTTCGACAGATGTATGTCAATAAATAATCAGAGTAATCATAATCAGAGTAAAGGAAAAAAAAATCATATCATTCTCCCATTAGATGTAGAGAAGGAGCCGGGCGGTGGTGGCGCACGCCTTTAATCCCAGCACTTGAGAGGCAGAGGCAGGTGGATTTCTGAGTTCGAGGCCAGCCTGGTCTACAGAGTGAGTTCAGGACAGCCCGGGCTACACAGAGAAACCCTGTCTCGGATATCCAAGAAAAAAAAAAAAGGAAAAAAAAAAAAGATGTAGAGAAGGCCTTTGATAAAAATCCAACATCCTTTTATGATAAAAGTCCCACAGAGTAAGGATAAGGACACATTGAAACATAATAAAAATCATTTACAGCAATTCTACAGCGAACATCGTTTATAAATTGAAATAAACTTGAATCATTTCCACTAAAATCCAAAATGAGAGAAGGATATCCAAACTCTGCATATCTACTAAATGTAATTCTTGAAGTTTCAGCTAGAGCAATAAGAAAATTAAAGGAGATCAAGTGGAGACAAAGAGGAAAGGCAAAAACAAAAGTTTATTTATGTATAGATGACATAGTTTTATACATAAAAGACCCCTTTAAAATCTGTCAACAAACTTCTACAGCTGATAACCACTTTCAGCAAAGTGATAAAATACAGAATTCATAAACAGATACCAGTAACTATCTTATATGTAGATGACAAACTGACTGAGAAAGAAATCAATGAAGATCATGTCCAGTGGTTTGGGATCCCTCCGGTCTGCATCAATGCCCTGACCAGTCCTAGGGCACCACTGTACACTCATTCCCCAAAACTCAGAGAAGGCTGGACTCCTAGGAGTTCTAACACACCCAGGATTGTAGATGAGAATGCAATAACACCCCCACCTCCCCCCAAAATAGAGAGTAATAGGGACTCACAGGAACCCATGAACTCCTTTGGGATCCTTCCAGTCTGTGCTAGTGCCCTGAAGAGTCCTAGGGCGCAAGAGCTCTGGACCCAATTCCCCAAAACCCAGAGGAAGATGGACTACAAGGAGCTTTCAATCACCCAGGCACATAGGATAATAGGATCAAAGGATCTTAGGTGTTAGGTCACACCAGGATTTCAGGATCCCAGAAGCAGCCTGACTCTCAGGAGCTATCACAACCAGGATCTCAGGATCACAGGATTACAGAGACAACTGGACTCTGAGGAGGGCTGACACAACCAAGATTACAGGACAGACAGGCTCCAGTCAGAGATAGATAGTGAAGGGAGCACTAGAGATAACCAAATGGCAAAAGGCAAGTGCAAAAACATAAGCAACAAAAACCTAGGTTACTTGGCATAATCAGAAAATAGTTCTCCCACCATACTCCCATGACACCTGAAAAGCAATATTTGGATTTAAAATCACTTCTCATGTTAATGATAGAGTACTTTTCGAGGACATAAACAACTCCCTCAAAAAAATACAGGAGAACACGGGTAAATAGTTATAAGCCTTTAAAGAGGAAACACAAAAATATATTAAAGAATTACAAGAAAACACAAACAAACAGGTGAAGAAATTGAACAAAACCAACTAGGACATAAAAGTGGAAGTAGAAACAGAAAAAAAAAAAAATCACAAAAGGAGACTACGCTGGGGACAGAAAACCTAGGAAAGAGATCAGGAATCATGGATACAAGTATCACCAACAGAATACAAGAGTTAGAAGAGAGAATCTCAGGTGCAGAAGATTCCATAGAAAACATTGACACAACTTGTCAAAGAAAATGAAAAATGCAAAAAGCTCCTAACCCAAAATGTCCAGGAAAACCAGGACAAAATGAGAAGATCAAACCTAAGGATAATAGGTATAGAAGAGAGTAAAGATTCCCATCTTAACGGGCAAGTAAATATCTTCAACAAAATTATAGATGAAAACGTCTCTAACCTAAAGAAAGGGATTCCTATGAATATACAAGAAGCCTACAGAACTCCAAATAGACTAGATCAGAAAAGAAATTCCTCCTGTCACATAATAATCAAAACACTAAATAAAAAAAAAAAAACAAAGAAAGAATATTAAAAGCAGTAAGAGGAAAAGATCAAGTAACTTATAAAAGCAGACCTATCAGAATTACACCAGAATTTTCACCAGAGACTATAAAAGCCAGAAGATCCTGGACAGATGTCATACAGACCATAAGAGAATACAAATGCCAGCCCATGCTACTATAAAAACTCTCAATTACCATAGATGGAGAAACCAAGATATTTCTTGACAAAATCAAATTTACACAATATCTTTTCACATATCTAGCCCTACAAAGGATAATAGAGGGAAAACTTCAACACAAGGAAGGAAATTATACCCTATATAAAGCAAGAAAGTAATCTTCTTTCAATAAACCAAAAAGAAGATAGCCACACAACATAACTCCTGCTCTAATAACAAAAATAACAGAAAGCAACAATTACTTTTTCTTAATATCTCTTAATATCAATGGATTTAATTCTCCAATAAAAAGACATATACTAAAAGACTGGATAGGTAAACATAACCCAACATTTTGCTGCATACAGGAAATGCACTTCAGTGACAAAGACAGGCACTACCTCAGAATAAAAGGCTGGAAAACAATTTTCCAAGCAAACGGTCCCAAGAAACTGCAAGAGTAGCCATTCTAACATTGAATAAAATTGACTTTCAACCAAAAATTATCAAGAAAGATGCGGAAAATCACTTCATACTTGTCAAAGTAAAAATCTACCAAGATGAAACCTGAATTCTGAACATCTATGCTCCAAATGCAAGGGTACCCCCATTCATAAAAGAAACTTTACTAAAACACAAAGCACACATTGTACCTCACACAATAATAGTGGGAAACTTCAACACCCCACTTTCATCAGTCAACACATCATAGAAATAGAATCTAAACATAGACACATGAAACTAGAAGAAGATATGAACCAAATGGATTCAGCAGATATCTATAGAGCATTTCATCCAATATATATATATATATATATATATATATATATATATATATATATATATATATATATATATATATATAACTTCTCGGCACCTAATGGTACCCTCTCCAAATTCACCATATAATTGGTCACTAATCAGGCCTCAAAAGATACAATACAGTTGAAATAACACCATGCATCCTGGAAGATCACCATGGACTAAGGCTTGTCTTCATTAATCAATGGAAACTCCAAATACATGGGGTAACTGAACAATGTTCTACTCAATGATAACTTGGTCAGGGAAGAAATAAAGAAAGAAATTAAAGACTTTCTAGAATTTAATGAAAATGAAAATACATCATACCAAAACTTGAGAGGAGAGCAGTAATAAGAGAAAAAATCATAGCTCTAAGTGCCTACAAAAAGAAACTGGAATAACCATACACTAGCAGCTTGTAGCACACCTGAGAGCTCTAGAACAAAAAAAAGTAAATACACCCAAGAAGGGTAGATGGTAGGAAATAATTAAATCATTGGCTGAAATCAACCAAGTAGAAACAAAAAGAACAATACAAAGAATTAACAAAAACAGGAACTGGATCTTTGAGGAAATCAAGTTAGATAAACCCTTAGCCAGACTAACCAGAAGGCTTAGAGACAGTACTCAAATTAATAAAATCAGAACTGAAAAGGGAAAAACAACAACAGAAATTGAGAAAATTAAAAAAAAAATCATTAGGTTGTACTACAAAAGCTTATACTCAACAAAACTGGAAAATCTGGATGAAATGGACAATTTTCTAGACAGATACCACATACCAAATTTAAATCAGGAACAGATAAAACATCTAAATATTCTTGTAACCCCTAAAGTAATAATCATTAAATGGCTCCCCACCAAAAAAGCCCATGATCAGACGGTTTTAGAGAAGAATTCTGTCAGACATTCCAAGAAGACCTAATACCAATTCTCTATAAACTTTTCGACAAAATAAAAACAGAAGGAACACTACCCAATTTGTTCTATGAAGCCATAATTATGCTCATTCCTAAACTACACAAAGACGCAACAAAGAAAGAGAACTTCAGACCAATCTCCCTTATGAATATCTATGCAAAAATATTAAGTAAAATTCTAGCAAGCTGAATCCAAGAGCACATCAAAACAATCATCCATCATGATTAAGTAAGCTCTATCAAAGGAATTCAGGGATGGCTCAATATACAGAAATCAATCAACATAATCCACTATGTAAAGAAACTCAAAGAAAAAACTGTAGGATCATCTCACTAGACGCTGAGAAACCATTTGAAAAAATTCAACACCCCCTTCATGGTAAACGTCTTGGAAAGAACAGGAATTCAAGGCCCATACCTAAACATAGTAAAAGCAATATACATAAAGTCAGTAGCCAACATCAAACTAAATGGAGAGAAACTTGAAGCAATCCTACTAAAATTAGGCTACTACACAAGGCTGCCTGCTCTCTCCTTACCTATTCAATATAGTACTTGAAGTCATAGCCAGAACAATTAGGCAACAAAAGGAGGTTAAATGGATGCAAATTGGAAAGGAAGAAGTTAAAATATCAGTATTCTCAGATGATATGATAGTATATTTAAGTGACCCCAAACTTCCAACAAAGAACCACTAAACCTGATAAACAAATTCAGCAAAATGGATGGATATAAAATTAACTCAAAGCCGGGCAGTGGTGGCACACGTCTTTAATCCCAGCACTTGGGAGTCAGAGGCAGGTGGATTTCTGAGTTTGATGTCAGCATGATCTCCAGAGTGAGTTCCAGGACAGCCTTGGCTACACAAAGAAACTTTGTCTCGAAAAACCAAAAAAAAAAAAAAAAAAAAAAAACACCTCAAAGATCTCAGTAGCTTTCCTGTACTCAAATAATAAAAAGGCTAAGAAAAAAGTTAGGGAAAAGACACCATTCACAATAGCCAGAAATAATATAAAATACCTTGGTGTGAATCTAACCAAACAGGTGTCAGATCTGTATGACAAGAACTTCAAGTCCCTGAAGAAAAAAATCCAAGATCATCTCAGAAAATGGAAAAATCTTCCATATTCATTGATTGGCAGGATTAATATAGTAAAAATGGCCATCATGCCAAAAGCAAGCTACAGATTCAATGCAATCCCCATCAAAATTCGAACTCCATTCTTCATAGAGATAGAAAGAAAAATTCTCAAATTTATTTGTAGTAACAAAAAACCCACGATAGCAAAAACTATTCTCAACAGTAAAAGATCTTTTAAGGGAACCACCATCACTGACCTCAAGCTGTACTACAGAGCAATAGTGCTAAAAACTGCATGATATTGGTATAGAGATGGGCAAGAAGATCAGTGGAATAAAATTGAAGACCCAAAAATGAACCCAGGCACCTATGGTCATTTGATCTTTGACAAAGGAGCTAAAACCATCCAATGGAATAAGGACAGCATTTTCAAAAAATGGTGCTAGTTCAACTGAAGGACAACATGCAGAAGAATGCAAACCAATCCATTCTTATCTCCTTGTAGAAAACTCAAGTCTAAGGGGATCAAGGACCTCCACATAAAACCAAATACACTGAAACTAATAGAAGAGAAAATAGGGAAGAACCTTGAACGTATGGGCAGAGGAGAAAAGCTCCTGAACGGAACACTAATGGCTTATGCACTAAGATCAAGAATTGACAAATGGGACCTCATAAAATTGCAAAGATTCTGTAAGGCAAAGGACACTGTCAATAGGATAAAACAGGAACTCACAGTTTGGGAAAAGTGCTTTACCAACCCTACATCCAATAGAGGGATAATATCTAAAATATATAACAAACTCAAGAAATTAGATTCCAGAGAAATAATTCAGCGATGATTGTGACATGCTGATGCCAGGACAAAGAATGAAGCTGACCTGTCAGCTTGTTGAGTGTCTTGACAATGGGGACTGGGAAGCTGTATTGGACGTATGTTCCTGACCCGCCTTTGCTTTCCTATGTCCCAGATGGAACAATCTGCCTTGCCTCAAATTTTTAGACCTTGTGGGACAGAGAATCAAAAAGAGAAGTTATAATGACTCTTGTATTTTTCTTAAATGTGACCAGTCATTTGGACACAATCATTTCCTGGTCTAGAAATCGGTCCAATATTGGAAATAATAGTCTTCATTTGGAAGGCTAGTTCTTGACATTTTTCAGAGACATATTTGGACATTAGCTGAAGTTCTTTATGATGTTAAGTTAACAAGAGATCAAGGTGGGACAGGATCTGAATATCAAACAAGTGTTAGTACATGTGTTAAGCCTCTTTTAATTGTCAAGTTAAAATTACTTTGGTTTCATCTACAGTATTTAATGTAAGTTGCATTGATTGTACACTTTCTAATTGTGTTAGTGTATTGAAACCTGGCATGTCTGTTATGGAAGTCTATCAAATAGCTTTTGTTTTATTGCGCTGAGTATCACACAACTTTGGTATTCTGAAAAAAGCTCACAAATACTGCAAGAAGTAAGTCAGGCTTTAAGCAGAAGTAAGAGAGTAGTGGATTTGATTATTGCTAGTATAACAGCTTTAATTACATCAATTGCTTGCACCACTACTTCTGAAGTTGCTTTGACATAAGAAGTTAAGACAGTTACCTTTGTTAATCATTTAGCAAAAAAAAATGTTAGTAATATATTGAATATACAAGAGGATTTAGATTGGTCTTTGGAACATTGGATTGGTGCTCTTTATCCTATTAAAATTATTGGAAGGAGGTTCAGAGTTTAAGAGTAAGGAGTGATCTTGAGTGTCCTTCCATATACTATTGGATTCTTCTAAAATTTACAGTGCTAGTTATTATAATTAGGAAGAAGTTTAAAGAAACTTGCAGTGTATTTGGAAGAATTCTATGACCTCTCTGGATGTTTTAACTTTCATAGTAAGCTTATGAATTTAAAGAATGCTGCTCTGCTGAGCACTGATGCAACAGATACTGCTGATAAAATTACCCAGGGCCTGAGGTCAGTATTTCTATTTTGGTCAACCTTCAAGAACAGCATACAAACCTTGATCATGCTTTTTGTCCTGGGAACACTCTTATTCCTGCCCATCATGTTAAAGCTTGTATTTTTTTTTATTATTATTTTTTATTGGAAATTTTTTTATATTTCAGATGTTCTCTCCTTACCCCATTTCCCCCACTCCCTCCCAGGAATTCACTATCCCTTCCTCCCTCCTCCTGCCTCCACGTTGGTGTACCCCCACCCACCCTCCCCCATACCTCACCTCCCCACCCTCGAGTATCTCCCCCCCCATGATGTCCAGCCTTCATGGGACCAAGGATCTCTTCTCCCCCTTATATATAGCTCCCTTGCATATATAGCTGGAGCCATGGGTCCCTCCCTAAGCACTCCCACACTGGTGGTTTAGACCCTGGGGGCTCTGGTTGGTTGGGATTGTTGCTTTCCTCATGGTGTTGTGAATCCTCTCAAATCCATCAGCCTTTACTCTATCTTCTCCATTGGGAGCCCCATGATCAGTTTAATGGTTAGCTGTGAGCATCTGCCTCTGAGTATGTCAGACTCTTGCAGACTTCTAAGGAGACAGCTATATCAGGCTCCTGTCAGCATGTACATCCTGACATCCACATCAACCTCTACCTTTGGTGAATGCACATAGGATGGATATCCAGGTGGAATGGTCTGTAGACGGTCCCTCCTTCAGCTTCTGTCCTGCACTGTGTCTCCATATTTGCACCATTGCGAATTTTGTTACTCCTTCTAAGAAGGACGGAAGCCCCCCCTATTTGGTCATCATTCTTCATGAGCTTTATGTGGTCTGTGAGTTGAATCTTGGGTATTTCAGGCTTCTGGCCTAAAATCCGATAATCAGTGAGTGAATACCATGTATGTTCTTTTGTGATTGGGTTACTTCACTCAGGATGATATTTTCTAGTTCCATCCATTTATATAAGAATTTATCAAATTCATTGTTTTTAATAGCTGAGTAATATTCCATTGTATAAACGTACCACATTTTTTGTATCCATTCCTCTGTTGAAGGGCATCTGGGTTCTTTCCAGTTTCTGGCTATTATAAATAAAGCTGCTATGAACATAGTGGAGCATATGTCCTTGTTATGTGTTAGAGCATCTTCTGGATATATACCCAGGAGTGGTATAGCTGGGTCCTCAGGTAGTGATATGTCCAATTTTCTGAGGAACCACCTGACTGATTTCCATAGTGGTTGCACCATCTTGCAATCCCACCAACAATGGAGGAGTGTTCCTCTTTCTCCACATCCTCACCAGCATCTGCTATCACCTGAGTTTTTTATTTTAGCCATTCTGACTGGTGTGAAGTGGAATCTCAGGGTTGTTTTGATTTGCATTTCCCGGATGACCAAGGATGCTGAACATTTCTTTAGGTGCTTCTCGGCCATTCGCATTTCCTCAGTTGAGAATTCTTTGTTTAGCTCCTTATTCCATTTTTAAATAGGGTTATTTGGTTGTCTAGAGTCTAATTTCTTGAGTTCTTTGTATATATTGGATATTAGTCCTCTATCAGATGTGGGATTGGTAAAGATCTTTTCCCAATCTGTTGGTTGCTGTTTTGTTGTCCTATTGACAGTGTCCTTTGCCTTACAGAAACTTTGCAATTTGATGAAGTCCCATTTGTCAATTCATGATCTTAGAGCATAGGCCATTGGTGTTCTGTTCAGGAACTTTTCCCCTGTGCCTAGGTATTCGAGGGTCTTCCCCACCTTCTCTTCTATTAGTTTCAGTGTGTCTGGTTTTATGTGAAGGTCCTTTATCCACTTGGACTTGAGCTTTGCACAAGGAGATAGGAATGGATTGATTTGCATTCTTGTGCATGCTGTCCTCCAGTTGAACCAGCACCATTTGTTGAAAATGCTGTCCTTGTTCCACCGGATGGTTTTAGCTACTTTGTAAAAGATTAAATGACCATAGTTGTGTGGGTTCATTTCTGGGTCTTCAACTCTATTCCACTGATCTTCCTGCCTTTCTCTATACCAATACCAGGCCGTTTTTATCACTATTGCTCTGTAGTACAGCTTGAGTTCAGGGATGGTGATTCCTCCAGAAGTTCTTTTATTGTTGAGAATGGTTTTCGCTATCCTGGGTTTTTGTTGTTACAAATAAATTTCAGAATTTCTTTTTCTAGTTCTGTAAAGGATTGAGTTGATATTTTAATGGGGATTGCATTGAATTTGGCAAGATGGCCATTTTTACTATATTAAATATATACTATATTAATCCTGCCAATCCATGAGCATGGGAGATCTTTCCATTTCCTGAGATCTTCTTCAATTTCTTTCTTCAGAGACTTGGAGTTCTTGTCATACAGATCTTTCACTTGCTTGGTTAGATTCACCCCGAGGTATTTTATATTATTTGTGACTATTGTGAAGGGTGTCATTTCCCTAATTTCTTTTTCAGCCTGTTTATCTTTCATGTAGAGGAAGGCTACTGATTTGTTCGAGTTGATTTTAGAACCTACCACCTTGCTGAAGTTGCTTATCAGGTTTAGGAGTTCTCTGGTGGAGTTTTTGGGGTCACTTAAGTATACTATCATATCATCTGCATATAGTGATATTTTGACTTCTTCCTTTCCTATTTGTATTCCTTTGACTTCTTTTTGTTGTCTAATTGCTCTGGCTAGGACTTCTAGTACTATATTGAATAGGTAGGGAGAGAGTGGGCAGCCTTGTCTAGTCCCTGATCTTAGTGGGAATGCTTCAAGTTTCTCTCCATTTAGTTTGATGTTGGCTATTGGTTTGCTGTATATTGCTTTTAATATGTTTAGGTATGGGCCTTGAATTCCTGATCTTTCCAAGACTTTTACCATGAAGGGATGTTGAATTTTGTCAAATGCTTTCTCAGCATCTAATGAGATGATCATGTGGTTTTTTTCTTTGAGTTTGTTTATATAGTGGATTACATTGATGGATTTCCGAATATTGAACCATCCCTGCATTCCTGGGATAAAGCCCACTTGATCATGATGAATGATTGTTTTGATGTGTTCTTGTACTCAGTTTGCTAGAATTTTATTGAGTATTTTTGCATCAATATTCATAAGAGAGATTGATCTGAAGTTCTCTTTCTTTGTTGGGTCTTTGTGAGGTTTAGGTATGAGTGAGATTGTAGCTTCATAGAAAGAATTGGGTAGTGTTCCTTCTGTTTCTATTTTGTGGAATAGTTTGAAGAGAATTGGTATTAGGTCTTCCTTGAAGGTCTGATAGAATTCTCCACTAAAACAATCTGGTCCTGGGCTTTTTTTGGTGGGGAGACTTTTAATGACTGCTGCTATTTCTTTAGAGGTTATGGGACTGTTTAGATGGTTTATTTGCTCCTCATTTAACTTTGGTACCTGGTATCTGTCTAGAAAATTGTCCATTTCATCGAGATTTCCCAGTTTTGTTGAGTATAGCCCTTTGTAGTAGGATCTGATGATTTTTTTAATTTCCTCGGTTTCTGTTGTTATGTTTCCCTTTTCAGATCTGATTTTATTAATTTGGGTACTGTCTCTGTGCCCTCTGGTTAATCTGGCTAAGGGTTTATCTATCTTGTTGATTTTCTCAAAGAACCAACTCCTGGTTTTGTTGATATTTTGTATAGTTCTTTCTGTTTCTACTTGGTTGATTTCAGCCCTGAGTTTGATTATTTCCTGACTCCTACTCCTCTTGGGTGTATTTGCTTCTTTTTGTTCTAGAGCTTTCAGGTGTGCTGTCAAGTTGTTAATGTGTGCTCTCTCCAATTTCTTTTTGTAGGCACTTAGAGCTATGAGTTCCTCTTAGCACTGCTTTCATGGAGTCCCACAAGTTCTGGTATGATGTTTCCTCATTTTCATTAAATTCTAGAAAGTCTTTAATTCATTTCTTTATTTCTTCCTTGACAAATTCATCATTGAGTAGAGCATTGTTCAGTTTCCTCATGGGTGTGGGTTTTCCCTTGGTTCTGTCATTATTAAAGACCAGCCTTAGTCTGTGGTCATCTGATAGGATGCAGGGGATTATTTCAATCTTTTTGTATCTGTTGAGGACTGTTTTGTGACTAATTATATGGTCTATTTTGGAGAAGGTACAATGAGGTGCTGAGAAAAAGGTATATTCTTTTACTTTAAGTTGAAATGTTCTATAGATGTCTGTTAAATCCATTTGGTCCATAACTTCTGTTAATTTCAATGTGTCTTTGCTTAGTTTCTGTTTCCACAATCTGTCCATTGGAGAGAGCGGGGTGTTAAATTCCCCCACTATTATTGTTTGAGGTGCAATGTGTGCTTTGAGCTTTAGTAAAGTTTCTTTTTTGTATGTAGGTGCCCTTGCATTTGGAGCGTAGATGTTCAGAATTGAGAGTTCTTCTTGGTAGATTTTTCCTTTAATGAGTATGAAGTGTCCTTCATTACCTTTTTTGATTACTTTTGGTTGAAAGTCGATTTTATTTGATATTTGAATGGCTACTCCAGCTTGTTTCTTGGGACCATTTGCTTGGAAAATTGTTTTCCAGTCTTTTACTCTGAGGTAATGTCTGTCTTTGTCACTGAGGTATGTTTCTTGTATGCAACAAAATTCTGGGTCCTGTTTATTTATCCAGTCTGATAGTCTACGTCTTTTTATTGGAGAATTGAGTCCATTGATGTTAAGGGATATTAAGGAAAAATGGTTGTTGTTTCCTGTTATTTTTGTTATTAGAGGTGGAATTATGTTTCTGTAGCTTCCTTTTTTTGGGGGGGGGGTTGTTGGAAGATTACTTCCATGCTTCTTCTAGGTTGCAGTTTCCTTCCTTGTGTTGACGTTTTCCGTCAAATATCCTTTGAAGTGCTGGGTTTGTGGGAAGATATTGTGCAAATTTGGTTTTGTCATGGAATATCTTTGTTTCTCCATCTATAGTGATTGAGAGTTTTGCTGGGTATAGCAGTCTGGGCTGGCATTTGTGTTCCCTTAGGGTCTGTATGATATCAGACCAGGATCTTCTGGCTTTTATAGTCTCTGGTGAAAAGTCTGGTGTAATTCTTATAGGTCTGCCTTTATATGTTACTTGACCTTTTTCCCTTACTGCTTTTAGTATTTTTTCTTTGTTTTGTGCGTTTGGTGCTTTGATTATTATGTGACGGGAGGTATTTCTTTTCTGGTCTAGTCTGTTTGGTGTTCTGTAGGCTTCTTGTATGTTTATGGGTTTCTCGTTCTTTAGGTTGGGGAAATTTTCCTCTATAATTTTGTTGAAGATATTTACTGGCTCTTTAGATTGGGAATCTTCACTCTCATCTATACCTATTATCCTTAGGTTTGGTCTTCTCATTGCATCTTGGATTTCCTGGATGTTCTGTGTTAGGAGCTTTTTGCATTTTGCATTTTCTTTGACTGTTGTGTCAAGGTTTTCCATGGTATCTTCTGTGCATGAGATTCTCTCTTCTATCTCTTGTATTCTGTTGGTGATGCTTGTATCTATGACTCCTGATCTCTTTCCTACATTTTCTATCTCCAGAGTAGTCTCCCTTTGAGATTCCTTTATTGTTTCTATTTCCATTTTTAGATCCTGGATGGTTTTGTTCAATTCCTTCACCTGTTTGGTTGTGTTTTCTTGAAATTCTTTAAAGGATTTTTGTGTTTCCTCTTTAAGGGCTTCTATCTGTTTACCTGTGTTCTCTTTCAATTCTTTAAAGGATTTTTGTGTTTCCTCTTTAAGGGCTTCTACCTGTTTACCTGTGTTCTCCTGTATTTCTTTAAGGGAGTTACTTATGTCCTTCTTAAAATCCTCCATCATCATGAAAAGTGATTTTAATTCTGAGTCCTGTTTTTCCTGTGTGATGGAGTATCCAGGGCTTGCTATGGTGGGAGAACTGGGTTCTAATGATGTCAGGTAACTTTGGTTTCTGTTGGTTGTGTTCTTGAGCTTGCCTTTCGCCATCTGGTTGACTCTAGTGTTACCTGTGCTCACTGTGTCTGACTGGAGTCTGTCTTTCCAGTTATCTTGCTTGTGTCAGATCTCCTCGGATTCCAGATGTCTCTGTGTTCCTGTGATCCTAAGCTCCCTCTGCTCTGGAAGCAGTAGGTCTTCTAGGATGTCTCAGGATCAGATGTTTCCACAGGCGCAGACCAGCTAAGTGTCCTCTGCTCTGGATGCAGTAGGTCCTCTAGGTTGTCTCAGGATCAGGTGTTTCCACCAGAGCAGATCAGCTAAGGGTCCGACCCAGGCAACAGGACCAGGGTCCAGGCAGAAGGGAAGTGATATTCCGAGGGCGGGCTTTGGTTGCCTTCTAGTTCCTTAAGCCCCACATGGTTCCCGGTTGTAACTCTGGGGTTTGGGGTAGTGGGCAAGGTGTCTTACCCTTTGCTCTGGGTGCAGTGGGTCCCTCTAGGATGTCTCAGGATCCGGTGTTTTCACAGGAGCAGACCAGCTAAGGGTCTGCCCCAGGCCAAAGGACCAGGTTCCGGGCACAAGGGAAGTTATAGTCCGGAGGGGCGGGCTTTGGGTGCTTGCTAGTTTCTTAAGCCCCACTTGGCTCCCGGTTGTAACTCTGGGTTTGGGGTAGTGGGCAAGGTGTCTTACCCTTTGCTCTGGGTGCAGTGGGTCCCTCTAGGATGTCTCAGGATCCGGTGTTTCCACAGGAGCAGACCAGCTAAGGGTCTGCCCCAGGCCAAAGGACCAGGGTCCGGGCACAAGGGAAGTTATAGTCTGGAGGGGCGGGCTTTGGGTGCCTGCTAGTTTCTTAAGCCCCACTTGGCTCCCGGTTGTAACTCTGGGGTTTGGGGTAGTGGGCAAGGTGTCTTACCCTCTGCTCTGGGTGCAGTGGGTCCCTCTATAATGTCTCAGGATCCGGTGTTTCCACAGGAGCAGACCAGCTAAGGGTCCGCCCCAGGCCAAAGGTAAAGCTTGTATTTAACAACATTAACATTTTGGCAGCCAAAGTACACAGCTTGAAATGGAAAATGGACCCCCAGACCTCCTGTTATCAAATTAACAGGCTGGCAAGGAAAGGACAGGTAAGATACTGTATAGAGCCTTACCAACCTAAGACAGAAGCACATTGTTTTTGATAATGCATAATCCATGAAGGGTAAAGAAAGCATTCTTGACATAAGTAGGCAGAATGACCTAATACAGTCTTGTTTGTGAAATGAAAAAGGGGAGAAGCAGATTGTTTTGGGTGCTGCTTGTCAAGAATCTGTCATGGGCCAATGACAAGAAAATGGGCTGCTTGGCAGGAATATGACATTGGTCAAGGACAAGAAAGTGGGCTTTAGACATGAAAATAACTTTGGGCTAGGACAGGGAAGTAGGCTCAGGTATTTTGTCACCCTGATAAGACCTGAGAAACAGTGATCATTGGAGTGTTCGAAGAACGTAATTTATTGCCTTGTTGTTTTTTGACTATTTGCAGCAAATGTATTGCTAGTTCCTCAATCTAGAACTGACCTTAATCCTTAATCCTTATATAATTAAAATGATATAAAAACAAAAGGGGGAGAGTGGATGGGATAGGGGTTTCTAGGGAGGGGAAATGGGGAAAGGGGATGACATCTGAAGTTTAATAAATAAAATATCCAATAAAAGGAAGAACTTCAAAAAAAAAAGATATTAATGAGGTAGAACCTTTTTAAAAGAACCTCAAATAAAAAATATCTTAGGAAAACTCTAAAAAAAACGTAAAAAGTTTGTATAACAAAAATTAAGACATTTAAGATGATATCAGAAGATTGGAAGATATCCTATATTAATGAATAAATAGAATTAATACTGTAGAAATAATATCATGCTAAAAATAATATACATGTCCAATGCAATCCCCATCAAAATTCCAACACAATTTTTCACAGAAGTCGCAAACATAATTTTTATTTCATATTGATACACACACAAACACACCCCCCCACACACACACACACTCACATACACATACACACATACCAGGTTAGTCAAAAATCTGGAATGAAAACAGCTTCTAGAAATATCAGTTACAGATCAATCTATATTACATGCTGCCATACAAATTTATATGTTTATTTATAGATCATAAGTGAAGACCTAGTCATATCCCAATATACCTATCAATACCCAATATTTGACAAAGAAGCCAAAAATAGGTTCAGGAGGTAAGACAAATCTTCAACTAATGATAGTGGTTAAATTGGATAGCTTCATGTAGCAGATCAAAATTGATCTTTATTTATCATCCTATGTAAAATTCATTTGCAAATAAATCAAGGAAATAAACATAAGACCAGATACCCTTAATGTGACAGAAGAAATAGTGAGGAATAGACTTGGACTCCTATTTATTAGAAAAGATTTTTCTGAACAGGGCACCAATAGCACAGGCACTAACACCAAAATCATTCAACAAAGCAGAAACATCAGAATGGAAAAGAGTCTTTACAAATTTCACAATCAAATAGAATATATAAAGAACTGAAATAAAATGAACACCCAAAAAACCTTCAATTCTTGAAAATTAGATACATAACTAAACAAATAGTTGATGCACAGACACACACACACACACACACACACACAGACAAGCTGTTGAAAATACTTTTAAAAAGTACAACAACTATTAGGGCAATTCAAATTCAAACTACTTTGAAGTTTCATCTTATCCCTTTGAGAATGGAGAAGATAAACAAAACAAATGACAGCATATTCTTTTTTGTTGTTGTTGTTTTTTTTTTTTTTTTTTTTTTTTTGTTTTGTTTTTCAAGACAGGGTTTCTCTGTGTAGCCCTGGCTGTCCTGGAACTCACTCTGTATGTAGACCAGGCTGGCCTCAAACTCAGAAATCTGCCTGCCTCTGCCTCCCAAGTGCTGGGATTAAAGGCGTGCGCCACCACTGCCCAGCATGACAGCATATTCTAAAAAGAAATCTGAGAGTAGGAATGGTCATTCATTTCTGCTGAGAAAAGCAACTATGAAAATTGTGTGGAAGTTCCTTTAAAAGCTGAAAAAAACATGCTTTAAGATGCATTTCTACCACTCTTGAGTATATCCTAAAAAGACTCTACATATTACTACAGAAATAGGCAATAATTTATGTTCATTGCTACTTTCCTCATAACACCCATAAATTGGATAGTGATGATAACCATTAATTGATAAATGGATAATAAAAAGATTGCATATATGAATGGAATATTATTTAGCTGTTCAGAAAAAAGTTAGGAAAATTTCATATAAATTGATAGAGATAGTAATGAAATAGACTTGGTAGCCCAGATCCATCAAACTAAAAATACTGCATGTTTTCCTTTGTATGCTCACATTTGTATGTTAGCTATTAAGCATTATATACATGTATATCAATATGAATAACTACTGAGATTAAGTAGCTAATAAGGGACTCAGGGTAAACAGGGTAACTTCCCAGGAAGGAGATATAGAATATAATATTATCAAGAAATAGGAAGGAAACTAGAATAGGAGTTTTAATATGAGTAGGGGATGGGAAGTCAGAGTAAAGAGGGACAATTAACACTAAAGACCTTTTGTAAAGCCTTATGGAAGTATATTACTATAGTAGTATCCAAAAATATATACATATTTGAATCTTAATTTGGCCATGATACTTATAGAGGTCAGTAGTGCAATACTGTGGTTCTTGCGGGAAGTGCCCCTAAATAGGCTCATGCACTTGAGTACTTCGTATGTCAATTGGTTCTGTTTAGGAAGTTTGTGAGACTTTGGGAAGTTAGAATCGTTTTTTTTTCAGTCAACTCAAATTTTTGGTATTCTTTAAAATTCAAACCTTACAGCTGTCCTACTAACTGATGTCCAGTGGGTTGACAGTGCTGGTGGGCTTTGGTTCCAGCTCTCACTTAGTTTGTCTGAAAAGTCATATGATCTTCCATTCCTGTAGCCATGCCTCTGTCACCTTGATGAGGCCTTTAGTTGCCAAATCTTAACTGTTCCTGTCATAAGTGTATTCAGTACTGTTATATATTCTTCAAAGTCTACTGCTTACTTTTACTCATCAGTGAGTGTAGACGTGGTGTTTTATAGGCTGGACTCCATTTCTTGTCATTCTCTGTTTCTTGACTACCAAGGCAATGTGACCAGCAACCTCTTCCAATTGGCACCCTATTTTTGCAATTGTTTATTGAATCTGCTTGAAATATAATGCAAAGTACACCCACTCCCAAATTGCTATCTACCATATAATCTGTGAAAATGCAATAAGAAAAATAACAAATACTAAGAGTACAATCATTCATATACATGGACAAAGAAGAATTACAAATAATGGCAGGTATTACGATTTCCTACAAAAATAAATTGAAACTATCTTCATAATTTCTAAAGTTATCAATCTTCCTTCTACTTCACACTTATTAATCTATTTGTATTATTGTATCAATGTACCTAAGACATCAGTTTCTGAACAGTGTACATTTTTTTCTCACAGTTTCAGGGTAAGAAAGTCTAGTTGTCTAGTAAAGTCTGTTCTCTGCTTCCCAAAGAGAACTTTCCTGAAATATTCTATTGAGAAAGGAAATGCTTTGTCCACATTCAGCATAACACTAAAGGCAAGTATGATTAGTGATTTGTTCAGCCTGTTTCATAAAGACTTAATTTCATTAATAAAGAAGGGGGACATTGCATCCTAATCATCTACTAAGGATCACATACAATAATGCTGTCATATTTAGACAATAAAATTTTGGAAAAGAATCATTCAAATTACAAATAGAACATTTACTCTGACTAAACATTTGATACGTATCTTTTCTCTTGAACCACAGAAGAGATAACATCATTATTTTTATAGCACATGAAAATTTTCTGAAATAAATGAAGACTTAAATATTTAAAATGACTACAGAAATGATAATAAAAGAAAAAAACCACGAATATTGTCAGCATTCAAAGATGAGACATTAAAAAACAAAGAATCATGTCTGTCAGTATTTTCAACATAGACTTCATAGATAGCCATTTACATAACAATGGGACATATGATGACATCAATCACAACAGAAAAATAGATTCTTTGTTCCTGGTGAGATGATGTAGGCTGATATTATAAAAATAGGAAAAATTAGGAACAAAATTACCTTTTTACTTACCACACATTATATTATACACATTTATTAAGGAAATTCTAATAGTTATAAGAAATTATTTTGAAAAGTCTGACAGAACCATAAATGCAACTAAATAGAAGGTGATTAATTCTCAGAGCCACAGAGTCAAAACTGTGAAAATGTATTTGAGTGATATGAGCCCAAGAGTTGGCCTCATCCATGAAACAGTAAAATATGAAGTTTTAAATTTAAGTTGACAAAGTTTACACCTTTGTTCTTCTGTAAGGAAAAAAAAATAAAAGACAGAAAGAAAAATATAAATATGAACCTTCTATCAAACTCCCAACTATGGGTGAAATAGTAGAATACCATGTAATAGGTATTAGTACAACAGTAATGATTCAACTGTTTTATTTTGTTTACATAACATTTGAACTAAAAAATTATTAATACTTTATGCAACAATATAAAACTTCAAACAACTTATTTGCTAAAGAAATAAAGCTTCCTAAATGGATGTTTACTAATCAGACTATTGCATCTTTAAATTGTGTCACTTTTTTGTTGTTTCATATCATTTCTGCATTTGGATAGCTTCAATTAATTAACAATTCATAATTAAAAGTTAGTGGTAAGAATTGTGGTTTGCTATCCACAGACATCATTATGAAAAAAATAAGATAGAGTGGAAAAAGGATATAAAGATATCATGGAATGGTGAAGAGAATTTCTTGGTTATTTGTTAGATATTAGAAAAAGACTCTGATTAAAGCAGATGCTTAAAGAGATTGTCAGAATTATCTGTTTTTTTCCCCTTTTCCTCCCCATCAGAGAAATCTCTAACTTTTATGTGAGTGCTCTGCTCTCCATTCATATCCCACAAAGCCCATTATTAACAAAACAACTCAGGCAGATCTTATTAATATTAACTTCACAGTTATATCATACAAAGTCTGTCTCTTAAGCATTTGCTTCAAATTTTAGTTTTTTCATGAATATATATTGAATATTTCTATTCTACATATTGATACTTATCATGAAACCTACTGCATATAAAAGATGGACAGAAAACACTGGGAGAATACAGTAAAGCCCAATTGCCTTGAGGAGCAAAGAAGGTTTTCACAGAAAGAGTGAAATTTAAAATGAGTCTCCAATGATTAATAATGGTCTCCTTAACCCAGTAAAACCACAGGAACTTAAAACAGAGAAAAATTAAAATATTACTTAATATAATACTTAAAATATTCACTATACAGAAATTGAGGCTGGAATTCTTTGTTTTAATTTTTTTATTTCACTAAAAATATATGTTTCATGCAATATATTCTGATTATGGCTTTTCCTTTCTTTGAATCTCCCATACACTTTCCATACACTTTCTGTCTCTCTTAGAAAACAAATAGTCATCTAAGGAATAATAATAACAAAATAAAATACAGTAAGATAGAAACAAAATCAGAATAGGACTGTAGGACAAAACAATCAAAAAGGAAAATGAACCAAAAAGAAAACTAAGGAAACACATATAGGCACAGAGACACACACGTTCACACACACAGAAATTCCATAAAAACAAAACTCTATTTCACTGTGAATTTCAGGAATATTGTATAGTACATTTAAATGAACTATGAATATAACAGTGTTTTCTGCTTCTGCTCTTTACTCTTCAGGTAACTTAAATTTGCACATAGTCTAATGGAGTAAAAGAAAACTTATGCCAACTTACATGGGTATATTAAACTATGAGAAGATTTGACATGACTACTTGAGATGAGTTTTAAGGACAGTTCGAAAATAGAAAGTGAGACAGCTCAATTGAGAAAAAAAAGGGGGAAAAAACAACACATCATAATCTGTTTCTTTTTGTGAGCTTTATTTAGAAAAATAATTTACCAATCAGCTTTCTATTGCTGTGAAGGAACATCATGACTGAGGTAACATATAAAGGAAAAATATATTTACATTGTTGGCTTGTTTATAGATCCAAGCAGTGAGCCCATGCCTATCATAGTGGGGAGCAAGCCAGTAGGCAGGTAGGTATGCTATTAAGCTGGAAGCTGAAAGGTTACATCAGAAGTTGGAAGCAGAGATGGCAGAAGAGAGAGAGATAGAAAGAGAGAGGGGAAGGGAGGAGGAGGGGAGAAGGAGGAGAGGGAGAGGAAGGGGGAGATGGAGGGAGGGGGAGATAGGGAGGAAGGGAGGGAGGGGGAGGAGAGAGAGGGAAAAGGAGAGGGAGAGGAGAGGGAGGGAGGAGGGAGAGAGGGAGGGAGGGAGGGAGTGAGAGGGAAAGGTAGAAACTAGGGTGAGCTGTTGTTTCTCTTTTAAACATGCCTTGAATTCTAGCATGTATGTTCACCCACTCAGTTCTTTTGGTGATTTAAATAAGAATGGCTGTCAAGGGTTCATCTGTTTGATCACTTGGTTTCTAGTTGGTTGAATGGCTTGGAAGACATTAAATGTGGCTTTATTGGAGGAACTATACCACTGAAACTGTATTTGAAGTTTCAAAAACTCATCCATTCCATGTGTCACTTTCCTTATATATCCTCCTTGTGGATCAATATTTGATTGTGCTCTTTCTGCTCTTCTTGCTGTTAAGCAGTATGAACTCTAGTATTCTGGAAATGCATACCCAAATAAACACTTTCTTTATGATTTATTTTGGTCATGGTGTTTTGTCACAACAATAGAAAGGTATGTAATACAAAAATTGTTTCTAAAATCAATCCATAGTTCTTGCCATGTTTCTCCATATCCTAAAGCAACTAGCTAAATAGAACAATCAAATATTTTTTGAAAGACACAGTAACAGCACCAATTAGGTGGTAGTGGGCTGGAAGGCTGGAGCATGGTTCTCCAGAAAGTGGCACCATTTTGAGTCAACATCTAATATATGGTTCTGTTATTCCATAGCCAGAATTCACCAATCCAGGAGCCAAGAGGTGGAAATGGGGATAATAGTTCCATTCATTATTATTTATAATGACACACCAGGGAAAGATTTACTTTCTGTTCTTGTGACCTTAAGTTGTGCTGGCCTAGAGTTCAGGTCCAGCAGAGGAACATTCTTGGCAAGAAAACACAAACAAGCATCCCATTGAACTGGAAAACTCAAACTTCCTTAGCCACTGTTGAGATCCTGATGCCTTAAGCCAAAAATATAAAAGGTGGAGCTGTATTAGGAAGATTATGGATCTTCACACTCCAAGGCAAAATTAATTTTCTTTTCAAAGATGGTGGTAAGACTATGTCTGGTGTATAGGAGATCCTTTAGGGCATCCTTACTACTACCATTTCCTATAATTAAAGTCGATGGGAAATTACAACAACTCAATCCAAGTAGATGTCAAAGTAAACAAACTCAACATAAAGGCCAAAATTTCTGTTGTTAGACAATTTGAGTTGGAAAAACAACACACTATAAGTTCAGGTAGCAACTCACAAGAAGGCATACAAAAAATAAATTGTTTCTCATTTGCTTGGTTATCCTCACTGACAACTGCATCCTAGCTATCAGAGCAAATATAATGTTTCTTAGTAGAATTAAAAATTCAATATCTGAAAGCTTTTGGTTGCTGTCACATTTCTGAGGTTAAAAATAAAAAAGATAGCAGCATGATCTATTGTCCAAACCATACTCATTTCAAGCTTTTAATTAATAATATTAATATATTGAACATAATAACATTAATATATTTAAGTTAAATATAAATTATTCATAGATGTGAGAATAGATATCACATTTCTAGAAACTCGTATACTGTTAATCAATTTAGGATAAAGAGAAAGAAAATGTATGAGCCATTGATTTCACAAATAAAACCAAAGTTTGTATAAATAAATGTATAGTTGAAAATCATGTATTATGTCTTATAATATATATCCAAATCTTCAATTATCTAATTACATAAATCTCCAAAATAGCTGATACAATACTTTTAAAATACACACACACACTATACACACACATACACACACACACACACACACACACAAAACTAGCTTCTTCCAGATAACTACTGAATTATTTAATTTACAATAGTTTAAATGTTTAAATATATATATATATATTTGGTGAACAAATGACAGAATGACTATTAAAGCATATATATATATATATATATATATATATATATATATATATATTTTACACATACACATACACACACACACACACACACACACACACACACACACACATATATATATATATTATATATATATATATATATATATATATATATGCTTTAATAGTCATTCTGTCATTTGTTCACCAAAAAATGTAAATGTTTAATAATTGTTAAGTGAGGTAATATAAAAATCTTGAAAGATATGTCATGCTAAACCTGTTAATGTTTATTTTACAAACACATATTAGACATATATATCTTATGTGTCATCTTCAAAGATAAACATAGGAGTACAATTTGTTGAACATTTCTTTCAAATGGTCTCTTATCAAAGAAATTGTTTATCTAGAGAGAAGTATCACATTAACTCAATAACAGTTTTTCATAGATCCATATATTCACTTAAATTATGTAATAGCATGAGTAGAGTTTTAATTATAAATGAGAATAAGATCTACTGAAATTAGAGACTGAATATCACTAATTTCATTCTTTTTAGGCCTTCATAAAACAAATATCCTTCTGGATCCAAGAAATACTTCTCTTTGCTTTGTGATCTGAGTGATTAAAATGCAGAGAATTGTCTGAAGAAAAAGTGTTCTTCCATTCAGGAATAAAAACTCACCTGCTAGAATAAAACCTATAGTAATGAGTAATATGTGTGACATAATTAGGACTAATGTCTGTTGCTCATTTTATAATTAAGAAATTATGTTGATCCTCAAACTCTTCAGCAAATACAAACATAAGGAACACTGCCAAACTCATTCAATGAAGTTATAGTCATCCTGATATCTAAATCATACAAAGACTCAACACTACTATGAACACTGATGCAAAAATACTCAATAAATACTAGCAAGTCAACTCCAGGATCACATCAAAAACTTCATCCATCATGATCAAGAAGACATCATCACAGGGATGCGGGAATGGTTCAAAACATGAAAATCTATCAACATAATCTAATGTAATCCAGTATACAATTAAACTGAAAGAAAAAATTACATGATCATCTCATTAGATGCTGAAAAACCTTTGTCAAAATTCAACACCACTTCATGTTAAAAGTATTAAAAAAGATCAGGGATTCAAGGCACATTTCTAAACATAAAGTAATATACAACAAGACAACAGACAACATTAAACTTAATGGAGAGAAATTTTGAGCAAATCCACTAAAATCAGGGATGCCCACTTTCTTCCTATATATTCAATATAGTACTTGAGGTTTTGGCCAGAGCAATAAGACAACTAACAGAGAACAAAAGAAATACAAATTGGAAAGAAAGAAGCCAAAGTACTGCTATTTGTGGAAGATATGATAGTATACATAAGCAACCCCCCAAAACTCTACCAGAGAACTCATACAGATGATAAACAGCTTCAGCAAAGTGGCTGCATACAAAATCAACTCAAGAAATCAGTAGCCTTCATTTATACAAATGATGAATGGGTCAATTAAAAAATTAGGGAAATATAACCCTTTTAAATAGCCATGAATAATATAAAATATCTTGGTATAACTCTAACCAAGCAAGTAAACGATCTGTAGGACAAAAATGTTCAAGTCACTGAAAGAAAAACTTGAAGAATATATCAGACAATGGAAAGATGTCCCATGCTCATGAGTAAGTAGGATTAATATATGAAAATGGCCATCTTACCAAAACCAATAAACAGATTCAGAATTCCAACACAATTATTTATAAACCTTGAAAGAGCAATTTCTTATGATATGTACTCACTTACAAGTAGAAATTATCCATAAAATAGACGTTTGTACTCACTTATAAATAGATATTACCCCATAATGTAAAGGACACCTATGCTACAGCCCTCAGATCCAAAGAAGCTAAACAAGAAGGAAGGCACCAAGGAGGATGCTTGAACCTAAACTAAAGGGTAATAAATTAGTGATAAGTAACAATGAAGGGAGGGTATTGGGTGGGAGAAGGGATGAAGAAGGGAATGGGAGTGGTTCAGGATCAGGTGTGTAGATGAACAGGAAAGATGGCCAGATGGCTATGAGATGAATGGAAATCTACAGCTGAGTGGTTGAGGAGATATGGACATGACACAAGACATGACAGAGAAACTGGGATAACAGAGGGGAGGACCAAGAATCAATGGGGGGGTTACCTTAGCTGTGGCTTAGAGCATTGGAGATATGGAAACTGAAGGAACCTCAGTGGAGTAAAAGTGATACCAACCATCCGCAAATCCTTTGACCTAAAATTTATCCTATCTACAAGAAATGCAGGGTGAGGGGATAGGAGTAGAGACTAAGTGAATGGCCAACAAATAGAGGTCCAACTTAAGACCCCTTCAGTCTCCAATCTTCACCCAAGACCTAAGGCTGTACCAGAGCTCTCATACTAAAAATCCCAGAGAGAGCTGGACTCCAGGAATGCTGTCACTCCTAAGTTCACAGATGAGACACCACTCTTGCTGCAATTATTGGCCTAAAGAGGGAACTGCCAGGAGTCCACAGGGCACAGAAACCACGAAGCAGCCAGGGACAGGATCCTTCCAGTTGCACCCCAGAGCTAACTCTGTGACACAGCTCTCCACATCCAAATCCTTCCTTAGCTTGTCTCCAAGGAGTGCTAACAACCTAAGATCACAGGCTCACAGGCTCACAGGAGGAACAAGTTCCAGTTAGAGACAGCAAGACCAACTAACACCATAGATAACCAGTTGGAGAGTCAAGCACAAGAACCTACGCAACAGAAACCAAGGCTATGTGACATCATCAGAACCCAGTCTCCCACCACAGATTCAGTACAATCCCCATCAAAATTCCAACTCAATTCTTCATAGAGATAGAAAGAGTAATTTGAAAATTCATTTGGAATCACCAAAAACCCAGTATAGGGAAAACCATTCTCAACAATAAAATAATTTCTAGGGGAATCACCATCCTTGACCTCAAGCTATATTACAGAGTGATGATAAAAAAATTCATGGTATTGGTACTGTGACAGGCAAGTACATCAATGGAATTGAATTGAAGATCCAGATATGAACCAAACACCTATAGTCACTTGATCTTTGACAAAGGAGCTAAAACAATCCAGTAGAAAAAGACAGTAATTTCAACAAATGGTACTGATTTAACTGAGGTCAGCATGTAGAAGGAGGAAAATTGGTCCATTCTTATCTCCTTGTATAAGGCTGAAGTCCAGGTGTATCAAGAACCTCTACATAAAACCAGATAAACTGAAAATACTACAAGTGAAAGTGGGAAAGAATGTTGAACACATGGGTACAGTGAAAATTTTATGAACATAACACCAGCGGCTTATGTTCTAAGATCAACAATTGAAAATTTGATCTCATAAAATTGAAATGGTTCTGTAAATCAAAGAACACAGTCAATAAGACAAAATGTCTACCAACATATTGGGAAAGATCTTTACCAATCTTACATCCTATAGAGGGCTAATATCCAATATATACAAAGAACTCAGGAAGTTAGATTTAAGAGAACCAAATAATTCTATTTTTAAAAATGGGGTACAGAACTAAACAAGGAATTGTCAACTGAGGAATATCAAATTGTCAAGAAGCACCTAAAGAAATGTTCAACATCCTTAGTCATCAGGGAAATGCTAGTAAAAACAACTCTGAGATTCCATCTCACACCAGTCAGAATGGCTAAGATCAAAAACTCAGGTGACAGCAGATGGTGGTGAGGATGTGGAGAAAGAGGAACACTCCTCCATTGTTGCTGGGATTGCAAGCTGGTACAACCACTCTGGAAATCAGTCTGACATTTCCTCAGAAAATTAGACATAGTACTACTTGAGGACCCAGCTATATATCACTCCTGGGCATGTACTCAAAAGATGTTTCAACATATAACAAGGACACATGCTCCAATATGTTCATAGCATCCTTATATATAATAGCCAGAAGCTGGAAAGATCCCAGATATCCTTCAACAGAGGAGTGGATACAGAAAATGTGGTACATTTACACCATGGAGTACTACTCAGTTATTAAAAACAAGGACTTCATGAAATTCATAGAATGGGAGGTATTGCAAAAGCCATTGCTTGTACTTTCTTCTCACTGGGCTGCCTTGTCTGAACTCAATCAGATAAGATGCTCTTAGCCCTGCATAGAAATGATGTGCCAGGGTGGGGAGATACCCAGGGGGCCCCCCACCTGCTCAGAGGAAGAGGGGTGGGGGGATGATGGGAAGGATTGTGGGATGGGCTGACACAGAATAGTGCAGTGAGTGAGATGTCAAGTGAATAAAAAATTGATGATTGATTAATTAATTAACTAAAAATCAAGTTGCTGTATATCACCTTATTTGATTCACAAGTAAATAAACAAGAAAAATAGCATTTTCTTTTAAAATAAATGTCAGCACCACTGTTTCTTATGGCTGAGAGATTTCTTTTTCTGCAATAGCTTCAGTTACTATATACAGTAATGAGTGTCAGAGGAACACTGTAGTAATATTGTATATTAGGGATTTAATGCATATTTTTAAGAATCTATTAAATATCTAAATGCTGCCTTTATTTTTTATAGCCTCTTCCACTTAACAAAACAATAGGTTACTTCAAATATGAACCCAACTACCCTCTGAAGTAACAACTACAAATAAATTGTTCTCTATTCTCAAGCTTTTACAATCAAAGCACATTAGAAAGAATTTTCAACTGAGGGTCCAAAATGTTAACAATAAATACTATTTTATTTGAGAACACTTTCTTTGTATGAATGAAAACTCTTTTTGGCAGATAAAGGTGGTAACTGAGGAAGGGACCTTTGAGAACTCCAAAGCTTATTCACCTCCTATTTTATATTAGTCTCATAAAATCATGTCAGCTTTTCTAGTGCTTCTATCAAGTTTAGTAGTCAAGGATGGTATTTTACAATAAATCATTTTCAATTCTTTTTTGATATCCTTACTTCTGCATGCAGCACAGAATTCTAAAATGGTAAAACTAGAATAAATCTCTCTGAGAAGTGTTCTCATTGCACACCTGCAGTGTTCCTGGCACATAGGCATTCAGGTTACAGGAATTGTCCTTAACTTAACAATTCAAAATTTCCCAGTAGAAGGGAGAGAGAGAAAATGAATATGTCGTTTAAGCTTATCACACACTTTTTTCTTTTATTCACTTATATATTCATTTTAATTTAAATTATTTTATTTATTTGCATTCCAGTCTTTACCCCCCACTTAGTCCCCGGCTCTCAGAGTTCCTCATCCCATTCCTCCTCCTCCTTGCCTCCTAGAGGGTGCTCTTCTCTTCACCAGGCCTCCCTCTTCCCTGGAGCCTCAAAGATCTCATGGATTAAGCACATCTTCTTCCACTGAGGCTAGAACACGTAGACCTCTGCTACATATGTGCCAGGGCACTGATACCCACCCCTGTATGCTCCTGGTTGGTAGCTCAATCTCTGGGAGCTCCCTGGGGTCTGGCTTAGTTGAGTCTTCCCATGGGATAGCCCTCCCTTTCAGCTTATTCAATCCTTCCCCTAATTCTATCATAGGGGTCCCTGACTTCAGTCCAATGGTTGGGTATAAGCATCTGCTTCTGTCTCAGTCAGCTGCTGGTAGAGTCTCTCATGGGGAAGTCATATTAGGCTCTTGTCTGTAAGCACACCATAGCATTAGTAATAGTATCAGACCTTGATAGCCTCCCCTTGAGATGGATCACAATTTGGGCAGGTCACTGTAACTCCTTTCCCTCAGTCGCTTCTCCACTTTTGTCCCTCCAGTTCTTTTGGACAGGAACTAATCTGAGTCAAGAGTTTTTGACTATGGGATGGCAATCATATCCCTCCACTCAATGCTCTGTCTTTCTACTGGAGGTGGAGGCTAGAAGTTCCCTTCCCCATTGTAGGGCATTTCATCTAAGGTCCCTTCCTTAGAGTCCTGAATATGTTTTACCTCCCAGGTATCTGGTGTATACTAGAGGGTCCCCAACCTCCTACCTCCCAAGGTTGCCATTGTTTCCATTGTTTCTGCTGGGCCTCAGGGTTTCTCTCCTGTTTCCCTACCTCCAATATCTGATCATGGTCCCTTCTTCCCCTCCTGTCCCTTCTCCCACCCAGGTCCTCCCTTCCTCCCACTTCTGTGATTATTTTCTTCTCTCTCCCAAGTTGAATTGAGGCATACTTTCAGCTTGTTAGCATTTTTGAGTTCTGTGGATTGTATCCTAGGTATTCTATACTCTTTGGCTAATATCCACTTATTAGTGAGTACATACCATGCATGTCTTTTTGGATCTGAGTTACCTTGCTCAGGATGATATTTTCTAGTTCCATCCATTTGCCTGCAAAACTCATAATGTCTTTGTTTTTAATAGCTGAGTATTATTCCATTGTGTAAATTTCTGTATCCATTCTTCCTTGTGGGGCATCTGGGTTGTTTCCAGCCTCTGGCTTTCACAAATAAGGCCATTATGAACATAGTGGAACACATACCCCTGTGACATGGTGGGACATCTTTTGATTATATGCCCAAGACTTAGATAGCTGGATCTTCAGGTCGATCTATTTCCAATTTTCTGAGGAATATAGTTTACCGTAGCAAACAGTTATCTATTACAATGTTATGTAATTTTTTTATGTAATTTATTCTTATCTAACAATAGGAGAAATTAATAATTTTCAGATATGCGCATTTTAAGATAGGTAAATAACTTGAGGAATTAACACCTTTCTCTTAACTGTGTCCATTTAGAGAGAAATAAGTATTTGCATGTCAAATTGTTGCAACAACATCTATTTCAGAATCTTTCTTTTTTTTCCCACTGCACGTGGATCCCACTGTATCTTCGAATCTGGGACAGTTTAAAAGCCTATCTCCCCTTTCATCTAACTGCCATCTTTCCAGGAGGGAAGACAATTCTGTATCAAAACCAGTAAGGGATCTTTCAAAAACACTCCAGAGTAGAAGAACAAAGGAGCTGTTAGATAGAAACAAATTAGTTTAGGAGTCTGACTTTTTTTTTTTTAATGAATTCTTAAATGCACTAAGTGGAGTTTCTTTCTCAATGACTAATATGTGAAACACACACATGATTTCTCCCACAGGCTTTGAAATGGCTTATTTTTGCCAGTATACTGCCAGATAAACATTTATAAATAGAATGTCCTGCTATATAAATGTTTCCCTCTTAAACGTGAAAAATCTAAACTAAAGACTATTTAAAATGAAGATATATTTTATTTTGGAGATTATAACTAAAATATCAGATTAAATATATGATTTCTACATTTATAGCAAAGTAATATCTAAGACAATTAGACTACTATAGTTGCAATTTTCCCCAGTAGAAATGAATTTATCATGAAAATATCCTTGCATAAATGCTCAAAGACACAAATATTCACCGTGCTTTAATGTAGGGTTTGAAGTAGCATCATTTTCTAAATGATAAAATGCATCATGTTCACCATTTCTTAAGTTATCGTATTGCTCAGAAGTACTTGATTCCTTTTACTGGGTACAATAATTTTGCAATAAAGATAATATTCCTGAACCCTTTAATTATATCTTAAATAATTGACATTAAAAGAGAAAACTAATAAAGGTCATTTTGTTTTGTTTTGTTTTTTTCTTGATTTAGTTATCATTTCAGTATTGGTAAGAGAAAGAACTAATTTAATGGTTTAATTTACATGAATAATTATACTAAGTCACACAAACACAGATCTCTCCCCCCACACACACATACACAGAGAAAGAGAAAGAGAGACAGTCAAAGAGACAGAGAAACAGAGATACAGAGAGAGGTAGGGGGGAAATCATTATGTATGAAATAGACTGTAGATACCAATGAGTTAATTTTTCCATGTACATTGTATCTGTGTCCTAATAGTATTTGTCAATGTGCTTCATTTTAAATCCTAATTATATGAGTGACTTGTGTTCTATATTATATATGTTCGTTGCCAAATTAATGAAAATTTGCTCATTTACTAGTTTCCCAGGTGCAAGAAGAAACAATGCTATACAATCAGTAGAGAGAAAAACATTCTAATAAAAATTATACTCTACTGCTCCCAGTTAAGTTAAAAAACAATGTATAAACTAATACAGAACTAGGATCATGTTCCATAAATAGCAAACAGGCTCCATTAATAGCTAACATTCTAGGTTAATAATATCAATCCACACACCTATGCACATCTGATGTTTTGTAAAGAAGCCAGAAATAGACACTGAAATATGAAATCACATTCAACAATTGGTGATGATCTTACTGGATGTCTGCATGTAAAGAATGCAAATAGATCCATATCTATCACCGTGCATAAAGCTCATGTCCTAGTAGATCAAAGACTTCAACATAAAGTAGTCACACTGAACCTGAAAGAAGAAAAGGTGGGGGAAAGCCTTGAAAAAATCAGCAGAAGAAACACCTTCCTGACCAGAACATTAATAGCATAAGCACTAAGATCAACAGTTAAGTAGGACTTCATAAACCTGAAAAGGTTCTGCCTGGCAAAGAACATCATTCCTGCAAAACAGTATCCTACAGGATGAGGAGAGATTTTTACTCACATTTTTAATTTTTACATATCTGAGAGAAAATTAATACCCAAAATTTATAGAGAACTCAAATAATTAGATATCTAGAAAAGAAATAGCCAAATTTAAAAGTGTGGCTCATATCAAATACATTTTCAAAAGAGAGAATTCAAATTTCTGAGAAATATTAGACAAATTTTAATCATTTGTTCAACATCCATAGACATCAAAAAAATGTAAATAAATCAAAACTGATTTGAGATTTCATCTTTTACCTGTAAGAAAGCCTACGAATAATAAACCAAATGCTAGTTGATGTTGACAAGGATGTAGAGTAAGGGGAACATTTATCCATTGCTGTTTGGACTGTAAATTTTTACAGCCACTATGGAAATCAGTGTGGCAGTTCCTCAGGAAATCTGGAATCAACTATCTAAAGATCCATCTATACAATTCTGGTCAGATACTCAACGGATGCTTCACTTAACATAGAGACATTGTTTGTTTAACAATGTACATTGTTGTCATATTCAAAATAGTCAAAAATGGAAATCATGCAGATGTTCAAAAACAGATGAATAATTTTTAAATCTGGAACATTTGCACAATGGAATGTTACTCAGCTGTTGTTGAATTCAATGATGAATTTTAGATTGAATTCAATCTAAATGATTGAATTCAAATGATGAAATTTAGAGGTAAATGGACAGTACTAAGTAACATCATCGTGAGTGAGATAACCCAGACTCAGAAAGACAAATATACTATGTCTTTACTTATATGTAGATATTAGTTTTTAAGTCAATAATAAGTAAGTTACTTCTGTAGAACCACTGAATTTGGGTATAGTGTAAGGGACTAGAAAAATTGATAGATAACCATATATAATGGCTTTAATACCTTTATTTAAGAGAACAGTAGTATTTGGTTTTATTGTAGGTCCTTGAGCTATTTAGACTCAGGTTCTTGGTCACCTATGCAGTATTGGATATCGGTTCCAATCTATGGAGATATATATATATATATTATATATATATATATATATATATATATATATATATTGATGTAAATGTATGTGGGGTGCTAGAACAGGAGGATTAAGGAGGAAAAGGGAGGGAAGAGGGGGAATTAAAGAAGGAAAATGGGTAGATACAGCTAAAATTAATGGCCATTTGAGAAGTACTGTGGAAATGCATATACAGTAGAAGCTTCCTGAAAATATATACATATGTGAAGGCAATTTAAATGAAATCATCCAATAACAGGGCAGACAGAGCTCTACCTGGAGATCATTTATAACAAATGAAGCTTCCAGTACAGATATTGAGTTACATATAATTGTGCTGTTGGCCAATGTGGTCCATGAGCACCCACATACAACACACAGTTTACCAAGGTTATAAATTGTTCTCCACAGAATGACTGCATGACCATTTTGCTGAAGACAGCACCCAAACAACTCACCAAACTGGAGCACAGAGAAGTTGAGTTGTTGCCTACCTAATACTTTCATTCTTATGGGCTGGTGTTCTTGGTACTAAAAGAACCAAGATACACAAAGAGAAATATAAACACCAAATCAGCTACAAAACCTTTAATATACAGTGGTGTTCTGCCTGCAAGATATACTAGTGCAATGGTGTCACAAACATTGTGAGAAAAAAAAAACAATATTTGAATTTTTTTAGAGTCATACTTCATGGATTGGAAGCCATGGGCAATACTACGTAGGTGATCAAGAACCTGGGACTAGACAGCCCAGGGACTTAGGATAAATGGAAATACTACTGTTCTTGTAAATAAACCTAGGAAATAAAATGACTCAAGATTCTTCTATGTTCATTCATCAGTGCCTTGCTCACCCATGATCAGAAAAGCTTCCTTCTGGAGCAGATAGGAAACAAACACAGAGACCCATAGCCAGACATTATATAAAGAGTGAGGAATCTTGGAACACACAACACTGAAATTCCTCACCTCAGGGCTCAGGAAAGCCTACAGAAAGAGTGTAGGAGCTAGAGGAGACGCAAGTCACAAGAAAAAAAAAGACATCTAAACACAACAGAATGGCTGCATACATATGAGGTAGCATGCATATGGCCTACATGGGTCTGTGCTAGATGTGGTCCCAGAGTAGAAAGAAGTAGACACATGTTCCTATCCCTATCCCAAACCCAGAGGCTATCTCCAACTGATAGTCCTTTTAAAATGAAAACTTCTTTTTCCTCAAGAAAGTCTCTACAGGGAAACGAAGTACCCTCAAGAGTTGGCCACATGACCAGTAGTATATACCAACAGAAAATAAATAAATAAAATAAAATGAATTCCATGACTTTTTTTTTTCAGTTCCTTGTCTCATAATGTCATGTTAGGGTATTTTCTGCTTTTTTCCAATATTATCATTTTTACATTTATCCCCCTCCCCACTGTCTTTCTCTCATGTTCTCTATTTCCTCTGGCTCTTACACTCATTCTGCTTCCTTTTCTGAAGGTTCCCTGAGCCCTAAGGGGAGGGCTTTAATGGAGACATCTCCTTTAGGGCTGGGTATTCTAAGATCTCTCTTCCCTTTTAGTTCTTAGACAGTTTTATTCATATCCTTTACCTGAATTGTATTTCCTGTATTTCATTTTTGTTTACTTCTTCGTTCAATGCTTCTGCTTCTACCTGTTTGAATGTATTCTTCTGTGTTTCCTTAAGGGATTATTTCATGTCCTCTTTAAAGGCCTCTGTCATCTTTATAAGTTTGAATTTTAAGATCCTCTTCTTGTGCTTCAGGTTCATTAAGATACACAGGATTTTTTGCAGCAGGATACCTGGGCTCTGGTGGTGACATATTGCCTTGGTATTTGTAGATTTTATACTTATGCTGTTCCTTAGGCACTTGGTTTTTCCTGGTGTTGGATGGATGATCCTGATGGCAGCAAGAATTCTCAGGAAGGTGTAGGGAGCAGTGGGTCAGGCAATGGAAGTCAAGGTACTGACTGTGTTGGCTGTGCCTCAGGCAGAACCCACTGTAAAGGGATGGGGGTGGCAATGTTCAACGTTGGTAGTTCTTGGGGATTCCACAGTCCTCTATGGGGTAGTAGGAGGCTCTTGGGTTCCTGTAAGTGTCCTCAGGACTAAAGAAGGAGCCCAGGGATAGACAATGGAGCTAAAGGGACTGACTATATTCAACTCACCTCAGCAGTTGTGCCACAAAACACACCTGCTGGGATGTTAGGCAAATCTGATTGTAATGGAATTAGTGGGGCAGGGTTCCAAGCTGCTTAGTTTTGGTGACCCTACGATTTTCAAGGAAAGCAGGAAGCTCTTGTGTCCTGCAAGACTCCTCCAAACCAAGGAAAGAGCCCAGAACTAGACAACTCACCTCTGCAGGCAGTGTATGCAGGCTGTGTCTGGTCAGGGCTGCTGGAAGGGATTTGTTGAAGCAGGGTTACAAGAGGGTTAGTGAGATTTTCATGGGCAAACAGGATGCTCCTGGGGTCCAGAGAAGCTCCTTCAGACCAAGGAACAAGTCAAGAACTAAAGAACAGAGGCTCCAGAGACAGTGTGCAACTTACCTCTGCAGGCTGAGTCTCAGAGCTGGAAAGGGCATGTTTGTTTTCTAATAAGAGACAGAAAATGAGTGAATCCAGATGGAAGAGGAGGTGTGTCAGAACTTGGAGAAGAAATATGATAAATTGTGATTAGGTTATATTTGTATTAAAAAAAAAACTATACTCAATTAAAAGACAAAATGTCAAAAATATGGTATCATTCATGTATTCTGTGAGCATTTAAAGCCAGATGTGATTCTATTCATAGAATTATAATAATTAGCATTTATGGTGAATAATATATTGTATATAAAACAAATATATGTTATGTATTCCATTTTATGGAGAAGTATTCACAATCATCTAAAATAAGAGTACAATAGAACAGTACAAAGCATTTAAAAATATGTTTATACTTGTATGTATCATTAAGAGATCTGTGATTTTCTTTGTTTTGCAACATATTTCTGCAAACCAAACATATAAGGTTTAAACATTTGTTTTAAGCTTGAATTTATAATTTCTATTACTACTCTTATGACTATAAACTCTCCTTGCAACATTTAAATCACCTGAGAAATTCTTGGAAATTTCAGAACACAACACTGCATACAGAATAAATGTAATCATAATCAATACTTAATATGTCTCTGGTGATTGTAACAATCTATTAGAAAGAAGAATGGAGAGGCTTCAGGTCTAGGGATGCATCTTTAGAATTTCTAAGCCTGTGTTTCTCTATCTGTATAAAGTAAGGACACTTTTCACAAGACTACATCAGAGTTCAAAGATGAAAATTAGATTGTATGTCAAAGCATCATAGTACTAAGCAAGTTATAGACAATGATAGTTATAGATTCAAACGTAGGGAAGTAAAGCAGACAGAAACAAATGAAATAAAGTAAGTAATTAAGTATATTCTCAGCAAACACTAAAAGAATGAGACTTTTCAAGAGTTATTTTCTCTGATTTGAAAAATTTTTTACTGGAGTGAGCCATAGGAAGCAAACAAAAGGCATACATTTCAAGAATTTCCTAAAAACTATATGATTCACAAGGTCTTTGCCCAATGTTATGTAAGCAAAAGAAAATTCACATAATAATGAAAAATGAGAGGAAGTCAATTGTAAGAATTAAGAAACTGTTCTGTTCAGGAAATTTTCCCTGTGCCCAAGTATTTGAGACACTTCCCCACCTACTCTTCTATTAGTTTCAGTGTATCTAGTTTTATATGAAGATCCTTTATCCACTTGGACGTGAGCTTTCTAAAAGGAGGTAAGAATGGATGGTTTTAAGCAGAGAGGGGCTACTCAGAACCCTCTCTGTCTGGCTATCTGAATTCTTGCTTAGGCGTGAGGCTAAGCACTGCAAGGGAATATAAATAAAAGTTTAAAAATAATCTATCTGGGTTCCCTGAGGGACAAGCCTGACTGCATAGGGGTTGATGTGAAAAATATCCCCTCTCCAGGAAAAAGACATCAGGATGGATATGCCCCTCATGGAACTCACTGGACAACAACAGGGGACCTGAGCCATTACAAGGTCCCCTTCAATTATTGGAGGTCAAGCCTCTATCCCCGCCTTCACAAGAATGGAATCGCCAAGGCCCTTCTATACTTACAGAAGGGAGGAGATGTCAGGAGGCAGCCCTACATATACACTAAAAAGCCTAAAATCAGCCATAGGCTAAAGTCAGCAATAGTCCTGACATACATGCATGCTAACGCCAAGTCTTGGGTCTCTGTGGAAAAACACTGAAACAGCAGGCTATAAGCTATTGTAAACAGGCGGCTTCTGTGGAAATTTACCAGCCCAAGTAGTCATAGATCTTATAAATAGGCAGCCTCGGTGGACAGTACCAACTTAGATAAGGACAAGTGAATCATAGAAAGAGTCATAGTGACCTGTCCCCTGAACCTACACCCAGCTGATACCTGTTCTGAAAGGTGTCTGTACTCCCCTGAACACCTATGCTCCAGTGCCATTCCCTTCCCCACATCCTGCCTTTTGTGTTTATAACCCCTGTGTAAATAAGTAAATAATGATGTGATTTAAATAACTAAATAAATTTAAACACACACACACACACACACACACACACAAAGAAAAACCAATAAAACCAATATTTTTATGTTTAAAAAAAAAAAGAATGCATGGTTTTTTTATTCATTTACATGCTAACCTCCAGTTGAGTCAGCATCATTTGTTGAAAATGCTGTCCTTTTTCCACTGGATGGCTTTAGCTTCCTTGTCAAAGATCAAGTGACCATGGCTATGTGGGTTAATTTCTGGGTCTTCAATTCTATTCCATTGATCAATCTGCCTGTCTCTGTACCAATACCATGCAGTTTCTTATCACTAATTCTTTGTAATACAGCTTGAGGTGAGGGATGGTGAGTCCCCAGAATTTCTTTTGTTGTTGAGAATATTTTTCAATGTCCTGGGTTTTTGTCATTCCAAATGAATTTGCAAATTGCTCTTTCTATCACTTTGAAGAATTGAATGAGAATGTTGATGGGGATCGCATTGAATCTGGAGATTGCTTTCAGCAAGATGTCCATTTTTTACTGTATTAACCCTGCCGATCCATGAGCATGTGAGATCTTTCCATCTTCTGAAATCTTCTTCAATTTCTTTCTTCATAGACTTGAAGTTCTTGTCATACAGATCTTTCACTTGCCTTGGTTAGATTCACACAACGGTATTTTATATTATTGGTGATTATTGTGAAGTGTGTCATTTCCCTAATTTCTTTCTTAGCCTGTTTATCCTTTGAGTGGAAGAAGGGCATAGAAAAACTTGGGCAGACAGGGAAAGTTCCTAAACAGAAAACCAATGGCTTATGCTCTAAGATCAAGAGTTGACAAATGGGACTTGATCAAATTGCAAAGTTTCTGTAAGGCAAAGGACACTGTCAATAAGACAAAACAGCAACCAACACATTGGCAAAAGATCTTTACTAATCCTACATTGATAGAGGGCTAATATCCAATATATACAAAGAACTCAGGAAGTTATGCTCAAGAGAACCAAATAACCTTATTAAAAATGGGGTTCAGCGATAAACAAAGAATTCTCAACTGAGGAAACTCGAATGTTCGAGAAGCACCTAAAGAAATGTTCAATATCCTTAGTCACCAGGAAATGCAAATCAAAAACAAACTGAGTTTCCATCTCACACAAGTCAGAATGGCTAAGATCAAAAACTCAGATGATAGCAGATGCTGGCAAGCATGGGGAGAAAGAGGAACATTCTTCTCCATTGTTCCTGGGATTGCAAGCTGGTACAACCACTCTGGAAATCAGTCTGGCATTTCCCTCAGAAAATTGGACATAGCATTTCCTGAGGACCCAGCTATATCTCTCCTGGGCATATACCCAGAAGATGCTCCAACATATAACAAGGACACATGCTCCACTATGTTCATAGCAGACTTATTTATAATAGCCAAAAACTGGAAACAACTCAGATATCCTTCAACAGAGGAAGGATACAGAAATGTGGTACATTTGCCCAATGGAATATTACTGAACTATTAAAACCAATGAATTTATGAAATTCTTAGGCAAATAGATGGAACTAGAAAATATCATCCTGAGTAAGGTAACTCAATCACAAAAGAACACATATGGTATGCACTCACTGATAAGTGGATATTAGCCCAAAAGCTTGCAATACTCAAGATACAACTCACAGACCACATGAATCTCATGAAGAAGGAAGTTCAAAGTATAGGTGCTTCATTTCTTCTTAGAAGGAGAAACAAAATACTCATGGGAAGCAAATATGGAGTCACAATCTGTGACAGAAACTGAAGGAGGGGCTGTCTGGAGACTGCTCTACCTGGGTATTCATTCCATGTGCAGTCACCAAAGGCATACACTGATGTGGATGCCATGAAGTGCATGTTGATAGGAGCCTGATATAGCTGTCTCCTTAGAGGTCTGCCAGAGCCTGACATAAACAGAGGTGGATACTCACAGGTAACCATAGAACTGATCATGGGGTTGCCAATGGAGAAGTCAGAGAGAAGACTGAAGGAGCTGAGGAGATTTACAGCTCCATTGGGAGAGCATTAATACAACCAAACATAGATCCCAGGGCATAAACCACCAGCCTGGGCACACATAGGGAGGGACCCATGGCTCTAGCTGTATATGTAGGGGAGGATGGCCTTGTGAAGCATAGATGGTAGAGGAAGTCCTTGGTCCCATGAAGGCTGGATGCCCCAATGAGGATGAATTAGATGGTGGAGAGCAGGGAGTAGATGGGTGGGTGGGGGGCACATCCTCATAGAAACAGGAAGAGGGGGAATGGGATAGGGGGTCACTGGAAATAGGGAAAGGGAATAACATCTGAAATGTAAATAAAATATCCTATAAAAGTTAATCTAAAAAATAAATAAATAAGTTAGCAAAGCAGAGAAGCAAAACAAAACAAAAAAAGAATTACGAAACTGTAAATTCACATAATGCATATTTCCTAGCATAAAAATTTACAATGATTATAATGATTTTGAAACAGTATACAATAATGTGGACTTCAAATTAAGTTTTTCTCTGTGAATGCTAATAAATTAACTGAAGCTTTAATCTAACTACAAAATTCTGCCTCTTAAGTTTCAGTGGCATGTTTTTAAAAACACAGGGTCAACTTATAAATACAAGTAAACTAAATATAATATATTAATATAATAGTCTTCTAGTTCTGTTTAATAATAAATTAATTAATGATTGACAAAAAAAAATATACTCAGTTCTGGTTCTCAGAGATAATCCAACCTTGGTTTATAACCACATGAGTATTTCCATGGCTATGGCTTTATATTATAATGCTAAATTCAGCATTCCAGGGTCTAGTTGGCCACAAGATGAGTGAATTCTCATGTTACGACAGTCTAAGTAAAAAGAAAACTATCAAGGTCTGTAAAAAAAAAATGTTGGAATTTTGATGGGAATTGCATTAATAAGATGCTTTTGATTTTCACTATGTAAATCCTATTAATCTATTCATGGACAATCTTTCCAACTTCAGATATTGTCTTCAATTTCTTTCTTCAGGGACTTGAAATTCTTGTCATACAGACATTTCAGTTGTGTTATTAGAGTTACAACAAAGTATTTTATATTATTTGTGTTTATTGTAAAAGGTATTGTTTCCCTAACTTCTTTCATGGCCTGATTATCATTTGCATAAAGGAGGGATACTGATTTTTTGAAGTTAATTTTATATACAGATACTTTGCTAAAGGTCTCTATAAGCAGAGTTCTCTGGTAGAAATTTGGGAGTCACTTATGTATACTAAAATATCTTCCAACATTACTAATACTTTAACTTAGACTTCTTCCTTTCCAATCCATATCCCCTTTATTTCCTTTTCTTTTTTATTACTTTAGCTAGAATATCAAATACTATACTGAATAGATAGAAAGAGAGTAAGCTGCCTTGTTTTTTTCCTGATTTTAGTGGAATTGTTGTCTCTCTCCATTTAGTTTGTTGTTGGCTATTGACTTGCTGTATATTGATTTTATTATGCTTAAGTATTTGCCTTGTATATCTGAAATCTCTAAGACATTTAACTTGAAGAGGTATTAGATTTTGTCAAAGGCTTTTTGCAGCATCTAATGAGATATCATGTAATATTTTTCTTTCAGTTTGTTCACATGGTAAATTATATTGATGGAATTTTGTATATTGAACCATCCCTGCATCCTGGGGATGAAGCCTATTTTATCATGTGCTGAGTCCTTCTTGGCCATGTGGAAATCACAGTGTGACACTGTTTCCTGCCTCTGGAACAGAGCCAACAGGGCATGGGCCTCCACAAATGTATATAGTTGCTGGGCACAAAGCTTGTTTTTAGAAATATACATATATATGTATATCTATATACATATATCATGTTCCTTCTTTGGAAAATATCCTCCCTGCCAAAGTAATCACAGAACATCCTCTCTTCTAAGGTTAATGACTCCATGATAATCAGAGACAATAAGAGTCTGGGAGGTGAGGGTGAGTCTACTGTTTTATCAGAAGGGCAGAAGCTGAGACCTTCAGGATAGCCCTTAAGGCTGTGCAAAAGCACTCTGAAAACATGAGTTCAAGAATATAGTTTCCCAACTATACAAATTATAAGGATATAATATAAATTTTATAAGGAGCTTCACAGACTTAAAAGAAAAAAGGAGCTGTACTATGATTCAGCTTGTCAGAATGATATTAAGGAAGGAGAGAAAAAAATTGGGGAAGTATTGATTGCAGGACAAAATTCTACCCAGCTAATTTTATTGTTTATGCTTATAAAGGAAACCAGATAGATTTTTTTTAGTTCAAGGTCAGCCCTGGACAATGCCAGGTTAGGCCTAGGAATGGTAGAAATAAAGATCTCAGAGAGCGATCTCTCATCCAGCTAGCTTACTGTATGTGCTTGCAAAGGCAGGAAGATCTCTGAATTCATTTTCAATGTTAGGGGAACAAAAAGGAAAGAAAAAAGAATATAGTTGCTGCCTTTTTCTAAGAATCAGGGGGATAGGTTAGAGGATGATGATTAGTGGAATAATCAAAGAGGAACCTGCCATGAATGACTGAACTGATATTCAGAGAGTTTTTAGAATAGAATTTTGTCTATATTAAGAGAAAGCTTTGTCTAGCAGAAGGCTATCTGATATACTGTCTCAAGTACAGTATAAGCCGTCAGTTTGTGTACCTCACAATTTGAATTCCAAGTCATTTCTTTTGGCACTCCCAAGCACCCCTTCCTCAGATCCCCTCTACAAGTTAATACTGGTCTTTGCCAATCATGTTGAATGGTGTTTGTGATATGTTCCTGCATTCAGTTTGTGAATAGTTTGTTGAGTATTTTTTTCATTGAGGTTCATGAAGAAATTTGTCTGAAATATTCTTTTCTTGTTGATTATGTGATTTAGTTATCATGGTGACTGTGGCTTCATAGAATGAGTTTGGGAGTGTTCCTTGTGCTTCTATTTCTTGTAATAGTTCAAGTACTGGTATTTGCTCTGAGAGGATTGAGACGAGATAAGTCAATAACAGACTTCAAATTAGCAATTCAAAAGACTAAGCTTAGATTTCTGTTTCCAAGAACTAGGCAAGTCAATTACTGCGAAACAAAACAAAACAAAACAGACTTTGGGCAGCCAATCAAAAACTGGCTTACCATCAGAAGCTGTCCACTACCTGGCCTGAAGCCAAGGCAATTGGTCAGCAACAGTTTGCAGGCTTCCCCTGTAACAGTTTCCAACTTTCCTCCATTCCCGAGCAATGGTTCTAAAATGTCTCTAGATATAGAGCCAACAATTAAGATAAAGGTCACTTACCCTTACCTGGAATTCCTCTATTGTGCTTTAAATTGGGCCTGTGAGTTCTCTTGGGTGTCTCTATCTTGGTAAATGGAAGACCCCAGAATGCTGGTATGGGTAAACGGGGCACAGCGGTGGAGGCTGCCTGGAGGCTTCCACAAGGTGGGGGACCCACTTACAGAAAGGTCTGGAGTTCCAGGAGGCTAGAGGCTTCAGCAAGGGCGGGCCTGGCACGCCCCAATGGTATGAGGAAGTCCTTGGTTCCAAAAGGGTTTATTATCATGGCAGATGGTGGATGGATTTGTATGTACCCGCCCCCCAAACTCAGGGCAGACCTGAGTTAAGTAAGGAGGAAGAAAGGGGTAGGTTCTAGGGAGGAATGCTTAATTGGCTCCGCCCTCTGACCTTCATTAGTATGTAAATCTCTAGGGCCTGAGGCCTGTAATCACATCCTCTACCTGTGCACTTTGGGAGGGGCTGTAATGGCCTACATGACTGAACAATGTAGGTCCATGGAGATTGGACTGCTTGTTAGGACCCTGAGTTCTGGGGATGTGGCTGAACTCCTGCCGTTTTTTCCCTTGGAGTCTCAGGGTTCTAGGCCCATGCCCAGCCAAGAACCAGGATACCCTTACGTAGTCCCACATGCTGGACTTCTGCAAAATAAAATTCTCTTTGGTTTTGCATACTATTTGAGTCCAGGGTATCATTCTTTGGAGAATCATGAACCTTCACAGATCTTCTTTGATAGTCTGGTAGAATTATATTCTAAAATCACCCAGCCCTGGGCTTTTTGGGGTTAGAGGAATTTTAATCAGTTATTATATTTCCTTAGGGGTTATAGATCTATTCAGGTAGCTTACCTAATCTTACTTAATCTTTGATAAGTGGTATCTCTCTAGAAAATTATCCATTTTATTTAAATTACCAAACTTTGTACAGTATAGGTTTTTGAAGACATACTTAATGATTTTTTTCTAATTTTCTCAGTTACTGTTGTTATAACTCTCTTTTAGTTTCTGATTTTGAAAATTTTATTTCTGCCTTTTAGTCATTTGGCTAAGGATATTTCTATCTCTTTTATTTTCTCAAAAAGAAACAAGTCACATTTTTATGGGACTTGAAAGAAAAATTCTTATCTTCATGTGTAAATACACACACACACATACACAAAGATAGCTAAAACAATTCTGAACAATAAAAGAATTTATGGGGTAATAGCATCCCTGATCTCAATCTGTACTACAGAGCAATAGTGATAAAAACTGCATGATATTTATATAGAAATAGGTTAATCAATTAAATTGAAAAGACCCAGAAATAAATCCACTCAACTATGAATCCTCGATTTTTGAGAAAGAATCCAAAACTACACAGCGGAAAAAAAAAAAGTATCTTCAAGGAATGGTGCTGGGCTAAATGGATGTTTGCATGTAGTAAAATGCCAATAGAACTGTATTTATCACCCTGCACAAAACTAAAGTCCAAGTGAATCAAAAATTTCAACATCAAACAGGATACACTAAATCTAATAGAAGAAAAAGTGGGAAATAGTCTTGAACACATTGGTACAGGACACAATATTCTGACCAGAATGCCTACAGCTCATGTGCTAAGATTGACAATAAATTGGACCTCATGAAATTTAAAAGCTCTGTAAGGCACAAAAATACTGTCAATAGGATAAAATGGCTAACCCTACATCTGATAAAGGGTTAACATCCAAAACATATAAAGAAATCAAGGAGTTAGGTGCCAAGAAACCAAATAATTCAAGTATAAATGGAATACAGAGCTAGACAGAGAATTTTCAGCAGAGAAATCTCAAATGGTAATGAGGCAGGAGTGGGTGAATGGGTTGAGGGGAGGAAGGATAGGATGGGGGGAGTTTCGGAGAGGAAACTGGGAAGGGGGATATCACTTGAAATGTAAAGGAATAAAATGATTTATAGAAAAGAAGCACTTTAAGAAATGTTCACTTTCCATAGTCATCAGGGAAATGCAAATCAAAATGACCATAAGATTCTATCTTACATCTAAAAGAATGGGTAAGATAAAAAAAAACCTAAAGGGACAGCACATGCTAGTAAGGATGTAGTGTAAGCAGAACATTCCTCCATTACTGGTGGCAATGCAAACTTGTACCATCACCCTAGAAATCAATCTGGGAGTTTCTCAAAATATTGAAAATAATTCTAGCTGAAGATCCAGGTATTATGCTCCTGGGCATATACCCAAATGATTCATTTACCCATACCACAGGAACTCCGTTCACAGCCGATTTATTTGTAATAGTCAGCCGATTTATTTGTAATAGTCAGAAATTGGTAAAAGCCCAGATGCCACTCAACTGAAGAATGGATATAGAAAATGTCATTTGTTTACATAATAGAATGCTATTCAGTTATTAAAAACAAGGACATTTTATGAATTTTGCAGGCAAATGGATGGAACTTGAAACTATCATCCTGATTGAGGTAACCCAGACCCAAAAGAATATGCATATTATGTACTCACTTATAAGTAGATACTATCCATAAAATACATGATATATTCCACAGATTCAAAGAAGCTAAATTATAAGGAATGGCCAAATGAGAATGCTTGAATCTCACTTAGGAGGAAAAATAAAGTCATAGGAGGCAGATGGAGGTAGAAACTCTGTTGAAAAGAGGATGTAGAGGGGACTCCAGGAAATATTCAGCATCAGGAAAAGGAAGAGAAGAGAAAATGAAAGAGGGTCAGGAGAATGAATGGAAATCTGCAGCTTGTGGGCATAGGGGGTTGGATGGTAGACACCTCTGTGACAGGCAAGATACCTAAGATTGGGGAAGCTTTCAAGAGTTTGTGTAGGTAAACTTAGCTGAGACTGATAGCAGAGGAAATATGGAATCTGTAGAGGCTACCTCCTAGAACTAGACAGGACCACCCCACCTCCTGGTCAATAGATAAGGACAACAAACCACCCAATAAAACTTTTGACTCCAAATTTGGCCTGTCTACAAGGAATGAATGGACAAAGATGGAACAGAGACTGATATAATTGTCAAATAATAAGTGGCTCATCTTGAGACCCACTCCATGTGTAAGCACCAATCAATGACACTATTAATGATACTCTGTTATGCTTACAGACAGTACCTTGCATAACAATCCTCAACAGCAGCTCACTGAAACAGATGTAGAGAGCCACAGCAAATCATTGGACAGATCTCTGGTACTCTTATGGAAGGACTGAGGTCTTGGAGAGAATAGAAACCCCACAAAAAGACCAACAGACCCAACTAACTTGGACCCTAGGTGACTCTCGTAGACTGAACCACCAACCAAAGAATATACACAGGTGGAACTATTCCCTTTGCACCTATGTAGTAGGTGAATAGCTGTGTCTTCATGTGGGTCTTCCAACAACTGGAATGAGGACTGTCTCTAAAGTTGTTGCTTGTCTATGGAATCTGTTCACCTAACTCGGCTGCCTTGTCTGACCTCAGTGGAAGAGGATGTGCCTAGTCCTGCACATACTTGATATGCTAGGGTGGAGGTATTCCCAGGAAAGTCTCAACCTTCTCAGAAGAGAAGGGGATGGGGAATCGTGGAAAGTTGGAGCAATATTTGGATTTTAAATTGAAAAATATAAATAAATTAAAGGAAAAATAAGAATTCTGTGGAAAATCAACTGGAAGTAGTTTATAAGAAAACTAGCTCCCATTTCCATGGAGTAGGATAATTGATTTTTTTTTCTCATTCAATATAAGTTACATTTTTGCTGTTATTTAAGGGGATGGTTACAAATAGTTATGGTCTTTAAAACAGAGAAAACAAAATATAGAGTTAAGACTCAGGGATTTCTTTCTTTCCTTTTCTTTATCCTTTTTTTCCTTAGGTAAAAGGAAAGGGGTTGAAAAGAAAAAGGAGGATACAGAAATATTATATTAGACCAAAGGAGTAGATTATTGAATCTACTCTAAACCTAAAAAAGTCATTTCATAGCAATTATTTTACATTGACAGAGATCTTTGTATTTTCATACAAATTTGAGGTTATATTTTGTCATATTATTACAGAATTTTATATATTAATACAGAAATAAGATTATTTTCGATACTTTAGTAAAGGTTATTGTGCATTGACACAAATTTAAGGTTAATTTTGATACATATTATATATATATGTATATATATGTTTTAAATATTTATTTGATAAATTGTATGTATATAATACTTAAAGATACAGTGTAAAGTTCTAAGTCTTTTGAAAGTTGCTATTACAAATTTTTAGGGATAATAAAAATGCAAATTATGAACTGTTAAAGATGAATAAGAAATACAAGTTAATAGGCAATCAAACTCATGGTCATATTAGATACTAATTTAATTAACTACAATAAGATGTTGTTAATGTTATTCAGATAATAAATAGCTAAGAATAAACAATATTTGATAATTCAAGTATACTGTAGATAGATAGATAGATAGATAGATAGATAGATAGATAGATAGATAGTCTTCAAAAACCTCAGAGACTCCATGAATATGGCATTTAAAGTTGTCTTATTATTAATTTTATTTTTGATAAAGCAGATCTGCTCCTGGAAGTACCCCCATTCTCCTTCAAAGAAGATGATGAGCAATGAAGGACATCTATATGGAGTTGCTTCAATTGTGGCAAGCTAGCCACTGGGTAAATAAGATGTTCTAACTTCATTTACAGACAGAATACTGTCCAAAAGGACAAACAGATACAGTAAAATTGACAGCCAAGCTCTGCAAAGACAGGATATACAAGGCCTTCACAATCTCTGCTTCAAAGAAGGTCTGTCAGATATTCTGGGACAGAAGGCTGAAGATGATGCCCCAGTGTTTTAGAGAATATTGAGGACTGTCCAGGCAATCAGCTGTATCTGACTTTTGCATAATGTTTGGAAACTGTGTTCCTGCTTTTCTTGCATACTCAGGAAATATTTATTTCTACTCAGGATTCTCATGAGGGTGAGGACTATAAACTTATGTAGTTTAGAATTTAAGAATATATTCTAGGGCTAAGAAGATGTTTTTAGGATAGTAGTACAAATTAGGATAGAAAATTATTTAGATATAAAACTCTGAACTCACTGAGCTAGGATATATGATAGAATACTTTATCTAAATTGCCAAATAAAAACATACTGAACTTTTTAAATGTAACTTTTGCCCCATGGTTTTCCTAATAATTGTTTCTAGTATATGTTGTTGCTTATTATAAGACCAAAAGAGGATTGTTAAGGCTTGGTCTGTTGTTATGTAGTGTAATGCTAAATTCTGTATCGCAAGGTTTAGTTGCCTAAAGAGAAAAGAATTCTCACATGTACAGGCTTTCTTTTGTACAAACATTGCTCTTAGTTTAAAATTATTGGTTAATAAAGATGACTACAGCCTGTTGCTGGGCAGAAGATAAGTAGGTCAGGATTCAGTTCTGGACTTGGTGTCTAAGGAGAGACCACAGAAGAGGGAGAAGAAGGAGGAAGGTACAATGGGGTAGGTGGATCATGAGTACATGGCCTTTTGGAGTAGGAACAGCCCAGGTGGAACATGCCAAGTGATATCTTGCGCTTACTGACAGGGAAGTAGACAAATTTCATAGAGGGTTGATATCTATGCAACTATTGTGCTTTAAAGCTTATTATAAGGATAAAGGGTTTGTGTGCTTTATTTGCAAACTAAATGATCAAAGATATGGTAGAAATCCCCAAATAATATTACTACAACATTATAGCTTCTTTTTACATTGATCAAATTTTCCTCTCTCTCTCTCTCTCTCTCTCTCTCTCTCTCTCTCTCTCTCTCTCTCTCTCTCTCTCTCACACACACACACACAAACACACACACACCACACACACACATATAAGGATATGTTTCTATTTAGAATATATGATTACAATAATTCATCTTAATTTCATTCCTTCAGAATCTTTATTTCACATCTTTGCAATGTTTACTTTTTGACTATATAAGATAACAACCAGAGCATCTGTGGATTATTAAATGTGAGTATATTGTGGAGTACACCTACATCAAGTACTGGAACTATTCTTCCCTATTAATTTAAGTAGACTCCTTGGCCACAGGGCATTTTCCCCTTGGTAGAATATAAAACTAATATTTTTCTATCTCTGCAAGTAATCTTGTGCTCTGCTTTCTATTAGATCATATTCTTTTTGATTCATCCATTTTATTTCCATACCATTTTCTTACCCAATTTTGGAACTCTTCTTACTTTATACATTCTTTAACTGTCATAGATTTTCTGGAATATGAAAGAATTTGACAGAATAAAGAAAAGTAATAACCATTGCTACCTTCATAAGAAATTTTTCCTGGGGTCACATATGCTTTGGAGTCACAATTCTTTTTTCCAATGGCTTTATTTCCATTTCCACATAATAATAATGTATAAACATGAACTCTCATGTTACTTTCAAATTCTTAACCTAAACATATCATATCTATTTTTCAGTTGATGACTGAATATATATATTTTAAATACTCATATCACACCCAAACAGAGGGTAATAATATCAGTATCTCACTCCCTCATTATATATTTTTCTCCTGTCTTTTAAAATGTGAGTATATGCTGTCACTATTTTCACAAGGGATAGTTAACTTTTTTTCATCCTTATATCCTGCTGCTCTGGAACAATACACTGACAAAAGCAATTTAAGGGAGAAGCGGATTGTATTGGGTCACAGTTCTGTAGTATCATTCATAAGTATGTTGAATCACGAGTTTGAGGGAGTTGGTCACATTGCATCTACAGCTAAGAAAGAAAAAAGAGATGAAAAATCCTAATCATTTAGTTTTCCCAGTTTTATAGAGTTCAGGACAAAACTCTAACCTCATTTAGTTTGGATCTTCCCATCTCAAAGAAAATGCTAACCTAATCTAGAGAATCTGTCCCTGGCTTGCTCAGTGTTTTTCTCCTACATGATTCTTCATCCTGTAAAAATGACAATCAGCATGGCTCAACATAGTACACTAATTCTTTCATTTGATTTTTGATATATGTCTGGAACCAGTTTCTATGCAACTCTTTTTTTCTTCTTACCAAGTAAAGAGTAATACCACCTTTTACTTTTAATACTATGGCTGCGTTTCCTTCATCCTTTCAGTTTATATAATAGCATGACCAAACTAGTATTGTCAAAAATAAAAAAGTGTATTGTTTAACTTCAGTTCTTAAAATAGCTAAATAATTCTACAAATTATCAAGGCTTTCAGGGCCTTGCTGTAATCTTATATAATTCTACAGTTTCTCCAGTTTACCCCTCTCTTCTATTTCCTTAATATGCTCTTAGCCCTAGCCATTCTTTTTTTATGCTTCCACATATTACAGAATTTAATAACAAAGATGTTAATAACTGGTTGAACAGTTGATAAGACACCATTAACATTCAAATACAAAAAAAAAATCAGAGTGTATTTTTGTGTGATTTATTTAATTTAAAGATTAATTGTTCACTTCTTTCAATTTGGGGTTACTCAATAGATCTTTGCATGGTAGAAAAACAATTTAAGAAAAGCTATTTAACTGAAAAAGTACCTAATTTTTTCAATAAGCTGAGCCACCCATAATGACACATCATGATACCCGGCTTCAGCCTAAACTATAACATTGTTAAAGCATTTCCTGATATATCTGGTAAGCATCCTAAAGCACAAAATATTCTATAACATTTGGACACATGCTGGCTTGATTTTGCCAACTTAGCACAAACCTAGCATCCAGAGATACATCTTCCTTCCAGTCTACAACTCTACCCAGGGCAGATCCACCCCCATGCACACACACATACACCTCTCCAGACACACACCCACAGACATCTTGACTTCCAGGAGGTCCATCATAACCAGGCACATAGGTGAGATGCCCCCTTGCCCCCAATTCCTGGCCTAACTGGAACCTCCACGGGGAACAGTGGACACAGGAGCTATCTGTTCCACCTGGGGCAGATTGGGTGCTCCAGAACCTCTCTCTCTCTCTCTCACACACACACACACACACACACACAGAGAGGGGAGAGAGAGAGAGAGAGAGAGAGAGAGAGAGAGCCTGACTCCTTTGACTTCTTCAGTAAACAGAGTCACAGGATATCTGCCATAGCCAGGGTGAAAGGAAGCCTGCCCTAAATAGGCACATAGGAGGGAACCCCTAACCAGAGACAGCACTCTTTGCCTCTCAGAAGCCCTGTTCTTCTAACACAGCTCACATTGCTGCACCTTCCTAAAAGGAGGAATAGGCTCCAGTCAGAGACAGCAAGGGAGTTAACACAAGAGATAACCAGATGGTGAGAGGCAAGCACAAGAACAAAAGCAACAGACGTCAATGCCACTTGGCACCATCAGAACCCAGTTCTTTCACAACAGCAAGCCCTGGATACCTTAATACATCTGAAAAGCAAGACCCTGACCTAAACTCCCATCTCATAAAGATGATAGAGGAGCTTAAGGGGGACACATATAACCCCCTTAAAGAAATACAGGGGAATGCAAGTAATCAGGAAGAAGTCCTTAAAGCGGAAGCACATAAATCCCTTAAAGAAATACAGAAAAACATACAAACTGGTAAAGTAATGGAACAAAACCATCAAATATCTAAATATAGAAATAGAAAAAAATGAAGAAATCACAAAGAGAGACAAGCCTAGAGATGGAAAACTTAGGGAAGGAGTTACAGATGCAAGTATCACCAATAGAATACTAGAGATAGAAGAGAGAATCTCGGGTGTAGAAGATACCATAGAAGATATTGACACAATAGTTAATGAAAACACACAGTGAAAAGGCTCCTAATCCAAAATATCCAGGAAATTCAAGACACAATGAAAAGACAAAATCTAAGAATAATAGGTATGTGTGAGGAGAAAATTACCAGTATGACATAAGTAGACAGTATGTTCACATAGTATTAATTATGAAGCAGTGTTAATTGAATAATACATGACAGTTATTAAAAGGATATTTTCATCAGTCATGGCTGATGTGCTATGACTCACCTGCCAGTAAGTAATGAGATATACTCCATAACCCAGGTAAAAAAGAATTGTCAGCAACAGTGATGGGAATATGTCATTGCTATCTGGCTCCAAAAATCATGATCCATACAGGGTGTGAGCAAATGATAATATAGCATCTGCCAACAAAGAAAAAAAAACTGTGTAGTTACAAACCACATTTCTGGTAGGCTGTTTGTGTGGATGTTGGGCACAGAACTGGGAAGGTTATAATAAAGCCTTGCCAAGAGTTCCTCTTTCATATGATTTGTTCTTCCCTCTTCAAGCATTGTATAAAATAATAGTAAATATCAAATCTAAAAGAGAATTACTAAGCAAGTAAAGAACAGCTTGTGTGCCTCGTGAGTGAAGGCGAATAGGAAAAAAATCTATTTTTTTTAAAGCTTCTTGTAGGGAAATACAGATTTGATGAATGTTAGTAAGCAAAAATAAGTTAGTCATGTCATAAATTCAGGAAGCATCATATTTACTAAGCATTTATTTTTAGTTAAAGCAGCACTGAAATAAATGCACTAAAATATTAGCAAGGCAAAATATGAAACTAAAAAAGGGATCATGTTTTGCAGTTATATGCTTTATTCTTAACAACAAAAGTCCATTTACATTGACTTACAGTATTTACATGAAATATAAAACATCTTTCTCTTAATTAAAGGTCTTTTAATCACCAAAAACAATGCTATTAAGGGACTGATACATTTTAGAGCAGATGGAGTGGTAAACTACGAGTATGGATTCTATGTTAACAGACAGAAGCAGTTTCAAAAATAAGTTTGGAAATCTATGGATTTGTAGAATTTCTGTATTACATTATTATTATGTTGTTTTGTTTTATTTGCCATGATCACAGTTCTGTCCTCAAAGATATTCACAAAAAAATTATTGTGCTCGTTCCAAAAACAATTCTTCATAAAGGAAAATAAATTCAAATAAAAGACAGACTGTTGGTCACTATAAAATGAAAACAATCTTAGAGATCTTTTAGAGACTCCTGGAAAATTTTCCAAGGTAGTAATTTTGTTTCTCTGATCACTGCTCTCTACCATATCAGAGCTGTCCAGTTAGGTAAGTCAGCACAATCTCAGAGAACACAAATGAACAAAATCGACAAAAAACAAAGTAATAGAAGGCACTTTGCAGATATAGATTATTGTTTGATAGTTCAGATTTCATGATATGAATTTACAAATGTAATAAAGCTGATATGAAAATTGTGTGTTGTAATTTTTCCAAAACAGAGAGAGATAACTGGTGTGTTTCAATAAATAGACCAGTCATGTGCTGTTACTACAGGATTTCTCACACCATTTCTTTTTTTTTTTTTTTTTAATTGGGAATTTTAGTTACATTTCAGTTTTTGTTCTCCCCTTTCCCCATTTCCCCCCTCCCTCCCAGGAACTCCCTATCCCATCCCCCCTCCTCCTGCTCCTATGTACAGCCACCTACTCCACCCCGCACCTCACCTCCCCACCCTCAATTCCCCCTCCCACGATGTCCAGCCTTCATGGGACCAAGATCTCTTCTCCCACCTATAACACCCTTGCATATATAGCTGGAGTCATGGGTCCCTCCCTAAGCGCTCCCAGGCTGGTGGTTTAGACCCTAAGGGCTCTGGTTGGTTGGTATTGTTGTTCTCCTCATGGGGTCACAAACCCTTTCAACTCCTTCAGTCTTCACTCTATCTTCTCCATTGGGAACCCCTTGATCAGTTTAATGGTTAGCTGTGAGCATCTGCCTCTGAATATGTCAGACTCTTGCAGACCTCTAAGGAGACAGCTATATAAGGCTCCTGTCACCATGTACTTCCTGACATCCACATCAAATGTCTAAGTTTGGTGACTGCACATGAGATGGATACCCAGGTGGAATGGTCTGCAGATGGCCCCTCCTTCACTTTCTATCCATATTTGCTCCCTTGAGTATTTTGTTACTCCCTTCTAAGAAGGACTGAAGCACCCCCCACTTGGTCTTAATTCTTCATGAGCTTTATGTGGTCTGTGAGTGAATCTTGGGTATTTCAAGCTTCAGGGCTAAAATCCAATAATCAGTGAATGAATACCATGTGTGTTCTTTTGTGATTGGGTTACTTCACTCAGGATGATATTTTCTAGTTCCATCCATTTACATAAGAATTTCTAGAATTCATTGTTTTTAATAGCTGAATAATATTCCATTGTGTAAATGTATCACATTTTTTTTTTTCGAGACAGGGTTTCTCTGTGTAACCCTGGCTGTCCTGGAACTCACTCTGTAGACCAGGCTGGCCTCGACCTCAGAAATCCGCCTGCCTCTGCCTCCCAAGTGCTGGGATTAAAGGCGTGCACCACCACTGCCCGGCTAACCACATTTTATCCATTCCTCTGTTGAAGGGCATCAGGGTTCTTTCCAGCATCTGGCTATTATAAATAAAGCTGCTATGAACATAGTTGAGCATATGTCCTTGTTATGTGTTAGAGCATCTTCTAGGTATATGCCCATGAGTGGTATAGCTGGATCCTCAGGTAGTGATATGTCCCAATTTTCTGAGGAATCACCAGACTGATTTCCAGAGTGGTTGCACCATCTTGCAATCCCACCAACAGTGGAGGAGTGTTCCTCTTTCTCCACTTCCTAGCCAGCATCTACTATCACCTGAGTTTTTGATCTTAGCCATTCTGACTGGTGTGAGGTAGAATCTCATGGTTGTTTTGATTTGCATTTCCCTGATGACTAAGGATGCTGAACATTTGTTTAGGTGCTTCTTGGCCATTCGCATTTCCTTAGTTGAGAATTCTTTGTTTAGCTGGGTACCCCATTTTTTAATAGGGTTATTTGGTTGTCTAGAATCAAACTTCTTGAGTTCTTTGTATATATTGGATATTAGTCCTCTATCGGTTGCGGGATTGGTAAAGATCTTTTCCCAATCTGTTGGTTGTCATTTTGTCCTATTGACAGTGTCCTTTGCCTTACAGAAACTTTGCAATTTGATGAAGTCCCATTTGTCAATTCTTGATCTTAGAGCATAAGCCATTGGTGCTGTGTTCAGGAACTTTTCTCCTGTGCCTAGGTATTCAAGGGTCTTTCCCCCCTTCTCTTCTATTAGTTTCAGTGTGTCTGGTTTTATGTGAAGGTCCTTTATCCACTTGGACTTGAGCTTTGTACAAGGAGATAAGAATGGACTGATTTGCATTCTTCTGCATGTTCTCCTCCAGTTGAACTAACACCATTTTTTGAAAATGCTGTCCTTGTTCCACTGGATGGTTTTAGCTCCTTTGTCAAAGATTAAATGACCATAGTTGTGTGGGTTCATTTCTGGGTCTTCAACTCTATTCCACTGATCCTCCTGCCTGTCTCTATACCAATACCAAGCAGTTTTTATCACTATTGCTCTGTAGTACAGCTTGAGTTCAGGGATGGTGATTACTCCAGAAGTTCTTTTATTGTTGAGAATAGGTTTAGCTATCCAGGTTGTTTGCTATTCCAAATAAATTTGGGAATTTCTCTTTCTAATTCTGTAAAGAATTGAGTTGGTATTTTAATGGGGATTGCATTGAATCTGTAGCTTGCTTTTAGCAAGATGGCCATTTTTACTATATCAATCCTGCTGATCGATGAGCATGGGAGATCTTTCCATTTCCTGAGATCTTCAATTTCTTTCTTCAGAGACTTGAAGTTCTTGTCATACAGATCTTTCACTTGCTTGGTTAGATTCACCCCCGAGGTATTTTATATTATTTGTGACTATTGTGAAGGGTGTCATTTCCCTAATTTCTTTTTCAGCCTGTTTATCTTTCATGTAGAGGAAGGCTACTGAATTATTTGAGTTGATTTTATAACCTACCACTTTGCTGAAGTTGTTTATCAGGTTTAGGAGTTCTCTGGTGGAAGTTCTGGGGTCACTTAAGTATACTATCATATCATCTGCAAATAGTGATATTTTGACTTCTTCCTTTCCTATTTGTATTCCTTTGACTTCCTTTTGTTGTCTAATTGCTCTGGCTAGGATTTCCAGTACTATATTGAATAGGTAGGGAGAGAGTGGGCAGCCTTGTCTAGTCCCTGATCTTAGTAGAATTGCTTCAATGTTTTCTCCATTTAGTTTGATGTTGGCTACTGGTTTGCTGTATATTGCTTTTACAATGTTTAGGTATGTGCTTTGAATACCTGATCTTTGCAAGACTTTTACCATGAAGGGATGTTGAATTTTGTCAAATGCTTTCTCAGCATCTAGTGAGATGATCATGTGTTTTTTTGTATTCAGTTTGCAACTACTTCATTGAGAATTTTTGTATATATATTCATGAGGGATACTGGACTATAATTTTATATTTTTGTTGGGTTTACACTTGATGTCACTATTTCAATATTATTTGCTTTGTGAAGGAAAAAAAAAAGAAAGTAGAAATGATAGATACATTATCAATAATAATCCATTAACTATAATGAAAGTTTATATCAAATTTTATTGAGTTATTTATATATCTGTCTTCCTAACCAGATTAGAATATAAACGTTTTAAAGATCACAACTGAGTATTATGACTTAAGAGCTAACCCTCTGCACTGGACAATATAATAAGGGGTTTCATCACTGAAAGATGTTAATTCTTCTCCTGGTAGTCATTAGTTTCCTGTAGGTCATTGTCTAGGGGTGCAATGCTTGAAGTCCCTCCCTTTACTTTAACATATCTTCTGATATTGCCCTTGTTCTGGTCTTTTCTATGCAGCAGTTTCTAGGAGGCATTCATTTGGAACAGACTTCCTGATATAAAATAATGATTTCTGAGTTGTTTTATATAGTGGATTACATTGATGGATTTCTGAAATATTGAACCATCCCTGGATTCATGGGATAAAGCCTACTTGATCATGATGGATAATTGGTTTGATGTGTTCTTGTACTCGGTTTGCTAGAATTTTATTGAGTATTTTTGCATCAATATTCATAAGAGAGATTGATCTGAAGTTTTCTTTCTTTGTTGAGTCTTTGTGAGGTTTAGTTATGAGTGTAATTATAGCTTCATAGAACGAATTGGTAGTGTTCCTTCTGTTTCTATTTTGTGGAATAGTTTGAAGAGAATTGGTATTAGGTCTTCCTTGAAGGTCTGATAGAATTATGCACTAAAACCTCTGGTCATGGCGCATTTTTTGGTGGGTGGACTTTTAATGACTACTGCTATTTCTTTAGGGGTTACAGGACTGTTTAGACAGTTTATTTGCTCCCGAGTTAACTTTGGTACCTGGTATCTGTCCAGAAAATTGTCTGTTTCATCCAGATTTTCCAGTTTTGTTGAGTAAAGGCCTTTGTAGTAGGATCTGATGATTTTTTGAATTTCCTCAGTTTCTGTTGTTATGTCTCCCTTTTCAGATCTGATTTTATTAATTTGGATACTGTCTCTGTGCCCTCTGGTTAATCTGGCTACGGTTTTATCTATATTGTTGATTTTCTCAAAAAACCAACTCCTGGTTTAGTTGATATTTTGTATAGTTCTTTCGGTTTCTACTTGGTTAATTTGAGCCCTGAGTTTATTTCCTGATGCCTACTCCTCTTGGGTGTATTTGCTTCTTTTTGTTTTAGAGCTTTCAGGTGTGCTGTTAAGTTGTTAATGTGTACTCTCTCCAATTTCTTTTCGTAGGCACTTAGAGCTATGAGTTTTCCTCTTAGCACTGCTTTCATGGAGTCCCACAAGTTCTGGTATGATGTGTCCTCATTTTCGTTAAATTCTGAGAAGTCTTTAATTTCTTTATTTCTTCCTTGACTAAGTCATCATTGAGTAGAGCATTGTTCAGTTTCCACATGCATGTGAGTTTTCCATTGGTTTTGTCATTATTAAAGACCAGCCTTAGTCTGGTCATCTGATAGGATGCAGGGGATTATTTCAATCTTTTTGTATCTATTGAGGACTGTTTTGTGACCAATTATATGGTCTATTTTGGAGAAGGTACCATGAGGTGCTGAGAAAAAGGTGTATTCTTTTGCTTTAGGATGAAATATTCTATAGATATCTGTTAAATCCATTTGGGTCATAACTTCTGATAATTTCAATGTGTCTTTGTTTAGTTTCTGTTTCCATGATCTGTCCATTGCAGAGAGAAGGGTGTTAAAATCCCCCACTATTATTGTGTGTGGTGCAATGTGTGCTTTGAGCTTTATTAAAGTTTAATTTATGTATGTGGCTGCCCTTGCATTTGGAGCTTAGATGTTCAGAATTGAGAGTTCTTGGTAGATTTTTCCTTTGATGAGTATGAAGTGTCCTTCCTTATCTTTTTGATTACTTTTGGTTTAAAGTCGATTTTATTTGATATTAGAATGGCTACTCCAGCTTGTTCCTTGGGACCATTTGCTTGGAAAATTGTTTTTCCAGCCTTTTACTCTGAGGTAATGTCTGTCTTTGTCACTGAGTGCGTTTCCTGTATGCAGCAAATTCTGGGTCCTGTTTATGTATCCAATCTGTTAGTATACATCATTTTATTGGGGAATTGAGTTCATTGATGTTAAGAGATATTAAGGAAAAATGATTGTTGCTTCCTATTATTTTGTTATTAGAGTGGAATTATGTTTGTGTAGCTATCTTCTTTTGGGGTTGGTGAAGATTACTTCCATGCTTTTTCAAGTTGTAGTTTCCTTCCTTGTTGAAGTTTTCCATCAATTATCCTTTGAAGTGCTGGGTTTGTTGGGGAAAATATTGTGCAAATTTGGTTTTGTCATGGAAATATCTTTGGTTTCTCCATCTATAGTGATTGAGAGTTTTGCTGGGTATAGCAATCTTGGGCTGGCATTTGTGTTCCCTTAGGGTCTGTTATGATATCAGACCAGATCTTCTGGCTTTTATAGTCTCTGGTGAAATAGTCTGGTGTAATTCTTATAGGTCTGCCTTTATATGTTACTTGACCTTTTTTCCTCTTACTGCTTTTAGTATTTTTCTTTGTTTTGTGCATTTGGTGCTTTGATTATTATGTGACGGGAGGATTTTCTTTTTGGTTAGTCTGTTTTGGTGTCTGTAGGCTACTTGTATGTTTATGGGCATCTCATTCTTTAGTTGTGGGAAATTATCCTCTATAATTTGTTGAAGATATTTACTGGCCCTTTAATTGGGAATCTTCACTCTCATCTATACCTATTATCCCTAGGTTTGGTCTTCTCATTGTGTTTTGCATTTCCTGGATGTTCTGGGTTAGGAGCTTATTGCATTTTGCATTTTCCTTGACAGTTGTGTTAAATGCTTTCCATGGTATCTTCTGCACATGGGATTCTCTCTTCTATCTCTTGTATTCTGTTGGTGATCCTTACATCTATGACTCCTAATCTCTTCTACGTTTCCTATTTCCCAGGTAGTCTCCCTTTGAGATTTCTTTATTGTTTCTATTTCCATTTTTAGATCCTGGTATGGTTTTGTCAATTCCTTCACCTTTTGGTTGTATTTTTTCTTGCAATTCTTTAAGGGATTTTTGTGTTTCCTTTTTAAAGGCTTCTACCTGTTTATCTGTGTTCTCCTGTATTTCTTTAAGGGAGTTACTTATGTCCTTCTTAAAGTCCTCTATCATCATCAAGAGAAGTGATTTTAATTCTGAATCCTGTTTTTCCTGTGTAATCAGGTATCCAGTGTTTGCTATGTTTGGAGAACTAGGTTCTGATGATGTCAAGTAACTTTGGTTTCTTGTTGGTTGTGTTCTTGAGCTTGCCTTTTGCTATCTGGTTGACTCTAGTGTTACCTGTGCTCACTGTGTCTGACTAGAGTCTGTCTTTCCAGTTATCTTGCTTGTGTCAGAGCTTCTCAGATTCCAGATGTCTCTGTCTTCCTGTGATCCTAAGCTCCTGGGTGGAAGAACTCCTGAGACTCAGGCCACCTTGGGGTTTCTGAAATCCTGCTGCCCTGAGTGCAGTAGCTCCTGTAGAATGGCTCAGGATAAGTGTTCTCCACCAGAACAAACCAGCTAGGTGTTCACTGCTCTCAGTGCAGTGACTCCTCTAGAATGGCTCAGGGTAATGTGTCCTACAGGAGCAAACCAGCTCAGTGTCTTCCCCAGCCAGAAGGACCTGGCCTCTTCTCTGAGTGGCAGTGGCTCCTCTAGCATGGCTCAGTAATCAGGTGTCCTCCACAGGAGAAGGCCAGCTCAGTGCTGCCCCAGCCACAAGGACCAGGCTTGGGGCAGAAAGGAAGTAGAATTCCTCTGCTCTGATTGCAGTGGGCTCCTCTAGGATGGCTCAGAATCATGTGTCTCCACAGAAACAGACCAGCTCAGTGTCTGCCCCAGTCCAGAAGGACCAGGCTCGGGGTGGAAGGGAAGTGGTATTCTGGAGGGGCCGGGGTTTGGGTGCCTGCTGGTTCCTTAACCACCCCCTGGCTTCCAGTTGTAATTCTGGGGCATGGGTAGTGGGCAAGGTGTCTTACCCTCTGCTCTGAGTGCAGTGGCTCCTCTAGGATGGCTCAGGATCAGGTGTTACCACAGAAACAGACCAGCTAAGTGTCTGCCCCTGCCAGAAGGCCCATTTCTTTATAAGAACATAAAACTGGTGCTTCTGAGTCAAGGAGCAAAAATATATTGCACAAGTTTTACAATGGATTTGTTAGCTAACAAAAGGTAGTACGTTTCCTTCATGAAATCTCTGCTCCCATCAATATGAAATATCCAGGAGAGAAAGCAAAGGAAGGAATCCCACAAACTCGATGTGTCACTGACAGTGTCCTACTGTCAACTGAGGCACATGTATAATTTCTGTTCTGGTCTTGACTCATTTTCCTTGATCTTCTCTTTCCTTTTGATTGCTCTCTACTTTGTTTAACACTAACATCTACCCTGATTTTAGGAAGAAAATTATTGTAAGAAAAACAAAACTAGGCAAATGGAAAATATATTTAATTTTAACTGTTTTATACAACATATTAAATTTCACTTTGTTATCTCGGCATCACCAACTTGCCACCCCCTACATGCATAGACACCATTAAAAAATATTTCTAAAACTAAATGTCACAGAAATCAGGCACAATCTTATGCTTTTTGTTTTATTTTGTTTATAACTGTATGTGCTATATGTGGTACTACAAAGTTTTAGACTGCCTACATGTATTTGAAAAGTCACTGATGAATTAGTAAGGAATTTTTTCAAAGGAAAGTAAACACAGCTCTGGCAAGATAACAGAAAAAATTGTGAATTTTAAGAGTTATAAATTATTTTGAAGGTTTACATACAGAACACAAATCTTATGATCTCATAATATATACTGGAGTTCAGATATGAAAAAATCATCATTATCTAGTCCTCTCCCTTGAAAATCAACTGTCTTTGACAGGAGCTGCAAATACAGTTTTCTGAGCATTAGTTTACAGTATATCTACAATGAATAACTACTTTAGTAGTTACTAAATTATAATGATGACATTTGTACATAGATTACCAGCTATATGAATACAAATTGTAATGGATAATAAAGTAAAATGAATATGTCTAGCATCTTAATTAAGTTAAAGTAAATTTATTATGTTATAAAAGGACATAGTATGCTAAGTAATCAAACTGGAGAGTTTGCTTTAGGAATTGGAAATCAATTGCAATGCAGGTGTGATAAATTAACTTGAAAAACATCTAAGAATAAACAAGTAGAAGGCTTTTCATTAGCAAATCACTTATATAAAAATGATTATTCAGAATCAATACTGTGCTAATCCGTTTTTAAATGGATGTTAATAATCTACAATAACCTCTTTGATTTCATTTTCTTGAAGCTAAATTTGTTTGGTTTATTGTTGTAGATGAGTTGTTGGAATTAGGATTTTTATTTGTTGCCAAGACTGGCCTATGTATTTGAAGTAAGAGTTTTGGTTTCTTTAAAACACAGAAATATTATAGAAATATATAAACATATAGAAATATGTTTTTGTTTGATCTCAGGTGTGTGATATAGCACGCTTTAGATTGTCCACAGCAACTGACTTTGATTTACCTCATGCTTTAACAGGGTACATAGGGGTGTGTGGATTTATTTTTATGTCTTTGATTTGATTCCATTAATAAACATGTCAGTTTTTGTTACCAATACCATGCAGTTTTTGTCACTATTGCTCTGTAGTACAGCTTGAGGTCAGAGACAGTGATTCCTCCCGAATTTCTTCTATTTTTTTAGATTGTTTTTACTATCCTTCACCTGTCTAATTTGTATTTTCCTGTGTGTGTTTAAGTAATTTATTTGTTTCCTCTTTAAAGATCTCTGTCTGATTGTATTTTCCTGTATTTCCTTAAGGAATTTATTCATATCCTCTTTAAACGGCCTCTGTCATTATTGTAGGTTGAGTTTAAGATCATTTTCCTTGTCCTTCAGTTGTGTTGGATATTTTTTCTATAAAAGCAGTGATTTGAATATTTAATAAATATTTATTTAGCACATATTATGTTCTAGATATTGGTCTGATTCAAAATTATAAAATTATCTGAGACATTATATAAATAATTATATTGTCTAAGGATAATTCAGTGTTTTAGAGCACTTGTTCCTCTTTCAAATAACTATTCGTATCAGCACACAAATTAGGGGCTCCAAAGGATTTAGAAGTTGCTGGCCTCTGTGGACCCCATTACACATATACACAAGAACATACACACAATCAAAGAATTCATTATTTGTTTTATAATAAAATGTGCAATTACTTTATATTCACTCATAATTTGCTTAGATTTTTGAATTTTAATTTAATTTATACTTAAATTTAAAAAATTGGATAAAAAATCATTTAATAAGCATAGTATTGTTGTATTTAAAAAAAAACAACTCAAGTTTTACTGTATTATAAATTTTAGAATATTTTGATTTTTAAAAAAAAAATTTTAAGGAAAAAACAATTTGAAACCCAGTCATCAGGAACTAATTTTTTTTTTTCTTTCAAAATTTTTCATACAGTTTTTTTTAAAGGCCTTTTTATGTTTTTTTTGACTGTGTGATTCTGTTTCTCATTAGACATATATGAATACAAGACTCATTTTTTGGGGGTTTAGGGAGTTTTGCCAATTTTATAAAATTTTATTTTATTTTTTTTTATTTTTTTTAATGATTAAATCATGTAGTTTATTCACAAAAATTTAGCACTGAACACAAGAAAAACTGGGAAATCATCATCCTCCCTCAGAGTAACACACCAAGAGGTGCTGCCATCTTTTAAACAAGGTTTTTAGAGGCCTTTAATCATTTCATTCTTTAAAAATGAAAAACCCCAAACCCAACAACCTTTAGGCAAAGAATTTTTTTTATCGTGTTTGATTTCAGACATGACATTTATCTGTTCATTTCCTAGCATCAGGTCATTGCAATTTTAAATGTATATTTTCAGCAAAAGCTTCAGCTCTATGCTATTTAAAAAGGGGATTGTTACTTCCCCCAAAGGCCCTCCCACTTTTTTGGGGTACAGCCATCTTGTGGCCGGTCTGAGGCGCTCCTCCTCTGCGTCTCGTTTTCCCCTTTTTTGGTTCCAAGGGTACTAACTCCTCGGCTCACCTGGAAAATCCCTCAGCTTCCCCCCTGCTTTCAAAGAGGGGGAATTGTGACCAACATCCTCCCTTCTGGCAGCAGCGCCCAAAACCCAAGCCCCATCCCAACCAACACCTTCAACGCTCGAAGCAACTGAAGATTTACCTGGCACATACATTAGCATGTATGCTGTTGCAGAGCAGGGAACCGGGGTTCCTACCCCAAAGCAAGAAGGTGGTGGGGGGGGGACGACGCCAGCAAATTTTTTCCGCTGTACGCCAATTGAAGAAGTGCCGTGACACGATGGGGGAACCCCCGCATTTCCCCGGGTTTTGCAGGCAGTGGGGAAAAGCCATTACGGAGGAAGGTGTGGGCAAGAGGGATATGGCCGATGTTGAGGAATCTGGGACAGGTGGAAGAGGTCTGGCCAGTATGGATGACTCTGGCCTGAAAAAAGGGAAAAGGTTGGCCCCTGTTGAGGGGAAGAAGGTATTCTGATGGGAGCAGAATGAGAAGTCGAGGAAAGATCAAGATCAACAGGGCCGCCTAGGAAAAATAGGGAAGACTACGGGGCGATTAAGACTATGTACGTGAAGACTACGATGCGAGAACTACGATGACGATGAAGCGAATGATGATTATAATACGAAGGGAAGGAGGAAACGATGGGGGAAAATGACAATAAAAAATTTAGGGGGGAAAAATTTTTTCCCGCGGCCTATTGGGGAAAAGGGGCTTGGATAAGATGAATCAACGAATTTGGGTTTTTCGTGTTGGAAAAAAAAAAATTTGGGTGTTGGAGGGAGAGGATCTGGGAACCTTGGGAAGAAATATTATTTAAAGCTAAAAGTTTTAAAAAAAAAAAAGTAAAAGTACAAACACACAACAGAGTTCACCCCCTTTCCTAAAAAATTTTTTACTTATTACATATTTCCCTAAAAACAAGGCCAAAAAAAACCGCTTTAAAAAAAATTCATTTTTTAAGACCTAGGAATTAAATTTAATATTCTTTTCAAATTGAAAAAAACAATTCCACACTTTTCTAAATTTTTCATCATTCTCTTAGGTCTTTTAAAATCCCCTTAATTTCTAAGACTTTTTTTTTAGTATTGTGGGAAAAAAAATATGGATTGGAAAGTTCTAGCCAAAAAACCTTATTAACTTTTAAAAAAATGTCAAAAATTCCCCTTTCTCTATTCCTGCTTTCTGCTTTTTTTATTGTCTATTCAAAACCCCGGTAAATAAAAAACATTACCTTTTTTTAAATTTTTATAATCAAAGAGAAGTCAATTTTTTAATATAAAATATTCTTGTAGAGAAATTTTAAAAACTCCCCCTGGCTTTTTTCCAAAAGGGTCTTATCTTTTGGGGGTGATCCTTTCCCCCAAGTTGCCCCGTTTTTTGGATTAAAATTTTTTAGATTTTTCACCCTTTAAAATGTAAATTTGGTACCGTTTCTATTCAATAAAACAATTATCAATCCACGTTTTTTTTTTTTTTTAATTATTAAGGATTTTTTTTGAGGTGGGTTTTTTATCTGAAAAACAATTTTGTTTGCGGTACCCCCTCAAGTAACAATGAATCCCCGGTTTTAAAAATTTTTGGAAAAAAATTTTGTTCGTGACTTTTTTTTTTTTTTCTTTTTATTTTAAAAAATCGTATTACATAAAATTAGAAAAATAAAGGAAAAAGGGCAATTTTCTTAAAGGTTAAATTATTAAATTAAATAAAGATCAGGCAAACAATTTAAAAATTGAAAATCCCTAAGGAAATAGAAACATTTTTAAAAACTCCCCCCAAAAGAAAATAAAAAAAACCCAGGGCCAGAGGGGGTTTTTGCGGTTTTAGCCAAAAAATTTCCAGACATTTAAAGAAGACCCCCTACTTCTCAAAATTCACAAAAAAAAACAAAAAAAAGGGAAGCGGAACAGAAAAAAAAATTTTTTTTGTCAAGTATAATTGTCATCTTTTTGCTGAAAAACTAATCTTTCTCACTTTTCTGAAATCGGTGGTTGGTCAACTCAGTGTTTGCCCCCAAAATTTCCCATCTAGGGGGATTTATTTTTAAACTGGCTTCTTTTTGCTTCCATTGAAAATTCCTGCTTTACCTTAAAAATAAAATTTGGCAATTTCTTCTAATCTTCTGGCTCCTTCTTATTTTTTGGCTTCAATTGCCACTGCTGAACGCACGAAATGACTGAATCATGAACAAAAAACAACTCCAGAGCACCGAAAGAATGAAAGAAACTCAATGGAATCAAAACAACTCAAAGAAAAAAAAGTGACTCTCTTTCTCTGCAATGCTTTTTTTAAGTACCCTCTCTTTTTTGTGTACTTCTAAAAGTTGGACATATCCTACCCCGACTCATTCTGTCAAATCTTTTTTTGATTCATCATTTTTTTTGTCCATTAATTTGATGTCACTTTAAAATTTGGCTTCTTTCCTTCTATAAAATGATTTTTTTTTTTTGTTGTTTTGGGGTTAAGGCATAAAGGCAAGGCATGTCTGTATTCCCGTTAGAGGGTTTTAAAGACTACTTTTCCAAACCTCCCCAAGACCAAAATGGGTTTTTGGGTGTGATCACTTGGGAGGCAGCCGGGGTTGGGTTAAAATTCCTCTAGAGTCAATCTAAAAAATTAAAAGTTTCTGCCTCCAAACTTTCTTCTAATAAACTCATTTATTCCGCTCTTTTGAAATCTGGGGTGGCAAGTTAAAATCAGCTTTCTGGCTCAAAAATCTTCTCCAATTGACTGATTCAAATTGGGTTTTTTCACTTCTGCCTGTTTTTTCACGCCTAGAAAAA